>OX456528.1:12345656-12945656 GCA_949748255.1 Eustalomyia histrio
CTACCTGTTTGTCTGTCTGTCTGTCTATCAATCTGTCTGTCTGTCTGTCTGTCAGTCTGTCTGTCTGTATGTCTGTCTGTCAATGCTAATTTTTCTTAGATTAATGTGCATCCTCCCGAGATTGGTATTGAAAATGAGCAAAATGCGAAGGTACCTCTAAATTTTCCATACAAATTGGTGTATTTTAGTACAATTTCATAGTAGCGACTGGTAAATAATATATTTTCTCACAGTTTTCACCAGTCACTTAGAATATAAAATATTTTATATTCATCTCAAATATTTTTTTCCCTCAAAAATTTGTTCACCACAAAAATCTTTTTCACCACTAAAATTTTTTTCACCACAAAAATTGTTTTTCATCTCAAAATTTTGTTCCCCCACTACGATTTTTTTTTCATCTTCATAATTTCACTTTAAAGTTTGTACCTAAGTACTTTTTGTGCTACTATTAAAATCTTAAAAGTACTATGGTACTCCCTTGGTTAATTTGGTATTATTCACAAATGTATGACAACTTTTGTGATACAATTCATTTTAAATGATGTTTTATAGAAAATAATATTTTTCGGGGAGATAAATTGTACTATAGTAAATTGTGTGCCATAATTTAGAACCTGATATGTACTTTTGTGCTTAAAGTGGATAAATATATACATTTATGCCATTTCTAATACCATACTAAAGTTTATAATTAATATAACATGGTGGATACATATTTGGGATTTGTGGTTTTTAAAGTAGTTTTATGTACTACATAGGAAACTATAGGAATATGTGTCTGTTTTCATTTCAAAATAGTACCAGTTAGTAAAAGTTCGCATATGTTTTGGTTCTTAGCTGACAATTTTAGCCGCTAAAAAGTAGTTTTTAGTTTTGGATTTTAGCTGCTGACTCATACTCATTTTAGGTCCCCTAATCGCCCTTTTAATATGTGTGGAGTCCACAAACGTGTTCAACACCTATTGCTTTAAAACTTTGTGTCTGTGAATTCCAAGATAAAATAACAAAGGACAAAAATAAATATTATTGTATTGTTATTAATTTACCAAACATATCGATTACATTTTAAAATATTTTGTTGGCATGTGTAATGCATTACCTGTGATTTGGTAAATCATTGTTTTCTTACCACAGTCGAATTTAGCACCTTCTTACTTGTTTTTAAGTAAAATCGGTCAGGTGTTTTATTAAACTTTCGTTTATATACAAACTATCAAGTAACATATATATTAATTTACATAAAAAAAGTTACGAATATGTTATAATAACCAAATAACGATTTTGCTTGATCTATTAAAAAAAATAAAGTTTATAACTTTTATGTAACTTACAAACCAAATCTTTACCCAATCAGTTCGTTGTGCAAACTGATTCTGAAGCTAAATTGACTAAAAATACAAGATTTACCGACAAAGGGGGAAACTTTCCAATCCTTAATTTTAACGCTAATAAATGAAAGGGTAACAGACTAGATTTTTGCGATGACGATTTTTGCTGTATTGATAAAAAAATTGTTATGTTTTTCAGTCAAAAACGGATTTTATTGAATAAAAAAAATGTTATTGGTTTAAATTGTATTTTTAATAAAAAAAAGTTGTTGGCTTGATAAAATAAAGTTTATTGTAAAATTTAAATAATTAAATAAATTATTTTAGACAACTTTAATAAAAAAGTTATTGAACTGAACACTAAAAGTGTTACTGATTTCTTAATTTTCCCAGACAAAAAAACATTAAAATTTGTTTGAAATCTAATTTTATTTAAAACAAAGTACATAAAATTATGAATAAAAAAATAAACATATTGCAATCCTTGTGAATAGTGAAGAATAAGGAATACTCTCAAAATTGCTCTAGCTTTTATTTTTGGATAAATACTGTTGGAACTGCAGCGGCTCCCGAAAATTATGTTTAATATTTTCAATGTAAAAATAAACATTCTAGGCAATAATGTACCTTGTTACATATGGGCAAGTCCCAGATACAGGCCACCAACCAAAAATTTTTGAAATTCATCCAGCTTTATTTTTTTTTAATGAAACATTAGACTATATAGTTATATATATAAAAAAATGTATTTAGATGATCATTAATACAAAAATTTTACTAGAAGATATAAAAGTACTTATATTGAGTTAATTTTTTTCCTTAAACTAGAAAAACATCGTCATAGTAAGAAAATTTTTTCCCATTGCGGTTTAAAAAAATTATTTTAAATAAGTTTTCAACATTTCAAAAAATTATTTAATGATTTAAATTACATGGTTTTACACAATGAGTGTTTTCTGATGTTTTCTGATGAATCAAAATCAAAAATTTTAATAAGAAACAAGTTCTTTCAATGAGAAGCAAGAACTTTTATAATTTTAAATTAAATCATTTTTTATATTTTTGTTTATAATTTCATGGAGGATAATATTTATGCCGTTTTGCAATTTTTAAGAAAAGTTTTGAAAAACAAGTAAAACTGATTTCTTTAACCATTAATTGAAACTAGCTTAGACTTGTAATTTGCATTTTTACAGCCTTAAGTAGTTATGACGACGCAATCTGTGCATTTTTGCATTGGGTATTTTATTCAACACTACTCCATTTCCAGTTGTAATTCAGAATTTTCCAAAATAATTTTAAAATTGAGTAAAAATTATTTCAAATTGCCCAAAAATTTTTTTTTAATTAAATTTAGTATTATTATATTTTAGTATGCAAGTTTCTTTAAACTAAGATGTTTTTCTTAAAAATTGATAAATTTTTATTTAATATACTTGTTTTTTCCTATTTTTACCCAAAAATAGGAATTTTAATCATTTTAATATTTTTTTTGTGTTTAATAAAATTTGACTTAAATTGAGGAAAATTTTTAAACTATTTTAAAGGAAATTTTGAATTAATTTTTAGTTTATGTCTCTTTTTAAGTGTAATTTTATTATATTTTAGTATGCAAATTTCTTAAAACTAAGATTTTTTTAAAAATTGATAAATTTTTATTTAATAGACTTGTTTATTCCTAAGATTAAGGAAAATTACTTAGGAAAAATATGAAAATATGAATATAAATAAATAAATAACTTAGGAAATATATGAACTATTTCAGAGAATATTACCCTTTTTTGTTTTTCTCAATGTTTTATTCTTTTTAAGAAAATTTTCCGGAATTTTCCTAAAATTTTACTTAAATTGAGGAAATTTTGGATTAATTTTTAGTTCATGCCTTTTTTGAATGTATCAAATCATGCCATTTTTTGAGTGTATCAAGTACTGCGGTACTTTTTGAATTAAATAGTATCAAAAAAGTACGATTGTATCATATTTCTTATCCCTGTCTTAGATCCATCTAAATCTTCGTTACAGTAGTGTGCGGTTGTTTGTGGTTGCAAACAATTACAGTCTTTCGAGAAATTAAATAATTTAAAGATTTTAAATTAAACTGGTTAGTTTTATAAATTGTACAATATGTACCACGGTATATTATAGTCTAGAAAGTTTACTTTTACATTTAAAAGATTAAATATCATTTCCGAAAATAGAAGCGAGAGCAATTCTGAAAGTACTGTATTCCTTATTCTTCGTTGTATTCATATAGCCGTGTGCATACGCATTTAGTTGGTTGGCATCAAAACTTTGGTAATGGGGGCGATATACTAATTTATTACCTTGTAATGTTAGCTCGTTAGCTTCTGTATTATTTGCAAGCATAAAGTAATGAGTTACCGATTATTGATAAGGTATTGCATGATTTATAAACCTAAAGCAAAGATTAAAATATTTTTGAAAATCATTTTTTAGACTCATTACTTTTTGGTTTTTGTAAGCAAAATTGTAAAGTATGTACGTTTTGACATAACGAACGAAAACCTGAAGAGCACCTATTCATTTATGTTCAAAGCAATCAAATGTTATATGCGTCGATAGTTCTGTGGGTAAAGTTCTCGTCTGGCAACCAGTGTTCCCAGGATCGATTCCCATTATGACCACGTTATATTTTTTAAGGTTTGAAATATTTGTAATTTGTTTTATTAAAATCTATTTGAAAACACATTACTTTTCCCACCCTAGTAAAAATTCAAGTAACCACTTACTTAATCACCTCTAAAGTAATGGATCCATACTTTACTTTAAGGCTCATCGCCTGTAAAATTCATCAATGAAGTAAGGTGTAAAGTAATGCATTGGCCCCGATTGCTATACATTACTTTACACATTATTTGGTAATGTGTGGTTTTGCTGGGCTCTTTTAAGGAAAATTTGCTGTTGTGTTGCATGTTGAGTTTTAAGTGTAACACACTCAACAAAATTATGTCAAAGTGTTCATCTAGTGTATAGTATGAGGATAGTTTTTCATTCCCGCGTATACTATGAACAAATTTTGTTACTTTGGGGACTGTCCTCAAAGTGTTTATTGATCTATCGCATAGAATAAAGACATTTTATTGGATACACCGCATACTACGGGGACTTTTTTGGCTGTATATACAGATCTCGTCAACGTATAAAAAAAAAAAAATTCCCGTAGTATGTGCCGTATCGAGTAAAATGTTTTGGTACTAAGCGCTAAATTAATAAACACTTTGAGGACAGTCCTCAAAGTATCAAAATGTCTTCATGCTATGCACTGGAACGAAAAACTGCCCCCGCAGTATGCGCTGTACATACCCTACGGGAAATGGACTAGTCACAGAGTTATGTCACGTGACCGGAACTTTGTGGCAGAAACCGGTCCTCGATTTGGATCCCTTATATAAAAGTAACCGGTAACTTTAACATGGGCTTGTCATAGGAGGTGGCAATTTCTACCGTTTAAGATACTTGCGATATATCGCTGACCTTGTTTAGAATACCATATCACTGCATGGTGTAAGGGAATACGCAACAGAACAGGTTATAATTATCTTATACATAACTAGTCTAATGTTAGACACTACGTGATGTGTATTAGAACAAGTGAAAAATTAAGAATTGCGAGCATTGCTCAAATGTACATAACACTGGATAGAATAAGAAACTGGTTACATATTAATCGCAATGTGGCATAACGCAGAACTTTTAGCGAATGAATTGATTCGTAACATATCACTTGATTTTTTGCTACTTAAAAATTGTTTGCTATTTAATTAAATAAAAAATTAATTAAGAATTTTCAAATTTTTAGTGGGATTACCAGCTGCCAATGTTTTTCTGATTTTTTTTAAATTTTTTCTTTCAAAATCGCATCTAATCGCCTCAAAAGAATGATTTTCAAAGGAGAATTTGCACATAATAACAAATCAAAATCAAAAATTTGGCATACCACCACGTCGTGGCAAATATTGTACAAAATGAATATCACTTATTTAGGTGGTTTCGGTTCAAACATGCTCCGCATCAAACGGGATTTCTTATTTTTAATATTTTTATATTAAAATTTTTTCAATGACTTTAAAGGGTTTTGGAATATTAGGAAGATTATTAGTTATACATATAAATATCGTATCTAGCTATATGAAGAAAAACGTGTACAAATTTCGTTTTTTAGGTACTTCTGATAAAAAAAAAGTAATTGCGTTTGGTGCGGAATCTTTTTTGCAAATTGTAAAAAGTTATTTCCCAAGTGTGGATATGTTAGGTTAGGTAGAAGTGGTAGCCTGCCAAGCAGACTCACTTAGACTATAAAGTCCCTTGTGATACCACGGAAGTTAGTAAAAATTATATCACTAGCTTCCCCCGTCAAACCATCCCGATTGCCTCAAAAAGCCCTTAAGTCGGCCGATATCGATTTTAGCCAAATCACCCAGGTCCTCAAAAAAACATGAGCCCAAATGCAGCTCCCTCCTGCGAGCCAGGGCAGGACAAGTGCAGAGAAAGTGCCCCACAGACTCCTCCTCCTCTTCGTCACCACAGCTTCTGCAAAAGTCACTAGCCGCAACCCTCAACCTAACTGCGTGCCTTCCAATCAGACAGTGTCCCGTCATGACGGACACAAGTAGGGATAGACCTGTGCGTGCCCTTCCTGTCCAAATGGAGCCACATCTGTCTGTAACGAATACAACCACGGACAGAGGCCCACCTATCTCTTGCCAACTCATAAGCGCTCTCCCGCAGCCGAAACTTGCAAGTGGCCAGAGGGCATGCCACAGATTCCATTTCGTGTGGAATGTGTAAGGTAGTCCCCAATCTTGCAAGCTCGTCTGCCCTTCAGTTCCCTGGTATGTCCCTGTGGCCGGGCACCCAAATAACATGGATGCTGAACTGCTGAGCCATCTCGTTAAGAGATCTGCGACAGTTCAGGGCTGATGTCGAATCCAGGAAGACAGAATCCAGAGATCTAATGGCAGCCTGGCTAACAGAGAATATATTAATCCTCACCGTTGTGAGGACATTATACCTAAGCCACTCCGCTACCTCCCTAATGGCCAAAATTTCAGACTGAAAAACACTCCAGTGATTCTGCAGTCTCCGCGCAATACTCAGCTGTAGGTCCCTGGAGTAGACCCCGAAGCCCACCTGATCGTCGAGTTTAGAGCCGTCAGTATAGAAGTCGACACAACGCCCCCATTGGAAGTTTTCCAATGGGGGAAAGTTCAGGCATCATGTTAAGGATTACACTGTGACCATAGCCACTGTCCGGCCAAAGTGACAGCGCCCTCAACCGGACTGCTGCAGCTGCAGCAGATTGTAAACCAATTATGTCCAAAGGCTGCAAAATAGCATTCAGCGCATCAGATGGGGTGGTACGAAGCGCACCCGTGATGCACATGCCAGCCATCCATTGGACCCTATCCAGCATTCCACGGTATGTGGGCCTCTGCAGAGCTCTCCACCAGACGATAACACCATACAGCATTATCGGTCGTACCACTGCAGTATCCAGCCAGTGAACATTTCGGGGCGCCAAACCCCATTGCCTCCCTATTGCCCTCTCACACGCATAAAGTGCCACTGTGGCCTTCATTGCCCTGTTTTGAATTAATATGAATCAAGGAATCAACTTCAACAAAAAATTATGTATTTGATTTATATTTCGCATATCCCACTTTATTTAATACCTAATTATTTTTTAAAATGTGAATAGAAATTACTGTTTTTTTTTTAATCGAAAAATATGTTATAAAACTCGCAGTTCTAAGTAATTTTTGTTCTACAACTTCGTTCGTAAGTAATATATACCTGCACTAGGTTCAAAATTCTTGTTATGTTCGGTGGAACCACTATGATCTATAAGATGCAGTATAATTGGTAGTAAAAATAAAAAACCATTTTATTTGGTAACTTAGAGATTAAATAACAATCTTACAATATGCCTGACGTTTATTTCTGGTGAAACTCAGCGAAACAATTCTTGTCACTGGAAAAACACAAATTGACTCTGTATGTCGTACATGCCGTAAAACGATTTGTGCATTTGCGGGATTTGATTAGGATACGATAACGGCCAAGTAAGGAATCGTAGAGGTCGACGCCTCCCATGTATTTGTTGTATTGGTGAACAATATTTGGGCATTCAATAGTCTTCATTACCTTCTTTTTTTTATTAAACCTTTGTATGGTTGGTGCATTCTCTGGCGTTTTTCCATGTTCCGAAGTAAACGGCTGGTCGGAGTGAATATTAACATTTTTGTTGTCATTCCATGGTATTGTTGTGACGTCGATTCCATGAAACGTTCCGATACATTATTCGCAATCACCTCGATTGGCAAATTTCTGTGGCAGTTTGCGTAACGGAAGACGAGGACGGCGTTCAGTTCCAAGCAAGTAAATACCTTGTGTTCGCAAATGCACCCTCAATGGAATTGATGTGTAGTAGTTATCAAAAAATATAAAATTCGCAGACGCACCTAAGTTTGATTCATTTCCCTCACGATGGTCATCCTCGCCAGAATAATTCTCAAATGAATAATATCCCGAATCATAACACAAAAGAAACAATTTATTTCCCCACGGATGCGGTTTGTCTGGCATACACTGCTTTAAATAATGTTTTAATTTTGTCGCACAAATTTGTTCATCAAAGCAGTCTTGCTCGCTTTGGCACCTTTTTAAAATTTCTGTTCAGCGTGGGAATTATGGCACGCAATTTATAGAGACGATCAAATCTGGAATCCGATAGTGTCGATTCTTGTTGGAAGAGATGTCTCTGCGGCATTGTCTTATTATTGTTATATGTAGAAATTAACGAATAGTTTCATGGAGATTGCGTGTCAAGCGGCTCATAATAGGGTGGAATATAAGTTCAAATGCTCGGATATTTAAAGACTGACATATAATAATTGATTCCCATGAATCGCTTTATTTTATCCGGCGTAGTATTTAGCGGTCTTACTTTCTTCAACAATAATTTAAATAATATCATCCGACATAGAAAACGAAAAGAACTGAAGGTGTGTATTCAATGCAAGTATTTCCGCTGTCAAAGAGTCACCGCCATATAATTTTACACAATTGGAACATAATTGAAGGCTTTTTTTCACAATAATTGCTTTTTCAAAATTTGGGACTGCTTGTCAACCGATACACCTTCAAAGATTGTTGCAAATTCTTTCCATCGGAAAGAATTACAAACAATTAGAGCATTACTTCATTTGATTTCACAGTTGCGTTATATATATCTGCATTATCATTCCCTGCATCGAAAACATCTGTTTCTGCATTTTGCCCTGGATGTATATTGTTGAATAGTAACGTACTGAGAATAATAAAATCTACCCCGTATTATCGTTAGTGTAACGTTAAAATAAAACACTTGATGTGCACTTGCGTGTTCGTTTGTCTTTATTATCTCGAACGTTCTAATATTCTTTACAATGACGCTCGTCTCTATTCTTATACTACAATGCTGGCTGCACTGCATTTAATTTGACATAGTTGCCTATAAGGAATAAAGTACCCACTTTTACATAGCTGTTAACAAGTGTGGTGAAATAAAAAGACATATAGAGGGTGTTAGCTTATATTATGCAATAAATAAAAGGATTATATGATAATGTTACATTCATTACAGCTCGGTCATCCTGACTTTTGATTGTCCTCAATCAAATTACCTTATCTAACCACTTTCGCATTCGAGAAGCTCCAATTACTTCATCGTAATGCAGCTGGGTAATTTGGCAGTTCTCAGTATTCCTGATAACGTATCGGTCATTAGGCAACACTTTGTGGACAAAATAAGCTCCTCGCAAAAATTCATTCAATTTCCTATTTTTCCAACAGTAGTGATAGTATAACGAATGACAACCAAATCTCCCTTCAGTCAAAAAATCTTCAGTAGTACCACGCTGTTCAACACCAAATAGCAATTAACTTGGAGATTGTTTAGCTGAGCAATGGATTGTATTATTCATAGCGAACTCAATTTGTGCGCGCATCTGCGACCAGTTAGCGTGGTTTAAAGGGCTTGTACCCTTACTTAACATTACTTTAATCATCCTATTTACCCTATCAACCTGCCCGTTTGCCTGCGCGGATGCCGCTACAATTCGAATGTGGTCTACATTATTTCCAATGAGATAAGAACTAAACTCAGAATAAATGAAACATGTACCACGATCACTTATAATTCGTCTAGGTCTTGAATAATTTACAAAATATTTGCCTTAACAAGCAATAACTTCTCTCGTACTAGTCGATTTTACTGCGAATAACTTAACGAACTTTGTAAAAGCGTCAATAACAACCAAAATCTGCTGTACAAATTCTGCTCATGTATCTAACCGAACACATAATAGGCGAACACATAATACACCGAAGACAGTTTTTTATAAATTTTTAAATTTTCTCTTTCATGTTCCTGAACCAATAGTTTTTCCTGACCTGCTCATATGGCTTTTCAATGATCATGTGGCAAATTTTCTCATGTACTGACCTGATAAAATTCTCCTCCAATTCACGAGGAACGCACAATAGTAATTTATCTTTGCAATTTCCTCGGAGGACTATACCGTCCACTAACTCAAAATTTGGTACCTCCTCTTTCTATAAGCGAAACTTTATCGCCGTTATCTCATCGTCATTATTCTGAGTAAACTGAATCTTTAAATTTAGTTTCCCTTCGTCAGTCACATTTACAGTCTTACACGGGATAATGTTCGGTATATCAAAGTCACCACATTCGCCGGAGTGAACAGACAGACTCATTATGCATAATGGCAGAAGTCTGGAAGCAAATATTGCTGCACGAAGGCGAGTCCTTGTGAGAAAAAGGCTTAGTTTCAGCGCACATTTATAGTTAAAATCGTTGATTGTTTCATTCGATTCTACACAAATCCATTTACTATCCCACGGTTACAATCACTTGGTGCTACCACTAGCTCATGACATCTGCTCAAAGCATCTCTATGACCCATCGTCGCCCCTTCTCTATGTACAATCCTATAGTCATAATGTTCCATCTGTAAGGTCCACCTAGCAATTTTCGGGTTAATGTCCTTTTTGTTCAAGGTCAAATCGAGGGCATTACAGTCAGAGACAATCTTAAAGGATATGCCGCTCAAATAAATATCGAAGCGACTCAGAGCATGTATGATTGCCAAGGTTTCAAGTTTAAAACTGTGCATTCGAGACTCCGACGCCGTAGTAGCTTTATAGAAAAAGAAAACAGGGTGAAACTTTCAGTCCTTTTGTTTTTGCAACAACACAGCCTAAAATCCCACTTTGCTTGCATCTGTATGTAATTCAGTTTCATTCTGAGAGTTATAAAGGGCCAATACTGGCGGTGTTGTTAACTTTCCCCTTAGTTCATAAAAAGATTGCCTACAAGATTCATTAAAATCAAAATGTTTACCATCCTCAGCAAACGTTGCAGAGGCTGCACGATTCTTGCGTAATCTTTTAAAAACTTTCTACAGTATGAAAACAACCCAAGACACGATTGTAATAGTTTAAATTTTATGGGGAGAGGATATTGTGCCAGTGCTCACAGATGCAAATCATAAGGACGTATACCGTTTTCATTCACCGTGTAACCTAAATAGTTTATAGTGTCAAAAACAAAACTACACTTTTTTAAATTTAATTCCAGACCTAAAGATGCGTAAAACTTCGGATAAAATTACGCAATGTGTTTCAAAATTCGGCGTAGCTATAGATATATCATCAAGATAAATAATTATTTTACCGGATCAATTAAATCAAACAGAGCGCAATGAATATATCTTTGAAAGACTGCCGGCGCATTCTTTAGACCAAATGGCATACAATTGTATTCAAACTACCCGTGTCACAAAAAAAGTATATTTTTTCGATTCTTCGTCCAATTTTACATGAAAAAATCCATTTTTCAAATCAAGAGTCGAAAAGTATCTATTACCACCCAAATATTCCATACATGTTTTAAAGGGAAATTATCTCGTACAGTAATGTTGTTTAATGCCCTGTAATCAACACACTTACGATATTCCCCATTTTTCTTCAAAACCATAACAACCGGCGAAGCGTATGGTGACTCACTTCGTCCCTCTACCCCTTTTTTCCAATAACTCATTAATAATCTGCCTAAGCGCTGTACGTTCCACAATAGCCAGCTGTTTTATCGTTGTTCGATGACATCATACGATGAGTGTCAACATTTTCAGTAACGGCGGTAAAAATCGTAACGTCGGTCGATAAATTTGAAGCGGCCTGAACTTTATTTGTTGTATTGTATGTAGTGAAGAACTGGCTTGTATGTCGTTAGGAACTGGATGTTACCTCAACAGGCGGAAAGGTGATAGGTGTAAAATATGAAGCACTAGCGGTAGTGGTCGTAGTGTCCAAACAAGAGACAGCAGCAGCGGCTTAGGCATTATAAGCGAAAGTGAGCAGAGGATTCGTAGAGGTTGTGGCAGATTTGGAAATGGTAGATTGTTTATTATTTCCCAAATCGCCGTACTTTTTGATTTCGTCATTACTGTTGGTGTCATCTTTTTTTCTACCTCAGCGATAATATTAGGATTTTCTTTAAATGCGGCTTCCACCTTACTTCGGTGTTTAGAAAAAATTATGCGAAGAACATCGGCAGAACACCTAGAAGGGACCAATACTCCAATAAATTTCAGGGCGTCTTGCAGCTGTTTTCTGTTTAAATTCGATTCCATCTTAATACTTTTTTCTTTTTTAGGGTAATCCCATTTCTGACGATGTAACGTTAAAATAAAACACTTGATGTGCACTTGCGTGTTCATTTGTATTTATTATTTCGGACGTTCTAATCTACTTTAGAATGCCGCTCTTCTCTAGTCTTATACAATGACTATGAAAATCAACAAGAAATAGCATAATTTGTATGACAGCGCCATACCACAACCACAACTTTCCAGGATAATAAAAATAAATAAGCATTATTTCATCAAACTTATAATAAATGCTAAACAGCACTCCGAAATCATCAGCTTCAAGTCCGTGTAAAAACAAATCTCGCTCTAAACTAAAAAAAAAACTTGAAGGTTTTGTTGTGGAAGAGGTCAACTTTTGGTTGTTGCACTGTGTAATTGTTAAACGAAATTTTAAATGTTGTTGGTTGGTTACTCAAGGAACCACTAGGCTATTAAGAGTTAAATTAATTCGGAAAATCTATTAATATAATTTAATCAAATAAAGTCTAAGGGCCAGTATTATCGTTTGCACTTAGTAGGACTTTGGAATAAAATTTTACTTAAGTTATTTTTAAACATACAGCCATTTTTAATTATATAGTGGTTTAAAAAATGGAATAATTTCCATAATAGAGTTAAACGTGAATTATTTTTTAATTAAATTATTTTTGAAATAAAATTTTTTCTATGTTAGGAGACAAAAGTGGTCGATTGAAATTTTCAACAATAAATTTTGGATTTTTAGGGATAACATCCTTCCGAAGTGTTTCTTAATAAACCCTTAAGTGATACCTGTTAGTAAGTCTTGTGATACCTGTTAGGCAGCTTGATTTGCCTGTCATTGGCACTACATCATGCACATTGGCTTCATTTTGAATAAATGCAGTTATATGTCATTATCTAAACAGTTTCGTGATCACTTCATTTTGAACTGGATTAGTGCTATGTCAGCATTTTAGTGCCCAGGGATTGTTATCAGAAATTTATTTTGTCCAGGGAGGTTAAATAAAATACGAGATTTTCTTTCATATAATGTTATAATACATTCATGGGTATATAACACGGAATTGTCAGCACTGACCGTAGCTAACAACCAGCACGAATTATGATGGTATACATCTAATACTAATAATGTAATTACGAATTCTGGCATACAACCAATCGCGAATTATGTTATACAACCAATCTGGAACAATGGCATACACCCAAAAAAAGTCAAATTTTACTTTCAGTTACAAGGATAGCTATTATCCTATTATATGTCATGCCTAATAAAAGCCCTTGGTAAGTAGATTGCAAAAGTACAAGTTGGATTTTTTGATAACAACGTTTTTAGATAGGAAAATACAACAAAAAATCGAATTTTGTTGAATTTTCAAAAACCGCGAATAATTTAAAAACCACATATTAGTTTTTAGTTATGATTTCAGATTCGTAATTTTCATAAAAATTAAGATCAGATTTGAGAAATTTCGTTCATATAAGGATTTAGCAAGTTGAATTTTTGCTTATATCTTTTTTGATATTTTGATTACAATATGTATTTTTATGTATTAATTTAAAAAAATCGCAATACCTAATATGTATTCAATTTTTTAAATTTTGATCTTATACTCCTTTTATGCACATTAATTAAGACTATATTAAAAAATGTTTAGAAGTATATGGAGCATTTATGAGTTCCTGAGCATTTATGAGTTCCTGAACTTATATTCAGGATATTACGGCAAGTTACAAATTAACCAAAATAATTTATCGCCCTAATATTATATCAAATTAAAGTACATAGTTCAAAGTTTATAATATATAATAGTTGATCTGCGTCTTCTGATTTAAAATTGAAAAATTAAAAAGTGTAATAAAAAGGTTACGCTGCAATTGCAGAACTCGCAACCCCGATAAATCAAATTTTTTATAGTATTTTCCGTATGTTATATGCGTGTCTGTTATTTGTGTAGTAAACAGGTGTTATTTTTACCTACAATTGAATTCCAGTTATTTTAACATTTAAAAAGTAAAAAATGTTTAAGATGGTTATTTCTATTTGTCAAATAAATAACTACTAAACTGATTTTGTTTATAAAAACTAAAATTTGTGTATGTTGTGTAACCAGGCTCGCCAGATACTATTTTGTATTATTCCTAACTAGAAAAGAAGTTATGTAGGAGCAACATACTTGATTTTTGGCCTTAAACAACTAATTTACTTTATACTGCTATACATGAACTAGATTTCGAAATATAGTTTAAACTAGATTTGAAGCGTAATGTAACCGTAGCTTAAATTAAATTTATAGATCAATCCTCAGAGTAATTCACTTTTAGAGAAACTCTTTAATTCAATCAAAAAATGCATCGATTTCGAACAAATTTTCACTTTCAAATTTCCTGATCCATAAGACTATTTTATACAAATTAAGTGACGTGTTTTTCAATGAATGTTTTTTAGATTCTAAAATTATAATTCTATAGAAAAAACCAAATCCATTTGGACTTATTCATTACCGATAGTAAATAAAGTTGGTTTTTTGCCATAATAAAATTTAATTTTTTTTATTTGAAATATCGATTTAGAAATTGACGAAATATCAATAAAAAAAATTTAACAAATCACGTACATTTTTAAAAATGAACTTATTTTGAACCTTTTTTTAAGTTTTTTGGTGTACATCTTCAAAGTTTATTTTTTTTTTCTGAAAACTAAAAATTTTTGTTTTATTATTGATTTTAAACATCAGCAATTGGAATAGTCCAGAGAACTATCGATTAATTTATTTATATTATTTTTATTTATTTATTTATTTATATATACTTTGAATACATCTGTATATACAGCCAAAAAAGTCCCTATGATATGCGGTGTATCGAGTAAAATGTCTTAGGTGTATACAGTAGATTAATGAAAAGTTTGAGGACGGTCCCCAAAGTAACAAAATGTCTTCATAGTAACTTGTGGAACGAAAAACCGTCCCCGCAACATGCGCCGAGCACATATATATATATATATATATATATATATATATATATATATATATATATATATATATATATATATATATATATAAATATATAAATATATATATATATTCATTGCCCATACTTTGAAGACATCTGTATATACAGGCAAAAAAGTTCCTGTAATATGCGCTGTATCCAGTAAAATGTCTTCAGTGTAAACAGTAGAATAACGAAAAGTTTAAGGACAGTCCCCAAAGTAACAAAATGTCTTCATAGTAACTTGTGGAACGAAAACCCGTCCCCGCAACATGTGCTGTGCACATATATATATATATGCATAGCGTATGCTGCGGGGACGGGTTTTCGTTCCACAAGTTATTTGGGGACTGTCCTTAAACTTTTCGTTATTCTACTCTTTACACTGAAGACATTTTACTGGATACAGCGAATATTATAGGGACTTTTTTGGCTGTATATTCTTTTATTTTTTTTAGCTGTCTGCAGCTACCATGTGGGGTTTGTTTGCAGTAGATATGAAATATGCTTTGGAAGAGCATGAACAGCATCGCCTGTGTAAATCTTCAGAGTACATGAATTTGCATTTTCGTGTCAAATGGTTATACAGTAATTATGTTAAAGAGGTGCCACCGTACAAAGGTTCAATACCAGAGTACGCGTCCTGGTTTGAGCCATTTGTATTAAGGACTGTCCCCAAAGTAACAAAATGTCTTCATAGTAACTTGTATATATATATGTGCACAGCACATGTTGCGGGGACGGTTTTTCGTTCCACAAGTTACTATGAAGACATTTTGTTACTTTGGGGACTGTCCTTAAACTTTTCGTTATCCTACTGTTTACACTGAAGACATTTTACTGGATACAGCGCATATTATAGGGACTTTTTTGGCTGTATATACAGATGTCTTCAAATATGCGAAATGAATATATATATATATAATTATATAACTGTATTCGATCTTATTTTAATATTAATATTCAATTTTTTAAGCTAAAGATCTTTTTCTTTTTTTTATATAAAATTTCTTATTTTATTTTCGATATTTCGCTAACAATTTGTTAGCATCTTCAGGAAAACAAAATTTTAATAATTATAAAAAATTTGACAAACAAAAAAATATTTAACATTTAAATATAAAAAATATTTAACATTTAAATATAAATTAAATTTTTAAAAAATTTAAAAAATTAAATTAACATATATTAACGTATATACAGCCAAAAAAGACCCCGTAATATGAGCTGTATCCAGTAAAATGTCTTCAGTGTAAACAGTTGAATAACGAAAAGTTTAAGGACAGTCTCCAAAGTAACAAAATGTCTTCATAGAAACTTGTGGAACGAAAAACCGTCCCCGCAACATGCGCCTTGCATATATGTGCACAGCACATGTTGCGGGGACGGGTTTTCGTTCCACAAGTTACTATGAAGACATTTTTCGTTATTCTACTGTTTACTCTGAAGACATTTTATAGGGACTTTTTTGGCTGTATATACAGATGTCTTCAAAGTATGTGAAATGCATATATATATATATATATATATATATATATATATATATATATATATATATATATATATATATATATATATATATATATATATATATATATATATATATATATATATATATATATATGTCTAATGTTAAATGTCTTCAAAGTATGGGCAATGCATATATATATATATATATATATATATATATATATATATATATGTCTAATGTTAAATGTCTATGTTAAATGTCTTCAGTGTAAACAGTATATATATATATATATATATATATAGCGAAACATGCGCTATGCACATATGTATATATAAATAAATATATATATATTTATATATATATATATATATATGCACAGCACATGTTGCGGGGACGGGTTTTTGTTCCACAAGTTACTATGAAGACATTTTGTTACTTTGGGGACTGTCCTTAAACTTTTCATTATTCTAGTGTTTACTTTGAAGACATTTTACTGGATACAGCGCATTTTATAGGGACTTTTTTGGCTGTATATACTGATGTCTTCAAAGTATGGCTGTATATACTGATGTCTTCAAAGTATGGGCATATATATATATATTCATTGCCCATACTTTGAAGACATCTGTATATACAGCCAAAAAAGTCCCTATAATATGCTCTGTATCCAGTAAAATGTCTTCAGTGTAAACAGTAGAATAACGAAAAGTTTAAGGACAGTCCCCAAAGTAACAAAATGTCTTCATAGTAATTTGTGGAACGAAAAACCGACCCCGCAACATGCGCCATGCATATATATATATATATATATATATATACCCTAACCGAGCACTAGCAACGAAGGCCATCGGCTGATTAGAGCTTCTGGTGTGAATCGAACACACGACCCCCGAAATAAGAAGCTAGACGCTACCAACTAGCCTACCGCGCCGAAAAATCTGATAATATAGGGACAAGCCCCTAAGTCTCGTATACTTGTCTGGAACTGAAGAATTGTTATACAACCTAAAATTATCCATGGATAGCGATGAAATTGAGACAAATTAATTATAATCAGGTCAGTGACTTTCATGTACTTAAAATCGAAAAATATGAACTAAATATCAAAAACACTTACACTTAAATAGTTGCAGATTTTTAAAATTCATATATATACATTTCAGGAGCGATGGTTTAAAACTAAATTCGCATTTCCATGAAAGTCCCTGCCCCGGTTAGAATCTAACTTTACTAAACTTTTTATATATGCCTGTCCCAATCAATATATCAATGAATATGAATTCTTTTATTTTTTTTAGCTGTCTGCAGCTACCATGTGGGGTTTGTTTGCAGTAGATATGAAATATGCTTTGGAAGAGCATGAACAGCATCGCCTGTGTAAATCTTCAGAGTACATGAATTTGCATTTTCGTGTCAAATGGTTATACAGTAATTATGTTAAAGAGGTGCCACCGTACAAAGGTTCAATACCAGAGTACGCGTCCTGGTTTGAGCCATTTGTTATGCAATGGCTTAATGAAAACGATGACGTATCGTTAGAGTATCTACATGGTGCGTTTAACCGAGACAAAAAAGACGGGGTAAGCACATACAACATACCACCGTCTGTTGGATATATGTTTTTAATGGAAACTATCTTTCTACAATCCCAGCAAAACCAGGGTTTCAACTACTTACCACCCTATTTAATCGCTGAATTACTTTTGTTCGCGATGTCCCAAAAGTAATTAGTGGTCATTACCTTCTCACTTACAAAAAACACAAAGTAATGGGTGGTCATTACCCTCCCGTTTACAAGCAGCCAAAAAATAATGAGTACCCAAAAAATAATGAGTCCAAAAAGTCATCGCGAACAAAAGTAATTAAGCACGTAAATAGACTGGTAAATAGGATTTGCTGGGATTTTTTCGATCGTTCTGGCCAAATTACGTTAAGTTAACATTTTATGTCGTAACGAAACTATTTAACAAAACGTTAAATAAGTAAAACTAGTATTGAGTATTTGTATAGTTGTTTGACTCTTTCAACGTTTTAACGAAAAAATACTACTTTTTATATTTTTTTTTAAAAATGTTCATACAAAACAATTTAAAATTTTTACCACAATTTCAATCTATTTTGTATGCTAATTAAAAAAAAAATATTCTCAAAAAGTAATACTTTTCCTGAATTTTTATTTTAGAAGGGCCTTAAAGCGCGTTTTACTTCAATAAATAAATAAAAAATTCTGGTTAAGGTATTAACCAATAAACAAGAAAACTACACAATGTTGTAACCCTCAGATTTGAATGAAACTTGGATATTTTGTGGAGGCGAAACAACAACGAAACCAATATATTTTTTAAGACTGCAATCTTTGGTTAGGGGCTTAAATGTGGGTCAAAAATTAACACATTTTGCAGGCGCGGATCCAGGTGGGATTTAAAATAAATTAAAAAAAATAATATAATACAGAACAGACTTTGCGACGTGAAATATTTTTAAACTAATTTAGTTATTTAAAATGTAAGGTTTCATATTAATCTTAATAAGACTACGATTTCGTTTGGGAATGCGTCAATCTCTAACCATCATCATCTTGTAGTGAAATTCTAAAGTAGCAGAGATAATTAGCATGTCAAAGCTTTTAGTTTGAGAACTTAGTATTCCGAGGAAAATGGTTTCTTATTGGATATTTTTTTAAACACAAATCGTCGGTGTTCTAACCGAAACACCTATGTGTTTTTAACTTGTGTTAAGGTTTTTGTATTTTTCCTTAGCATATTTAATTACGCCTTGAAAAAATCCAAAATCGTTTGGCGTCTTGAAGTGGTACAAGAATTTAAGAAAAAACACCACATGGGTTATTTTGTTTAGTAGTTTTTTAAAATGAATAATATAATACCATACTTGGGATATTTTCATTGGCATTAAAAATTCATTAGCATTAGTTGACAAATTTTTGCTCTAGTAAAGTATCAATATAAAATTGTATTTCTTTAATTACTTGTTTTTTATTGATTAATTATTAATTGCAATTGAATTTAAAAAAACATTACCATTAATCAATGAAATTAAACAATTAAAATCATTTTCACTTTTTTAAAAAAATTGTAATAAAAATAATTTCATTATAATTGATATCAATGCAATGCTAATGAAATCATCAATTAATTCGTATATTCAATTAATTAGTCCAATATATACACTGCACGTCATCAGGTTAGCGCCCCCCCCCCCCCCCTTTCAATAATCAACAATGTCAAATATTATCTGAACCAATTGAGATATAGCCTTACAGTTTTTATTTCGTATATTCCTATCAATTCTCTTTAAAATAAAACAACAATGACGGCTTTAACGTTCAAGTCAATATTTTAAAATATTTATTAGAAAATCTATGTATAAAAAACGTAGTGAAAATTGGTCAACAGGATAGCGCCATCTACGATAATTTCAATTTAATTAGTATTTTGAACAACTATATAGCATTTTAATAACGGGTTTTTCAACAGGGAGAGCAAACGACGCCATATTTCTTGCCGCTCTTTTGACATTTCTCTTCAGTAAGGTTTGCCATTTCATGATGGAAAGATATACGAGCCAACAACGAGTCGAAATTATTAAAATGTACTACCGAAATCCGGAGTCAGTGGCCTCAACGTTAAGAGCGCTACGTCCAATTTATGGTCGTCATAATCGTACTAGCAGATCAACAATTGAGCATCTAGTGGAAAAATTTGAAGCCACAGGTACAGTACAAAATGTTCCCGTGCCCGTAGTGTCGAGAATATTGCTGCCGCTGAGGCTTCAGTTGAACAAAGCCCACACGTCGTTCCCAAGCGTTGGGCATCTCTGTGACGTCGTTGTGGCGAATTTTGCAAAAAGATCTTGGCCTACATCCTTACAAGATCAAATTGACGAATTCGATGCTTGCCTCAGTATGGCTCGCTTGTCTGATTGGGAAACCACTCGATTATTGCCGCCCTTGAAATTTTTTCCATAGTTTTCCTTATTTTGAATAAAACTAGCAATCGTTTTTCTGTGCCTTCCAGTTTTTTCTGCAATTTTATGGAAGGATAGTCCGGTATCATAGTAGGTTTTAATATTTGCTCTTTCTTCCAAAAATAAAACTGTTCCTCTTCCCATTTTATGCGTTTATTTAAAGACAAATACTAGTTTTATCTGAACAAAAAATTCGGTAACCGTGATTGCAAAAACAAGCGAGATAACTAAAAATGCATTTGGGGGCGCTAATCTGATGACGCAAAATAAGTACAAGCTTTTTCGTAAAAGAAAAACAAAATAGCAAATAAAATATAACGGTTCTTCTATCGACCTTTGATTTTTGGAGAGAGAGAGATTGCAAAACCAAAACAAAAATAACAAATTTACGTGTAATAGATAAAATGTAAAAAAGCAAAAACATATGATCGAAAGGGGGCGCTAACCTGATGACGCGCACTGTATATACACATAGGTGTTTCTGTTCTTGAAAAAAATTTTAAGAAATATTTATCTGCTCTTCAAAAGTAATAAATAATATATCAATTTCGAGATATGTTTAAGAACTATTTGATGGTTTATAATACTTGCTTGTACTTTGAGTTGTACTGAAATATTTAGAAAAAGGCCGATGACGCCACACCGATTGAAAATGTAATTATATTTTGTTCTAAGGGGCGAAGATAGGAAGAAAAATTAAAAAAAGTCTAATTTTCTGATATTGGGCTTGAAGGAACTGAGATCTGGTGGGTCTGAACGGGATACTTGCGATCAATGGCTCTTAGGAAAAACATTAGTCCCCACGAGACAAAAACATCGATATATCACACTTTAAAATCCGGCTGTAAAAATAAATTTCGAAACTGTCTTCCAAAAATAATTTAGATTCGAAGATGTACGGTAATTTTAATTAATAAAGAGAAACATTAAAAGTTTTATTTAAAAACAGAATTTCACATACACAAACTCTTTTCCGCTTGCAGGTGGTAAATAACTATCAAGATAACATATCGCAATTGTTCCTCTAAAGGTCGTCAAAATTTTTAAATTTTTACTTTTCACAAGAAAACGATATGCAGTGGTCATATCTAACCACTTCAAATTCTTATATCATTTTCTCTACGCTTTCGTAAAAAAAATACAGTTATATCCCTTTTTATGATATAAGAGAAAAGAAGCTATCTTTAGAATCAACTAAAGAGAAATATTTTGAGTTGTCCCCAAATGGCAGCTCAATTCATATCAGTTTTGTTTAACTAAAGGGAAATATTTTGAGTTGTCTCCAAATTTAAACACAATTTATATCAGGTTCAACTAATGGGAAATATTTTAAGTTGTGCTTGTGTTTATGTCAACGGTTTACACTTGTTATATTTCGATAATTACTTAAAAAATTGCAAAAACAACTACCGTTGTACACTTTTTGTTTGTATTTTTTACAATTACATAATTGTTTTTAAATTTAATAGTAAATATTTCAAATTAACAGTAATTGCCTCTAAAAAACTTAATTGCTCTAAACAAAACATAATTGCCTCTAAAAAAAATATTATTGTCTCTGAAGACATAATTTGCGTTTTACTTTCCTTGCTCTTTTTTATCCATATTTCATTCGTAACTCTTTTTTCTTTCCGTCTTTAAGAATACTTAAAAATTTCTTTCTCATTTTAAAAATAATTATCACATTTATCTTCTATGAATAGTATACGTGTTTATGTCAAAAACAATTAATATTTAAATATATCGTGAATCCAAAAAGAATAGGATTTTACTTCTGTGATCTAATTCGGATACTTATTTTGAAATTGAGTATCGAAATATTACAAGAACTAAGAACTCGTACAATTTTATTTTAATATAAAATCATAGGAAAATGTATAGTTTTTAAATTTAAAGCACATTCATATGTAGGTGTTTTTGCCGCAGAATTTTTACTATCGTATAGGTTTCACATAAGAGTTTTTGCTAACTTCGAAACCAGTAGAGATATCGCAAAACGCTTTGATGGATAAATGCATGACCAAATAGGCTTCTTAATGCCAAAATACAAAAAACACATAGGTCTTTACGACGGCGCACCCCAACGAAATGCGATTTTAATTTGAAAATTATTTTTGTATTGTTAGACTTTCTTTCCGCACTTGTTATTGACATTTATTCCCGAAAATAAAAAAGTAGTAAAAATGAGTTGGAAATCAGCTGTTTGGCATTTCTTTAAGCTAAGTTTTACAAAAAAAAAATAAATCTTGTTGGTGTAAGAACTAAAAATTATCCCACCCTTAAAGCAAGGGCTGGATCCGCCACTGAAAAGTATTTTTTATACATAACACGTGTTGTGAAAAAAATATTGAAAAGTTATCAAAAAAAAACATTTCGAACAAACCTCAGATCTCCTAAAAATTAAATTTCGCAGGTATATTCCTAGCCCAATATATACTTCTTTTGTCCTCTCAATCAGATAACCAAGTTTTTTGAAGGCCTGCGGCTTAAAACACTTCGTATTTTTCTTTTACGAGAAAGAGCGAGACAATCCAATTATAGTAAAATGTTAGCTTATCAGCTGTTTGCAATAAAGCCATTTACAAGGAAAATATCTCTTCGTATATATATTCTCCAATGTTTTACTCTTTCCCTCTCTTTATTTTCCATTGATTTGCATTTACTTATCTAATAATATTGTCGAATACGCAATCACAGTTTCAAAAAAGTAGCGAGCATGCGCTGTTTTCCAATTCTGTGGTTGATGTCTTTACCCAACTCACGCAATGCTTCGATGTTGTTAGCAAACTCGAGTGTCCAGATCCTGAAATATGGAAACGTTACATGAGACGTTTTGCTAAAACAATCGTAAAGGTGTTAATAGCGTATGCTGACATTGTTAAAAAGGAATTTCCAGAGCACATGAAGGATGAACGCATTGTAAGTGCAAAGAGGCCATCAGAGTCCATGTTGGTCGTATATATCATACGTATACGCTCATTCAAATTTTCGTTTAATAGGCATGCATACTAATGAACAATCTCCAGCAACTACGAGTGCAACTGGAAAAAATGTTTGAGTCAATGGGTGGCGACAAGCTCGAAGAGGATGCGGCTAATATACTGAAAGAACTGCAACAAAATCTTAATTCTGCTTTGGACGATCTTGCCTGTCTATTTGCCATTAGGTATGTTCTGGTATTTCGTTATGCATTCGCAACAAAATTTTAGAAAAAAAATACTTTCTTTAAATATACTTAATTTTCTTTAATTAAAGTCTTGAACCACGAATAACTCAATCTGTGAGGGAATTAGGAGATTTGTTGCTTGCTATAAAGGGTGGAGGTGCAAGTGGGAACATAAACACCCAAAATCAAGTTGCTCAACGTAATGCTGTTGCAGTTGAGGCCGATGAAGTGCTACGACCACTAATGGATCTCCTGGATGGATCCCTAACTCTGTATGCGCAATCGTGCGAGAAAACTGTTTTAAAACGGCTTCTGAAGGAGTTGTGGAAAATTGTAATGCGCACTCTCGAAAAGACTATAGTTTTGCCACCATTGACTGATAAAACGGTAGGTGGTAGAACCAGGCTCACCACATCAGCACCTTAGGTGCTAAATCTAGCAGTTGTTAAAAACAATTTAAAGATTTGGCACTTTTCATCACAAAAGTTCATTTCTATTATCGGGCAATTCTAGCTCAAACCGCACAGCATTCGAATTTATCATCTCCGTAGTGTTTATCAATTCATTAACCCTTCGACCACAAACCCTATCGGTTTTCGAAATATGACATCATGAAAATGTTCGTGAAAATTATGCTAATGCTGAACCTTTTAGGAGAATATGCAATAATTTTAATTGTAATATTAATTGTACAATTTAATATTATTTTCCTTAAATTTAAATCTTATAAAACGTAATGTCATCATCTTTTTAAATATTGTATTGTTGTTGCTATTGTATAGTCTGTAAGGATTTTTTTCCATAGGCTAGAAATTAATAAATAAGTAAAAAATAACTTCTATTGGTATATCTCAAAATGCAATTTTTTTAAAATTCTGCAAAAAATATATGTTAAAAACTAAGGCCTCTCTATATTTGTGACAAAATTTTAAGGTGGAGACTCATTTGGTTCCTGAGTTATGAAGAAAAACGTGGTCGTAAAATTAGGACGCCATTTTGAAGGTAATGTTTTCACCTTTAAAATGGTATATAGCTTAGAAGTTATGGGCGACTTTGTTTGGACACTTTTTCCTTATTTTGACGTTTTGTCAATATCCATGACGTCATATTTCGAAAACCGAAAGGATTTGGGGTCGAAAGGTTAATGATTTGATAAACACTACCCATTTTCAGTATTTGTGGCAAATTTCATTAAAATCGGAGATGACAAATCCGAAAATGACAGTTTTCTGTGCGGTTTGACATGGAATGGCCCTATAAAAACATTTTTGTACAACAACTTTTCAGATGATGTTCAAACATTTAACGGACAATGCTAAAAACCTCGCATCAAATGCTAAAATAGAAGATATGGGTCGGCTGTTTAAGTCACACATGGCAGGAAAGCAGGATGTTAAAAGTGCATTGAGTGGCGTTATGGACATTTCAAAGGAAGTCGAAAAGAATTTATCGCCCAAACAATGTGCTATCCTTGATGTGGCCTTAGATACAATTAAACAATACTTCCATGCCGGCGGCAATGGACTGAAAAAGACGTTCCTTGAAAAATCACCAGAACTACAAAGTTTACGCTATGCATTGAGCCTTTACACACAAATGACTGATACGCTAATTAAAACGTTTATCTCAAGCCAAGTGCTTGAAGGTTTGTAACTTTTATGATTATAAGTACATTTATAAAAATGCAAAAAAACATGTAAAAATAACAAAAAATATGTAAAATAAACGAAAAATGGTTCATTTTACAAAAGTTTTTGTAGTTTTGCCAATAATTTCGCATATTTTTGCATGAATTATTATGAGTGTAGGTTTTAAAACAAAATTTGTATTTTTTTTTTATAGTTGATCCAGAGAATCAAGAGGAAAGTGTTGGTGAAATATCTGTACAAATCGATCTATATTCTCATCCTGGTACTGGCGAGTACAAAGTAAATGTAAAAGGTAAATGGCTTATTAAACGTTTACAAATCGTCAGCTTATTATTTTTATTCTGTATATGCCAAAAACTATACTCAATAACACCGATCTAGAAGGTTTGCAATAGGGAACAAAAGTATAATAGGGTTTACCTTGTTTATATATAAATAATTGATATAAATTCAAGACTAACATATGAAAGCATATCAAATAATTTGTTTACCCAAGTGAAAATGTTCATATATCGTCATATATGGTATCATTTATGAGCATATATGAATATATATGTCATGTATGTAAGCACATATGGGTAAATACAAAGTTCATATATGGTAATATATATATACATAAATAATATGGCAATATAAGGTAATATATTGCATATATTGGCCCATATATTGATTCGTATATGCCATATATGTCCATATATAAATGTATATACTATTCCATATATGGTTAAAATGTTTTCTTGATTGTCAATTTAAACCCTTGTTCTACCGAATTAAGTTCCAGATCGAATTTTTAAGCGCAAATTGGTGTGACAATAAGACTTTTGATAATTTTTGTTTTTTTTTAAACCCTAACCAAAAATAAAACTTTAACCAGGCATATTTCTAAGATCTTTAATACAGTTGCAAAATGTTTGTTATTGAAGAAATTAAAATTTTCAAAAAAGAACCCATTTTTGTGAGACAGGTGAGACTCATGATTAATGTATTATTTTGTTTTCGTTTTATTATTTTTAATAATAAGATGTTCCTCTAATATTCCAAACTTGTTCGTTAAAAATTATTAAATTTCTTCAAAATGTATAAATTAATCAGCAAATTGTAAATATGAATATAGTATTTACATCTATTTTTAATTAAATGACACAATCAACACAAAAGAAGACAGACAACACAAAACTGCAATACTCAGTAGCAATACGTTAAAAAAAGGTCTGTGATATTAGGGTTAAGTTTAACGAGGTTTATTTGATTTTGGCATTGTATTTATTTTTTTTATTATTAGAATTATATAATACAGAAAATGATATTACCCATCTAAAAATCGAAATATATATGAACATACATGATCATACATGGGCTTGTATATGATCATACATGGGCATACATGGTCATATATGTCCATGCATGATCTCATATATGACCATATATCTTCGGATCCGAAATTTGAGGGTATATGGTGATATATGTGCATATATTATCATACATGCTCATATATTATTCATGTATGCTCGTATATGATCATATACGTCCATATACCCTCAAATTTCGGATCCGAAGATATATGATCATATATGAGATCATGTATGGTCATATATTGAACAATGTATGGACGTATATGACCATGTATGCCCATGTATGATCATATACAGGCCCATGTATGATCATGTATGCTCATATATATTTCGATTTTTAGATGGGTATATAAAAAAGAGAGATAGAGTACTTGCAGCTAAGGCCTTCGACTCTACTTATAAATTTATTTTCATACAAAATTATAATAACTTATTTATGAAATACATTGTAATAATTTACATTTTTTATATATGAAGATATGTGTGATATGTAATGGGGATTGAGTCTTGTAGTGACAAGCTCGGTAGGATTGCACCAAACATAGAAATTCTATCTGCCGAATAGTGTTGACACTGATCGTGTAAATGATTTACAGACTGAGGTGTATTACATATGTTACATATTGGCGGGTGTTCATTTTTTAGAAGATTTTGGTGGGTGATTTTCGTATGTCCCAGTCTTAGTCTTGTAAATATAACCAGTTCTTGTCTCGGACGAGATTTTGGGTATGTGTCCTCTACCCCCTCAGGGGTAGAGCGCCCCGGTAGGCTAGTTGGTAGCGTGCTAGCTTATCAGTGCGGGGGTCGTGGGTTCGATTCCCACCAGAGGCTCTGGTCTGTTTTCGCTACAACGAGCCGAAGGCCTTCGTTGCTAGTGCTCGGTTAGGGAATTAAGATATAATTTGTAATTATATGTTTAATAAAATAAATAAAAAAATAAATAAAAGATTTGTAGCGATGGTTGTATGCTGCCCAATCGGTGGCTTTAATTTCGGTCTTTGGTTTTCTGTGTATGAAAAGTTAACAAAGGTGCTCGTGCTTGAGTACTAGGAATGTTGTCAGCTACATCATTTCCTGTAATGCCAACATGTCCAGGAACCACATTATACGAATTTTATTCGGATATTTTATTAGACAGT
Source organism: Eustalomyia histrio (assembly GCA_949748255.1). Lineage (NCBI taxonomy): Eukaryota > Metazoa > Arthropoda > Insecta > Diptera > Anthomyiidae > Eustalomyia > Eustalomyia histrio. The sequence goes on from OX456528.1 coordinate 12,373,455, forward strand.
TGTAGATAGCTGCAACTATTTGATCTGTATTTTTAGTACAAACCGGCCTTTTTGTTTTGAGTAGTATTCTGCTGAAAGTTTAATTACAAGAGCTTCTGCTGAAAAAATGCTATAGTGTGATTCATGTAGACCATTGTAGATTATGTCATGATTATGACCAGTTACGGAAAATGCGGTGCACGTTGGTGTTTTTGAACCATCTGTGAATAAGGATCGCCAATATTTATATGTAGAGCAATATCGAATGGAGTTGAATAGTTGTTGGTAAACCACTGGTGTGGTTGATTGTTTGTTAAATTTTTATATTCTATTAAGAATAAACAATGTGTTTTTAAAAGTCACCATGGTTCATATTTTGAGTTTAGAAGAGTGGGTTTAAGCGTTGGAAGATTGTTTCTTGCGTAGGCGACGCACCTGTTTATAGCAGATTGCTTTTTGGATGCTCGCTTAAGTTTAATTATATTTTTTTACGTGTTTATTAAGGATGGAATTGCTTGAAGTGAAAAGTTTTGGAATAAGTTTTATCACTTGAATATATATGCTCAGGAATTGATGGAAATCCAGCTTCGAGTTGGTATGGCGAATATAACACCTTTAAATACTTTTTTGGACAGTAACCATAAATTTGGAGACCATAGTCAATTTTAGAGAGAATTAGTGCTTGAGTAACAAAATATTGGTATGTATAGAGCTTCTTTTTGATGAAAGAAATTTAATGATATTTAACCTCAGTGTGATTTCTTTTCTTAGTTTGGCGCATTGTTGGTTGAAGTTATAATTGTTATCGAAGATAATTCCTAAAATTTTTAATTCTGTAACGTGCTCTATATTAATGTTATAACTGAGTATAGGAGGGAGGGTCACAAGACTGCTTATTACAGATGTGCAATATTTTGCACTTGTTTAATGAAGATATTTATTTATTTGTTTATTTATTAATTAATTTATTTTATTGATTTTCCATTTCCTGTACAACAAGAATAAATCTTATAGTTTAAGTACAGGAACGTATTTTTCTAATAGGATACAAAAAATTAAAATAATTAAATTAAGTCCAATCCAATACAATATAAGAAAAAATACACATTTAAACAATTAAGAGAAAAAATAAGATAAAAATTGTTTAAAGCTATTTGCGTTGCTATTGAGTTGTTGGTTGTGTGGAAGAATATTCCAAAGACGCGAGGCATTAATATAAAATTGCCACTCTGATACGAGGGAGCTATGACGAGGATTTATGATTTTTTTACCTCTTTGGTATCTGGCAAACCTAATTTTGGCATAAAGATATTGAGGCTTTTGTGTGTAGATTACCTTATGCATAAAAATAAGAAGACAAGTTTTTAGTAAGGATGAAAAATATACTCAATAAAGATTTCTTGAAACATGTGAAACTTCGTCATACTTTCTTATTCCATATACGTAACGGGTAATGTTGTTGTACAAGACGTTCAGTCTACGTTTGCTAATAGAATCACAATTGGCAAATAACTCACATCCATAAATTAGACCGGGATTCAAGTAACATTTAGCAAGAAGTACTCTTATTCTCAAAGGAGTAAAGTATTGTGTCGACCAGAGTGACCTGAGCTTTATATAAGTTTGACAAACCAGTGTATTGACATGATTAGTCCATGTTAAATTGTTATTAAAAATAAGTCCACGATTTTTTGCAGCATTAAAACGCTTAACTTTTTCACCATTTATTACAACATCATCATATAAAACGGGATCAACAGTTCTTTTAAGAATTATCATAAACTTTGACTTTTGAGGATTAAGGCAAAGGCCATTTGCAGTTGCCCAGGCATATATTTTACGTAAATCTTCATTAAGTAAAGCAACATTACTTGCAATAGAGTAAAATATGCTACTCAAATAAGTTGGACATCATCTGCGTACATATGGATTTTACAGTTGGAAAGTTGTTTTGGCAAATCATTAGCATATATTGAAAATAGCAGTGAGCCAAGAATATAACCTTGAGGCCCTCCTCTTGAAACGTTTAGAGAGTTAGACCATGTATTATTTACGTGAACAGTTTGCGTACGATCGGTTAGATATGAATGTAGAAGATTCGTTGATGTTGGAGAGAAATTTAAAAAAATGTCGTAATTTCAGGCAGAGCATGTTGTGATCAACCGTCAAAGGCCTTTGAATGATCAAGCAGCACCAAAAAGTTAATTCTACCATTATCAAGTTCACGTCGAATATTTTCAGAAACTTCTATGTACTAAGGCAGACAAACAACTGTGGTCAGATCGGAACCCCGATTGCATATTAGTTAACAAAGAATTTTCATTAATAAATGAATTTATTTGTCCATGCAAAAGCTTCTCTAATACTTTTGAAAGGAAACATAAAACAGCTATTTGCTTAAATTCCGAAGTAGATTTTGGTAAAGGTATTAGTTTGGCGTGTTTCCATTTATACGGAAAAGTGCTGGACATAATAATAGTGTTGAATAAATGGGTGACATATGGCAAAATTGAAGGCAAAAGTATTTTTTTGAATTTGGGGTGAATTTCATTGTATGCCACTGCATTAGATTTAATTAATGAAAAACATAAGTAGACATCAGCCTGACTAACGTAAGAAAATTCAAACAGATTATCATCATTGGAGCTATTTACAGCTGGAAAGTTATAAAAACTATTATTTGTAGGAACCGTGGGTATATTTGTAAAAACATTATTAAGCTCATTAGCATCTGTTTGGCAGTTGGTCTTATCTTTATTTCCAATGCCAATTTCACGGATAGTTTTCCATGTCTGCTAAGAATCTATTGCATCACAAAAACGTCAAGAGAAGTACTCAGTTTTTGCAATTCTTATGTTTATGTTAACATTTCTACTAGCAGCACTGTATTCAGCTTTTAATTCAGGAGTTTTAAAGCGTTTCCATCTAGCATAACTCTATCTCTTAATAAAATTAACTGTTTTTTTTTTCTAAGAATGTTTGTGAATACTGTTTTTACTCTGGATGTGTTGTTATTCTTAGGGAAAAATACTGCGTCGTCAGCGTATAACGAATGATCCACAATTTTGTATTTCATAGCAATTTTGCTGATGTCATTGATAGCTATAAGGAATAGTACCACTGACAAAGCTCCTGTAATATAATGTGAATGCCTACACGATCGAATGTCCTTTCGAAGTCAGTAGATAAAATTGAGACGTGGTTTCTATGTGAGAGGGCTTGTGTAAAAAAATGGTTGATGTGAAGTTGAGCGTCTAATGTGCAATGTCTTTTTTTGAAAGCTATGAGGGCGACTCAAGAAGTCCGTGACTTTTTGAATACAACACAGTTTTTTTGCAAAAAAAATATTTTTCAACATATTCTCCTTTTAGCTCAATACACTTAGTCCAACGTTTCTCCAATTTTTGTATCCCTTCCAAAAAATAGGATTTTTCGAGGTCCATAAAATAGGCATTTGTTTGATCAATCATTTCATCCTGGGAGCTAAGTCTCTTTCTACCGAAAAATTTTTTTAGGTTTGGAAAAGGGAAATAGTCACTGGGGGCTAATGCATGGAATTGCACTCGTGCATTATCTTCATGAAAAAGAACTTTTTTCTTGGCCATATGGGTTCGTTTTTTTAATCCTCGTTAAATCGGTCCAATAAGTTGGCATAATATTCGCCGTTTATTGTTTTTCCCTTTTGAAGGTAATCGATGTGGATTATTCCGCGTGCATCCCAAAGAACTGTTGCCATCACAGTTACAAAACGCCGCAAAAACTTATTCGAATTGCGGTTAAACAACTTCAAACAATCATTTGAAGTTGAGAGCAAACGCGGCACCAATCTTGCAGACAGCTTTCTTAAATCCAACTGATCATTTAAAATTGAAACCACACAGCCATCAGAGAGCTGCATTTGTTGATTGCAAAACGTTCATACGCAATCAGCACAAGAATAAATTGTGTTTGCGTTCAACACACATATTCGTTGATGATTTTAAATCAATCAAACGATGTGCAAATTGTTTTTTCACTGGTTTATACTCATCGGTCGTTGTTAAACCATTGTTTTATTCTGTTCATTCGAGCCAACAATAATTATTTTGATGTAGAATAAATCAGAAAAAAACAACAAACAACGTGTATGAGTGTAATCATAATTAAAACAAAATAGTTTCTTATCTATAAAAAGGGGGTGGTTTTGTAAAAAACATATTAGGGTGGGTCTAAAACACGTTTTTTTAGAATTTTTATTAGGAATACCAAAAATATTGTTCTTTGTAAATATTTTTTTTTTTTTTAATTTAGGTCGACATCTCAGGCTCGCCCAATCCTCAGGCTCGCCCATTGCCTAATTTTTCAATCAAAATAGATGAAAAACAATTTAGACAATATTTAAATTTTTCCGGATTAGGCAAGTCTGAGATATCGACCTACATTTTTTAAAAAAAAAAAATATTTTTATTTCACAAAGAAGAATATTTTTAGTATTGTATTACTAATAAAAATTCTAAAAAAGCGGGTTTAAGTCCCACCCTAATGTGTGTTTCTATTTTGTTGTAATTATGAATAAACTCATATGCGTTGTTTGTTGTTTTTTCTGATTTATTCAACGCTGACTTTTTGTTGAGTGATTACATTTGCAGTAAACATAATCGACATATGGTCCAGTAACATGATGCTGATTTTATTCTACAGTGAATTTTGTTCAATTATTAAATGTGAACAAGAATTTTTGTGTATGCTTAAATCAAGGAAAAAGTTGATTTTGCAGTTCTCTGACTGCCATATGAAATGCCTATGGCATTAACAATCTCATGCACTTTTACTTTTCGATCGGCCAACACCATATCGTGGATTTTTTCGATATTTCCAGGTGTATTGACCTCAATTGGCAGCCTAGAACGTTCAGCGTCATTTGTATTGGTGCAGAGTCCCCATAGTATTTATCAAGCTTTTCCTTGGCTTGATTGATGGTTTTTTCGCAAAAAATAATGTTTAATGAGCACTCAAAATTCACTTTTTTCCATTTTTAAAAAAATCCACGAGATTGTATATTTTGAACAGCTGTTAAACGCTCAAAATTTGACAGTAGTCTATTAACAGGTGGTACTTGATGGGAAGTTTGAAAAGTCACGGACTTATTGATCCGCCCTCGTACTTGATTGGAGCTAATTAAAGTGTTTTTTGAGGCGTACCACATTAGTCTTATGATTTTTTCAAAGACTGCCTATGCAAGGCAATAGTGAAATTAGTCTGTAGCTGCTTAAAATTTCTATAGGTTTGTTAGGCTTTTGGATTGGTAAGATGGTTGCTAAACGCCAACACTGAGGATATATTCCGGAATCGAATATACTGTTGAACAAAGATAGTATTCAATCTTTCAGACAGTGTGGTAAGTTTTTTAACATTGGGTAGGGGTCTTACCCTTAGCGTTGGATAACACTTTTTCTAGTTCGATATGATTAATTTTACTATCAATTTCTTTAGCAGCAATTTCTTTATGGAATTAGGGTTGTGAATGTTAAGTGCATGCTTCGTGAAAATTACTATCTTTCGATAAGTCTGACCAGTATTTACCGAAGTTGCATAAGATAGCGATGGAAGTGGTAAATAAATTTTGATCTAATTTTATAAATCGAAACCAGATATGTTGTTTGTTACCTACAAGCTTTTGAATGTCATTCCATATTCTTCTTGAATTTGAGTTGGGGTTGAGGTAAATTTACGAAATGATTCCTCTTTAGATTTTTTAATTGTTTTTTTTGAAAAGAGCATTTGCTCTTTTGTAGACTATGAGATTTTCATCAGTGCGGTTTTGAAAAAATATGTGCCACCTATCTTGTTTTTCTTTCCTGAAGTCTTTCAGTGTGGAGTTCTAACATGGAACCGAACTTTTATGATATATTGGTTTCGTTTGAAGAATGGATGAATTCGCAGCTAAGCGTATAATTTTATGCATTTTTCTAAGGGGTTCGAGCCATTGTTTTGTACAGTGCAGGTAGTTTGAAAACACTCCAGTCGACTTTATCAATTTTAAATTTTGACTTTAGTTTGAATTTGGTTGTATTGGCATTGCATCCTATCCCAATAGCAATTGGGAAGTGATCGCTACCGTATAATGAATTTAAAGTTTTCCATGATATAGATGGTGAAAGTTGTCCATTACAAATGGATAAATCAACCGTTGTGAACGTGTTGTGGGTTGATAGGTGAGTCTTTGAGCCGTCATTTAATACAACAAAATTTTTCTCTAAAATTAGGTCTTCACTTTGGGAGCCCCAGATTGTACTCCATGAATTAAAATCCCCTAATTAAATGTATTGTTGTTTGGTTGATATCGCTATGTCTTTCATTGTAAACGGTTGACCGGGTGGTATATAACAGTTAATGATAAAAATGGATAGATTTAGGTTAATAATGAACTCAGTAGCAGCAATCTTTGTGTTACGATAATTAATTGTGTGTGGAATTTGTTTTTGAATAAGGAACCCTATACCTTGTTTGGCTGTACTAATGTTGGGCAAGTTGTAAAAGTAGCCTGTGAGTTTCTTGCAATGCGACAATATCGGGGCAATTGTCATTGATAAGAAGAGATAGTTCGTTGTAGTTATTGCTGTATCCATTCATATTCCATTGAATCAGTTTGAGCATAGAAGTACTACATGAAAGATAAAAAATGTTTAGGAGAGTTTGGATATTTTGGTTTTATTCTTCTTCGCTTAACAAGATTTCTTCGTAGTCCATATCATTAGTTTTATTTAAATTTTGTTTTGTTGCTTTGTTAACTATTGCATTAAGTTTTTTAAAGAGATTCTCGTTACTGTTATTTGCATTTGCAGGTATTTGTTGTGTTATTGTAGGTTGGAATGTTGTGAGTTGTGTTTTTGGTTTCGTTTGGGTAGTATTATTAGAGGGGATAGAGCACTTGTTAGATGAAGAAGCATGTTCTTCAAGACAATTAGCAAATTACATTGTTCACAGGTAGGTGAGTTTTTAAAGTGTTTTTTGGTATGCCCAAGCTTTTGACACGTTTTGCAGCGCATGGGATTAGGACAGTATTCTCTGACATTTACCAAGTTCCATGAAATTTTAATTTTGTTAGGTGGATGATACAAGTTAAACGTGAGTAATAATATTCCAGTTTTTGTTGTTGTCAACAGTTTTTTTAAATTTATATACATCGACCACTCCTTGATGATTTCTTCTTCAGGGATATCGTTTAGATAGGGAGCAAATATCGTTCCTTTTGTATGATTTAGGTTTTTAGGTAACTTAATTTTTTTTACAAAGTCCAAACAACTGTTTTGAGTATAAAAATTTATCGGCAGTTTGCTGATTGTTTAGTAGCAGAAGTAGGCTACCATTACGAAGTTGAGATATTGATGTACGAGTAATATCTTTGCTTATGAGTTGGATAATGCAACTTGGATTGCTCGATAAACTGCGAAGAATGAATAGCTGGATAGTGGTTTGAATGGCCCATTTGTCTCCATAACTATGTATTTAGGGATTGGTGGTTGGCATATGGGGAGATGTGGAAATTGAGAGGTATCTTTATATTTAGTTTTTTTTTCGCTTGGGACTACTAGAATTTGATAATATAGCAAATCTATTGTTCCCTAGGTTGGGAGGCCCCTTGGCCATATTGTTGCTTTTAATTCGTGCGCACTATAAATTAAACTATGTGTTAAAAGAGCGGATTGAATTAAAGAGAATAAGTGAAAAATTATTCATACGACAAATTAAAATTAGCACATCAGCTTGTAACAAGTGTTAGTTAAATTAGTTAAATTGTGTTCGTATCGTCCATTTTTTTAAATAATTGTCGTATAGTTCAGTTTTTAAAATAAGTGTCGTAATGTCCACTTTTACAAATAATTTATGCGGCTACCTGACAATGTAAATATATAGAAAATCGTAAATTAAACTGTGTTGCTAGTGTATAAGTACTTATTGTTAACGAATTGTTTATTTTTTACTTAACAGAAATTGTTAAAATTGACAATCTTGAGAAAGTTGGAATAAAACCAACGAATCGTTGAGTGAAGCGATGTAATAAATTTGAAACTTTGTTTTTAAAACTAGCCCGATACAAAAATTTCAACAATATTTTTGTTAAAAAATAAAATAAAAGTTTTTTTGATATACGGGCAAAAAACTTTATATATATGGCCTTATCTAATAATATGCATACTATTATATATAAATACATATGTCAGCATATATAATTATATTATACATTATTTTTTTAAATTACCTTATATTTTGTCATATATAACCATATCGGGTTATATATTGATCTTTATAAAATTATGTATGGTTTATATGATAAGATATGATATATATTATAACATGGGACTGTATATATTTATATAGAACTATACACTCAGAAAAAGTTAGTAGAAGTATTTGTAAACGCTTTTCGATCCCATTTTACTATTTACATTTTACAAATTACACAGTTTTTACAGAATATTTACATTTTTTGTTGCTTATTTCAGAAATCATTTTACAAAATTTTTGAAAACCGATTTCCCAAAATTAGCAAAAAAAAATTTACAAATTTTAAAAAAGTGAATATTGAAGGAAATGTTATTTCTGACTAAAACTTACACCTACAAACTTAAATTGCCATAAAATATTACATAGATTAAAAAAAAAAGGTTCGGAAGTGAAGATACCGACTCAAACAATTAAAATTTTAAATATAATTATATATGGGATTTATTTAAGTACAAAGATGAACGTCAGAGAAGTGTCAAAAGTTAGCGAAATTCTATAGGTCATTTGCTGAGTCGAAACAGGGACCTACTACAATAATCGACCTGGACTTGTAATGTGCCTGTTTGCCCAAGCAAAACTAAATCATGCTTTAGTGATTTTCATAAATAAATCATTAATTTTATGCGCGATGGTATATATATAATACTATGGCCTTGCTCAGAATCCCACAAGAATAAAATTTTTTTATAATACATATTTTTCAATTAAACTCGATAATAAGGGAAAGCAAGTTAAAATTTTGTTTAATTTTCACTGATATCTTGTAAGAGTTAAAAGTAAAAAAAAATTGAAAATATTTTTCAAACCAAAAATTAATAAATTTAAACAAAATATGGGGTTTCACTCTTGGTGGTATATTTACAACCCTTGTATATTTACGTTGATTTTATACTACAAAGCATGAACGACTTGTTCGTGTATTTACTTCCCGCATAAACACAGCTATTATAAATTAATGAGTCAGCTGATTTTTGTTTTGTTTTTCATCAATTTGAAAACTTAAAATATCAAAAAGAATTTGAAGTTAAAAAAATGCACATATATAAATTTTTTGCAGCAAAATGCGATTAACCAAATAAAATTTGCAGAGATTCTGGGTTTGAAGATACGGTATTACTTGTAATAATAAAAACCAATAGCTACCGAATTTCACTATCTATTATTACTTCTTTTGTTACGCTTTTGTTTTAAGTTCGGTTTTTCATTATTTTGATCCATTATTCAACTTTTTTTAATAGTGACCACAAAATGAAAAATAAAAAAAATTAAACAATAGGTTTGGCGGCTAAGCGATCAGCGGTTTAGTCTTGCAAATGTACAACATATATTTACTACGCATTTTGGTCTTGTATTTTAACCACAGCCTAGTAAATTTTAGTTCTATACATTTTGTTGTTTTGGTATAGTAGTACTTTTACTATATCTACAACTTCTACAAGGTCTACAAGGGTACTTTACCACCAAGTGTGTAAACCCTTGATGATAAATTCGTTTGTGTTTTTATAATTTGTAAGCCTTTGATTTTTTTTAATTTTGTCTAAAATATTTTTTGATAAAAATTTTGATGCTCGATAAAATAAAATTTTAAGTTTTATACTATTATACTATTATTAATAATATTTAGTAATTTTTTTTTGCTGATTTTAGCAAAGAGATTTAAATTTAACTTTACAAAAAGTTTACTAAAATTTAGTAGCGGCAATTAATTTTTTCTACAAATTTCATTGTACTACACGACAGCAGACATGTATTGCTAAGATTAGCAAAAAATACCGCTGGACTCAAATTAGCAAAATTTCTCGGAACAACAGCAAAATTTTTAGCTACCATTACAGACTTTTTTGGTGAGGGAATATACTCATATATCGCCTATACAGAACCATTTTTAATTATATATGCTATATAATATTTGAGATATAATAATATATGGGCCATTATCAAAAATATTTTTTTAATATGGTATGAGATATAATTATATATGTTTATAAGAAATATTTTTTTATATGGTATAAGATATAATACGATAATATGATACAATATTTGCAAACAAATTTGAGATATTTGTATATATACATAGTTCCATATCTAGGGTATTTTTGAAAAGGTAAAAGGTATAATTTGATATAATTAATTAATGGTCTCAAATCCCAGCCAGGGGGATACATTTTTTGTGCTTTTAATTTATTTTTATTTAAATAATAATATCTTTTTACAAAACTTTCTAATTATAAACCATTTCGGGACAAAAAGAATTATAAATATTTGCTTTAAATATAATTATTTCTCCACATTTTGTTTTAGTCAGTAAGATATGATTATATATAATATTATATATAGTTATATAATTATATTAAATCAGGACCAATTTAGTATCATTAATTCAGCCATGATATTTTTCTCAAATTTACGAATATATTATTATAGTTTATACTCGTATAAGTACCGAAGATTCAATTACATATATACAACACAATTATACGAAAAATAAAGTCAGTGTGTGCTTACATCACGACAAATCCGGCAGAGTTCAAATCGAATTGATCAAATATCCCAATACTCTGATCGAATATCCCAATACTCTTTGCGGATTTTGGGGTGTAGTTTATCATCATACTTAAACATTCGAAACGTTATTTTTTTACACAAAATTTTTCACACACGTCAACCAGACTATTTATACAATAAGTTGACAATTGGAAACTCTATACGCACGTGCAACATTATTTTACCTGATTATACATATCTCTCCTCTTCTAGAATGTTTTTTGCCAGTGCTGTGAAACTTTATAATAGTTTACCACATAATCTAAAAGCCGATTCGTTAAATTTTTAATGTTTTTTTTGTGTTTGATATTTGATATTCAATTTCTTTTTGATTTTTAAATATTTTATTATTTTTTTTTTTATTAAATTATTTTTCTTTGTTAAAATTTAAAATTTAGTTCTAAAAATATATTTTATTGTCAGTGCTGTAAAACTTTGGAATAGTTTACCACATAATCTAAAAGCCGATTCGCGTGTGTTGTTTTTTAAAAGGGCAGTTATAAAACATTATAAAACATTACAATAGATTGTTAAATTTTTAATGTTTTTTTTTTGTGTTTGATATTTGATATTCAATTTCTTTTTGATTTTTAAATATTTTATTATTTTTTTATTAAATTATTTTTCTTTGTTAAAATTGTATAGCAATGTTTTCTTAGTTTTAGTTCTAAAAATATATCTTATATAAAATTTACAATGTCTGAGATACTGTTAAGAGACTGAAAGTCTTATTTGTACCAAAATTATATTGAAATAAATAAATATTTTTCGGATAAATTTGGATATTACTTTATACCTAAATATATTGTTGGGTCTAATTTGATCCTGCGATTTTTCGGATGAAAAAAAGATATTAAGAAATATCAGTTTTTGTATGTAATTATGCCAATTGTTGTAATTATGGAGACTTACTAAATTTATCAAGCTGAGATTTTGCATAAATCTAAGAACTAAATGTAATTCATATCAAACGATAACATGTATTTTGTTTTAGATCCTTTGAATAATTTTGATGTGAGTCTGCTTAGCACAATCCCACTATTGAATGCCATAAGTTCATACTGGCTTCATTGCTTGGTTATAAACTAATAATTTATTATGAGTTGATAGAAAAGAATTTCTACCAATGAGTCATTTTAGTTTATTAAATTTTAAACTGTGTTCTGTAGCTTTGTTCTTGACGTGTTGGTCCCACTTGGGTTTAACATCTAAGTTAATTCTCAAGTATTTAGCGGTGTTACAGTATGATATTTGACTACCTAGTTAGGTGGTTGGTGTCTTTTTATTGATAAGTAATGTGTGATGATTTCAACTCATTAACATTTACAGTTTACTGATTGTTCTAATTTAAGTGTTGAGTCTATTTAATCTTTGCCAGTTGTTAAGATACAAGTATCATTAGCAAACGTGGCCACTGTTGTTGTTTGGAACTGGCATGTCACAGGTAAATAATATATACACTGGTAAATAATATATACATCATTGGTCCCAATACACTACCTTGCGCTACGCCTGTTTCTATTGGACGTAATATAGAATACTCTTGACATTGCAGACTTTATCAAAGGCCTGTGCAACGTCTAGGAAAAATGCATAACAAACTTCTTTACGTTCAAACTCTTCTTCTATTATATCTGTTATTCAATGAACCTAATAGACAGTATAATATTTTTCCCTTAAACCGAATTGATGACTTGGAATTAATTGTCGTCTTTGAACAATATTTTTAAGGCTTTTTATAAATAATTTTTCGAAGAGCTTTGACATAATTGGAAGAAGTGAAATTGGACGATATAAGGATACATCAATGGCATTTTTGGCAGTGATGTGTCTGTACCATTATAACTACTGAAACTTTCCAAAGTAGTGGTACATGTTTTAGAAGAATGCAAGCATTCATTCTTTAATATTTCTGCTAAGCATTAGATTGCTTTTTATTTCGGTCTCAATTTCGGCCTTCTTCCTGTGTTGGTTGAATAGTTAAGTTTGCTTTGCATTTGACTTAAAAGTGTGTAATAAATTAACTGAAAATGCTTCTGTCTTTTGAAGATTGCTTTTAGCCCAATTTCCATTTGATTGTGTAAGAGAGGCTTGTTGTATAATTGATTTGTGAATGTTTTTATATGACTTCCGAAACGAATAATCTGTCTGGGGTGAGATTTTTAAGGTTTTTGTTAACCGAATCATTTTTAATTTCCTTAATATTTTGATTTATTAATTTTGACATATAGTTTAACTGAGTTTTTTATAATGGACATCTTGTTCATTGCCAACTTTTTCTTAATTTTTCTTGCTTTTAATGAGCTGAATGATTGCTTTTGGATATTTTTGGTGGAAGTTATTTTTTTACATTAGGTGTACTGGACCAACAACACCTTTGTATTTGGTGTCTTCAAGACTATCAAAAAGTTTAGCCCTGAAATAGTCCCTGTTCTAAGTTCGTTCCCAAATCATTTCCTCTTCCACTAAGTGATAGGTAAATTAGTGAATGGTCAGAGTTGATGTCAACTCCATCTTCTATCTTCATTAATGTTCTTGTAATTTGTTTCGTTTTGAAAAACTCAATCAAGTCTGGCATATTTTAGGGTCTGATGACCAGTATGCTGGGGCCCCCAGTGGATAGAAATTCACATCCCATATATTTTATTGCTTTAAAGAGCTCACGACCTTTTGTTGTTGTAAATTTAGAGCCCCAGTAAGTGTGTTTGGCATTGAAATCACCACAAAATAAATCTTTCTTTGTATCTGCTAAATAGTTGTCGATATTGTTCTTGTTACTGCTAAGTCTATACCTTCTACTTTAAGAGAAATCGTTGTAGACTGAAATTCTTCTAAGTGATGTTTTATGGATGTTTTTATTATACTTAAAATAGTTTGTAAGTTAAAATTTTCATTTAAATTAAATGCCTTTTGTTATTTATTTTTAAATGTTGATTAAAAAATTGGCACATCCGTAAGAAACAAATAACACAATCAGGTAAAATATATGTCAAAATTTTACCCACCAATTCCTTAAAAAATAAATGATTTTATCATTTATTTGAAATTTTTTCCTTTTTGTATTTTTTTTTAATCTTCGATACAAAATGTATGTATGCATAGCTATAGACACTTTTTGTGTAAATGTGTTTGTGTATGTATGTGTGTTTATGAAGTTCTTAAATTTGAATTGAAATAATTTTGTATATATACAACCAATATTTTTTTTTAAACAGACAGCAAACAAAATTTAATTTTGTTATAACCGTTACGGACACAAATAAACCACAAATTTCCGTTTTGTGGGTAAATTTTATTAAATTTCAAACAAATGAAAAAAGAAATGAAACTAAAAGAAATTGGTAAATGATAGTAAATCATTTCGAATAAATTTATAAAAAAGTTAATATAGATATTTATTTGAAAAATAAATGTATGTTCCTTTATTTTTAAATGGAACGGAAAACTTTTTATTAAACTACAAATAGTAAACTACATAATATTCTGAGTGTAGAAATACACTAGCGCCTCTTCCTGTTTTAAGTGTAAAGTCTAGTTCATTAACATGATTTATTATGCCATTTGCATTCTAAGCCATAATCCTTAAGGAATTCATTTTGATTTTTGGTCTATTAATTTCTATATTTGGTAACATTTTCAAGACGCTCCAGTCGATCAAGAAGTAGCTTATTGCATTTTTCTTGTAGATTCAGCTTGTTGAATATTTTTGGCAGTGAATCCTATTTTGTTTTTGAATTTGTTTTTGTATTATCTTTTACTACGGTTGAATAAGAAACGCTGTTATTTTTGTTTTCAGCTTCTCTTTGTATTTGTGGATTTATTTTTTCTAACGGCTTTTCTATCTATTTTCAGCAATCAGTGTACCACTTCTGGGCGTCCTCATTTAGCCATGTTGGGTTTGATTCTCAGTCTGCTCTTGTTGGTATCCTTATGATCGCCCTTCTGGAAAGAATAGATTTTATGTAGGTCGATAGCCTGTTTCATGGCTTCTCCTTGAATTGCTAGATGCAACGTTTAAAGGTTAAGAATAACCTCCTTTTCAATCGTTGGATAACTTCATCTGGGTTGTTACCTGTGTTGTCTTCTCCCACAAGATTATCGACTGGGAAGGATTATTTATTAATATATCCATAGTGAAATTTTAGGTCTTAGGCCCCAAGATTTACCCAGAAGTTGTTTACTAGCCCATAGTGATTTTACGGCTTTTTTTATTATCGAATCTAAGTGAGGTATCCAGTTGAGTGTTTTGTCCAGGGTGATAAGTAGATATTTTACCTTATCCTTTAGTTGTAGATACGTATCCTTGATGTAAAGACTAGAAATGTTCAAGATCCGTCTCCTCGTAAAAAAGATAATTGTGGATTTGTTAGGATTTATCAAAAGACCCTCCTTTTCACACCATTCTCAAGTCATTCTTAGAGCCTCCTGCATTTGTTCTCCAATTGTAACATCATACTTACCGGTCACGACTACTGTGATGTCATTTGCGACCACCACTTTAGTGAAACCACTTCCATTTAGCTTCGAGAAAAGGTCATCAACCATATTGACCATAGTAGATAAGATAAAACACACCACTTAGGGCAGCCTTTAATGGTGTAAATTATCCTGATCGACATCAGAGATGAGTGGAATTAACCATTTTACGTTAAAGGGTTCGTTTAGGCACGCCAGACATCTTGCAGAAAATTTTGAAGACCTATGGTATAGCACAACAAAAACCCTAGTGGGTCGAATATTGACATGAGAACTTGGAGACACTCTCTTTTAGTTGGCACAAGATTCTCATTGATACCATTGCGTCGCAGATGCGCAAATCTGCAATCACACTTAAAAACAACAACTGTACACAACTGTACTAGCTGCTTCCGCTAAACTCCTTTACCAACATGGGGTTGTTTAGATGTGACTCCAGGCCACACGTTTCCGTAGTTGCACAAATATTTTGTACGTTCAGCCCGAGTTCTATGAGTGCTTCAAGCTTATCACGGGGGATGGAACATTTTTCGCTTTATTTATAACGCGTTCTAAAATATGATGTGGTCGGCCGAAACGCAAACAAAGCATTTTAATAATGTCGGGTACAAGCGCAGGTAGAAGTAATTTACTTTGTACTAGCTCCCTAGCTTTCCTTTTCATGCAGCTTTGCAGATGCATCAGATTTTCCGCGTCTGAGTATCCTGCAAGTGGTAAAAGCTGTTGATAAAAATAGGCCAGTCGTCTGGTAGCTCCCTTGGTATGGAACGCCTGGCGGCTAACTGTAAAGCTGTTGGTCCTTTTGTGACAAAATTTTATATTTGCGTTCCACAAATTCTTGCTGAATTTTCCTTTCCTCCTCTAACCGTTCCAGCCCACATTTTTTGCCTTTCCAAATAATCAAAATTACTTTTGCAGTTGTAGAATTTTGATTGCTTGTATTCATTTGCAGTGGCTGCTGTCGATAATTATAAGGCATTGTTGTTGTTGTCGGTTAAGCCTCAAAACCATTTTCTTGGTCTGAGTTAGCAGCGACTGGTGACCTGTTGTCGAATAATTCATAGTTGCCATTTTTCTTTGACAATTATAAAAAGAGACGGCACAAAAAAAGAAAAAAATAGAAAAACAACAAAAAGTTATTAAATTTAAAAGAATTAAATAAATGTTAGCAAATTATAAGGAAAAGATAGAAAATTTTAATAATTTTTCAATTTTGTATTTACAAGTAATCATAAAAAAAACTTCTACCTTGAAATTTTTCAAAATATGAGTTAACACAAATACGTGTTTTCCACCCTTAAACACAAGATCGGCAATTAGCAATTTTGTGCCATTATTCTGCCGACGCATTTTACTTATTGCTAAGATTTTTAATGCTAATATAGATGAGGAGATAGTGAAACCAATTAGCACATTTGTCGCACATTACCATTTGTTCGTATTATGATCAGACTAACGGCAATTTTCGCAAAAAGAATCTTTTTTCCAAATTATTTTTATTTAAATATATTAAATTTTAAATAATTGTTGCTTTTGCAGTATTGATAACAAAAATTGTAAGCGCGTTATTGAAAATATTTTGTTTTTCAGTTTTTTTGTCTATTAAATCAATAAAAAGGTTTTGGCTTGATAAAAAAAAGTTTATTGAAATTTTTTAAATAATCAAATAAATTGATTCAATGAAATATGTTATTAACTTTTTGGGACAACTTTAATAAAAAAGCCATTTCTATAGCGTTAAAAGTTACCCCGAGACAAAACCCAATAGACTTCCTAGATTATATCTAGCCACATTACCCAGCTCATCGTGGAATCTTTTATTTATTTTGTAATATTTATTGTAATATTATTGTAATAAAAATATTAAAGTAATATTTTCCCCACCCATCTCAGTCTCAGACCATCTAATCTAGGACAGTTGCACAAACTATGCTTTATTGTCTCTAGCTCCTCAACATACTCGAACAACCCACAAAAGTCCTGTGTACCTCGTTCCCATTTACCAATAAAGGCTCCAATAAAGCAGTGACCGGTCCAATCCAATTAGTATTTTGGTTTCTTTTGCATCCAACTTTGGCCAAATAGCCCTGGACACCCTGCAATCCGTCCTACCGCTCCAGGATTGACTAGTAGAGTCACGGAATCTTTAAGAGATCAACTTATAATAGTGACACAACGAGGGTTTCACCCCACAATTACTATATGTAAGGTCCAGATCCGAACCCTGTCTGGCCAGTTCATCTGCTATCTCATTACACTGTATGTTACACTGCCCAGGTACCCAACACAATCTGATTGTGTAGAATACCATTGCCGCTCCTAGAGCCCCTTGACAGTCCATCACTATGCTTGAATTTTTTTAAATGACGCTTCAAAGCCTAAGTGCTGCCTGACTACCGACATAAATTGTCACTACAGACCTCTCTATGAGGTTTGCCCTTAATCTCTGTGGCCCTCCAGATCGCCAGGATTTCTACCTGGAAGACACTACACTCATCTGGGAGCCTTTACGACACTCTAATGTCACCGTCCACTATGTAAACTCCGGCCTTAGTGCCAGATTCCATTGTGGACCCATCCGTAAAAACTGAACACCCTTAAACAGCTGTCCAGGCCCAGTCCACTCGTCCTTATTTGAAAAGACAATCGGGGGTGCAACTCTGAAGTATAAGGTCGTTACCATATGGTCCGAGATCTCAGTGGGAATTCTATCCTGACTAATTACAACTACCTCTTAGTGTGACCTATCCTATGAGCCTTATCGATTATCTATCTATAACTACCCTTTCTCGTTGCCTATCACCAGACCGTGCAACCATAGGTAATAATGGGCCTTACAACCGATGTGTAAATCCAGTTTTCCATGCCCGGTCGTAGTCCTCAATTATTACACGTATAGTAGGCATTGAGACCTCTCTTCAGCCTTTCCTGAGTATTCTTCTTCCACGATAATTTACTATCGAGGAAGGTTCCTAAATACTTGATCCCAGTGCTTCTGATGTGTACTGCCCACTTTTCTTAGGTATTCCTCCAAAGTTCGATTGAATCTTTCGACCATACCATCAGATTGTGGATGCAGCGGGGTGGTTCTTGTTGTTCTTATTCCATACAACTCACACATTTCCTTGAAGATAGCAGATTCAAAATTCCTTCCCTGGTCAGAGTGTAATTCAAATGGAACACCGTAGCGGCACACCTAGTTATTCACAAATGCGCTTATTACCGTTCTAGCTTCCTGGTTCGGTATCGCGAATACCTCAGAAATAGTCGATTACCACAAGAACGCAACGGTTTTCAGAACCACTGAGGGGGAAAGGGCCTGCTACATCCATTGCTATCCGCTCAAATGGGGCACCCGAGTTGTATTGTTAAAGTTGCCCACGACTTCTCCTTACTGGTCCTTTAGCTGCGATGGATTGCGCGTAATTTGCTATAGAATCGCTTACAGCTTGTTGGCAGCCGACCCAGTAGAATCGTTGTTTTAACTTTTCTAGGGTTTTCGTGACACCGAGATGACCACCACTGGGACCTTCATGGAACTCTTTCAATACTTCGTCTATTTTTCTCGACAGCACCACAATTAGCTTTGTCTCAGTTTTGCCGTCCGCAGTTTCCCATATTCGGTATAAGCAGTGATTAATTACCCGTAGACTGTTCCACTAGGCCCAATACGTTTTCATTAGCGGAATTTTAGCTGATATTTGCTCACGGGTAGGCCTCCTGTCCTCTGCTTTGGTTGACATAGTTTTTGACAATATGGGATCATTCTGTTGCGCCGCTGACCAGGCTTCACTTGACTCAATATGTGTTAGTCTCATATCAACGATGCATTTCTGCCCTTGAACAATGTTTGCACTCTAAGTTAGAGGGGCGTCTTGAAAGGGCGTCCGCATTGCAATGCTATATGCCTTACCTGTGCTCGACGCTGAAATCATAGCTTTGAAATCGTTCAATCCAACGAGCTAGCTGCCCTTCTAGTTGTTTAAATTGCAGCAGCCACCTGAGTGCAGAATGGTCGGTTCTTAGTTGAAAGTGCTGACCGTACAGATACTTGTGGTAGTGCTTTACACATTCTACCGCCGCCAAGAGCTGCCACCGTGTTAGGCAGTAGTTTCTTTCTGGCTTCGAAAGTACTCGACTGTAATAGCCTATGACTTTTTCAATTCCATTGATCACCTGCGAAACACACCTCCTAATCCGTATCCGCTTGCATCGATATCCAACACAAATTTTTCTCCAGCCACAGGATATCCAAGAATCGGTTCCGTACATAATAACTCCTTGAGCCTTAGGAATGCTTGTTCTTGGGCTTCTCCCCAATGAAATGGTCACGCCTTCCTAGTCAGCTCATGTCGACTCGCAGCCACATTGGCAAAGTTCGTCGGTAGTATGTGCAGAGGCCCAGAAAGCTGCGCAACTCATGCAGATTTTTCGGGCGAGGCCAATCTTTTACAGCCCGAATCTTATCTTCATCGGTTGATATACCCTCTACAGTTATGCGGTGCCCCAAATACTTGACTTCCCTTCGGAACAGTGTACATTTCTTTGCGCTAAGATTGAGTCCAGCCGCAGATATTCGCCTTATGACTTCTGTTAAGTTCTTCAGGTGTTCGTCGAAAGTTTTTCCTATCACAATTATGTCGTCAAGGCACACTAGGCAAGTTTTCCAGTGGAGTTCTTTCAGCACCTTTTCCATAAAACGCTCGAATGTTGCTGGAGCATTGCAGAGTCCAAAGGGCATCACATTAAACTGCCATAATCCGTCACCTGTGTAAAGGCATTTTTCTACTTTTCTTGGTCACAAATTTCTACTTGCCAATAAGCACTTTGCAAGTCCAATGTGGAGAACCATTTGGTTCCTGCTAGCGTGTCTAGGGTGTCGTCAATTCTCGGTAGTGGATAGCTGTAATTTTTGGTGATGACGTTTAGTTTTCTGTAATCAACACAGAATCGGGTGCTACCATCTTTTTTCTTAACTAAAGCTCCATGGGCTAGAAGATGGTTCGATTACTCCACTACGCTCCATTTCGTTTACTAACTCCCTTACTTTATTTCGTTTTGCTAGAGAAATACTTCTGGGCGCTTGCTTTATTGGCCTCGTATTAGTATTTATTCGGTGTTTTACAATCGCCGTTCTTCCTTGACTTTGGTTTTTCATTGCGAAGACAGAGCCGTATTTCCTGATTAACTGTTTGGCCTTATTTCTATCAGGCGACGCCAGTTCTTTTAACCATTTTTCCACATATTCTGCCATCTCTCTATCTTCAACGGTCGCATTGTAAGGTTCCAAGTTCTTTCCGCAACTGATTATTGCTTCTGCCGCAGTACATTAGGCTATTTCAGAGTACTCTTACAGGAACTCTTTTGTCTTTGCTGGTTTTCACGAGGGCTTTCGTCACTTTTTATTTCTGATGGTTCTACCACTTACAAGCTGCTATCCTCACAATCTCCTACCATAAGCACCCATACTAAAGTTTCTGCCCGTACCGGTAGTTTTTAGTGGCTGAAAGTAACTTACTTTCTTATGACCTCGCGCTCATATCCAACACAAAGGGGTATTTCGACATTCTGCCAAATCATAACTTTTTGCCTCACATGCAGGTTAATGCCGTACCTAATCATAAAATATGCACCAATGATTTACAATGTCGGCAACAATAAATACGCTTATGTTGACAATCGTTAGTTTTACATTTACCTTACCAGTAGCTGTTCGCAAACTTACCCGGTGCAATGGTTCAACTGGCTTTCTAATTATATCGGGCCTGATGATGGACTCTGATGCTCCTGTATCTATGGTAAAAATGTCCTTTTGTCCGTTGATGTACCCATAAGCAGTAAGATTGCTTTTACCCTGCTGATATGGAGATTGTGGGGCCATTGGTTGTGGGAGGTAGCTCATGCCCGTAGTGCCGGCTCTTTTTAGTTTAACGGTGACTCTTGAGGTGATTGCTGATCGGCCCGGAGGCTTTATATCCTTATATGCTTATATCCTTTTATTTTTCAGCAGTTACTTCGAGGTTACACACCTTACATATCTGCGGCTTAAAAATCACCATCGCAGTCTCTTGGGCCAGCGCGAATTAGACAGTTTCAGCAAAAGGCGATTTCTGCGTAGAACACACCGCATGTCTCACATCAGAATCCCGAATTCCATTCACAAATACTTAAATTTCGAACTGAACTTAGAATGGATGATTTTCGCCCGAATAAGTCAGCTGCACCCACCGCTTAATTTTTGTTGCAAAATCTTGCAATGACTTATTTGCTTTCTGCAGTTTCTTAGTTCAGAATCAACTCTATAGCCTTTTTTTCGTTGTTAAACAGATTTCTGGCAGCAACTGTCTCAAACTGGAACTTAAAAACATTAAACGGAATGCTGCCATCAAAAATAGGGACCTTTGCTCTACCAGAACTTTCCTGAATAATTCGGGCCCTCTTGACATAGGAGATTATTTACTTTATTATCTAGATCTTGCAGTTTTCTCTCAACATCTTTGGCTTGTACATCCAAGCCATTCTCTAAGTCGGACAACTTCTTGTTAAATCTATCCATTTTCTCTAGAAGATTCTTAAAGCTTTTCTTCCACGTTAGCCAACAATTTCTCGTTGTCTGCTCCAGAAGTGTCTATCAGTTTCGTGTTGTCTTCTCTTGAAATTTCCAGCAGTTTTTTATAGTCTGCTCTAGAAGTTTCTAGCAGTTTCTCATTTTTTCTATTATAGCAGCCAACATTGCATGCACTGAACTCCATGTTACCTTCTGTTTTTCGGATACTAACCTCCATTTCTTCTTTTTCGTCAAATTTGTAAGTAGCAGTGTCAATGTTACGCCGCTCAAATTCCTCTATGGGCCTCTTTTGCAATTCGACCTTATTTCCTGCGGTAGCGCCAATTAGCTAAATTCCTTCTTGAGCTGAAAGAAAAAAAAAACAAGGCCTGCTATGACTAAAAATTAAAATAACGGAAAATTTTAAAATTTTTAGGTCTTACTTATTCTGTCCATTGCTATATTTCCCACAATATTTATAATTGTTAAGTAAGCATTTTTTTACTATAAATTGAAAGTGATATTCTTTGCTCAACACACATCGCTTATAATTTATTTGGAAATTATATTGCGAATCGCTTATAACAGGAAACTGTTACATGGCGATAAAGTTCCCGCCACCAAAAGGGAACTTCAACATTACATGGCGATCCTAACATTTTAATATTACAGTATTATTTTCAACCAACTGGCTTATTAAATATTTTTCTTAACTATTTTTTGTGTGTATTATGTAATATATTTCACGTAAGCTGTATATTTATTTACCAATACTGTCAAATTTTTTATATTTAAAATTATATAATTAATTAATTATTATTATTAATTTATCAAAACCTGTGAAACTTTAATCCAATTTTGCGGAAAATCTGGCACATAATGCAAAAACTGCAATGGTCGGTACTCTTGTTTGTTATCGTGTCGCGCAGTTGCATTGAAAAATTAAGTTGAAAAACCTGATAACTTGGTAAAATATTACTAGATATTAGATTTTTTTTTTTACAGTTTTAATATTTTCCAAAAATATCCTCTATGGAATATTGGGGAAGTCTTTCCTTTGGGTGTATATACTAACAAGTTATTGTTGGGTTATATATGGTACCAAAGTTTTTCCTATGATTGATCCATTTTACGGCATAATTTAGTCCATAATTTAATGTGTTTTGTAACAAATTCCTTATTAATTTCCAGTTGTGGCTGCTAATGATCTAAAATGGCAAATACCATCGGGCATGTTTCGCCCCTTTGTGGAGATTAATCTTATAGGTCCCCACTTGCAGGATAAAAAACGCAAGTTTGCTACTAAGTCCAAGTCGAATAACTGGTCGCCGAAATACAACGAATCCTTCAACTAGTAAGTAATAACTAAAACTTTCAAGATCTTTTCATATGATTTTATTAAATTATCTGTGTTTGTTTTCACTTTCTAGCACTATTGGTACTGAAGAGCAATTAGATTTTTTCGAATTGCACATCTGTGTCAAAGATTACTGTTTTGCACGGGATGATCGATTAGTTGGAGTGGCTGTTATACCACTTAAGGATATACTAGAAAAGGTAATTATTTACTGAGAAAAATTATCAACTTTTTTATGCTCTTGATTCAAATATTAAAAAAGTTTCTGCCGATGTCATAATACATACTTTGGGTGAAAATTTGTTTAAATCAGCACAAAATTTAAAAAAGAAAAAGCTTTACCCGAGTAATAAATTTTATATATAATCATATATGGCTTTATATGATAATATATTATCATATATACATGATTTTTTTAATTATTTTTTATTGTGCCGTATATAGTCATATCAGCTGACTAAGCACACCTGATGTATATATCCATCACATCTCAAATATTGCCTTATATCAAAAATATGCGACATAAGATATTATTATACATGGTACAATATCTGACTCCAAATTTGCGATATAGTTATAACACATCGGCTGAAAAATCTGTAGGAGCCACTAGTGAAAAATCCTTATGATTTTTTTGGAACTACCAACCTTCAGATGACACCTGTCAAAAATTAATGACAAAACTGGCGCTACTTTCGCGATTTTGTAAACAATGGATTCAAAGCAATTTCGTGTGTTTATTTATCATTGCTTTTTAATGGAAAAACACCGTTCAAGCTAAAGCTTGTCTTAATAAGTGTTATTCGGACTCTGCTCCATCGAGACAAATGGTAAAAAATTGGTTTGCTAACTTCAAACGTGGTCGTACGGAAAATATCAAAAAAGTTCACATAATCGTTTTGACAGACCGTATAGTGAAGTTTCAGAAGATAGCTGATACCTTAAAGATATCGGAGGATCGTGTAGGCTTTATTTTGTATGAACATTTGTCCATATGAAAGCTGAGTACCGCTTTAGTTCACAGTGCCTCAAAAACAACAACGTGTCGACGATTCGAATGAAGAGGTGATTGCCGAAACACAGGCCTATTTCGAGGCCAAAGATAAATCATTATAGAAAAATATATCGAAATGTTAGACAGGCATTGCAGTTATTTTATCGCTCTTAAAAGAGATTATGTTGGTGATTAAAGTCGAATTTTGCAAAAAAAAAAAAAAAAAATTTGTTTTATTTCAGCCGATGTGTTATATGATTACATATCAAAAATATTTTTGATATGATATAAGATATTCCCGATTAAAAATAATTGATACGGTGCCCATATTATATGATATTCACAAATCTTGTTTGATATGAATTGATCACGATATTGGTTCTATAGATTTGTATAAACTAAGATAAATTACGATAAATAATGGTTCGGCATAAATTGATTTGCGTTTTGGGCTCATCTGGTCATGTAAAATTATATATTATGTAAAAAGGTATTACATTGAAAATTGATTCAAAATTGTTTTAGAATATTAAAACAGTTTATAGGTGTAGCGTTAACAATGCAATGAAACAGTTTTAAAAAATTTGGCTTGACAAACAAGAGCCACGAAAGTTATAAAAACATATTAAAAAAGCACAATAGATGTTTAATAAAAATAAAACTACTTCAAACAGCAGATTTATTCTATACCTCAAAAGTGTTTACCTGATACATATTTCCAGCATTGGATATAACTGGCGATATCTTCTTTTAATTTGCTCCAAGAACAAATTAAATCTTAAGATAGAGCAATTCCATATGAAAACGATCAAAATTGGCAAATTTTTGGACGACCCCTCTCCGATTTTAAAATAAATAGTCTCAATCGATTGCCCAGCAAAAAATAATGTACCTACATATTTTTTTTTTTTTTTATAGTGACTGGTTTAGTGGTGGTGTACACCACTGTCATGTGACAAAATTGAAGAATTCTTCATAAGGGACCTCATTGAAAGTTGTTTTAAAAAAAAACTACTAAAGCGCAACGAGTGATAGCTCGTTGGAAAGGTATTGAATCAGGCTTTAATTGAAAAATAAAATTTTCCTAATTTTTCTCAGAAATTTACCTTTTTTCCCATGAAAATTAAATTTTCCCATGAAAATTAAATTTTCCGATTTTCCACAGAAGCTCCTAAATTTTCCGGCTAATTTTATTTTTTTTGGATTCCTCATAATTTTTGCTTTAAGAATCAGCAATAAAAAAATGGCCCCGACTCCTTGTTTGGACAGGAGAAGAGCATTTAAGAGACCACCTTGTTCTCATTGTTTTTATATTTTTTATAATTGAATTATTTTTAATTATTTAACATTATTTTATTTTATTATTAAAAATACATTTTAAAAATTATTTTACAGTTAAAAATACATTTATGAAGAAAAAATCAATTTTTTTTTAAGAGCCCCAAGTTGAGTGTGTAGTGAATATGGTCTGCCTGCCTTCACAAGATCGGCCATAAATCCATGGATAATAGCAGCAGTGGCATGTAATGGCACACCAAACCCGACTGTGGCTACAGGTTATAAAATGTTTTGTAAATTTTTTAAATTACCAGGTAATAAATATTTCGCCTAAAATGACACGTGCAGAAACAAGTCATAAAACACGGATTTTCCATAAATATGGCGAAATATTTATTACCCTTAATTTAAAAAATTTACAAAACATTTTATGACCTGTGGTCGGCTTATTGGCAGTAACCAATTAAGTCCCTCTTTAAAAAACATTTTATGACCAGTAGTTCACGCAAATTTTCCTATTAAAGAAAAGCAAATATCGCTTATTTTTTTACCTATTTTTTACCAAAAAATAAATATAAATACTTCACACACTCTGAGTCAAATTTCAGTTGAATACTAAACGTGAAAGTGTTTTTTTTTGTAAAGTAAAGAGTGAAGCTGTAAAGACAATTTAAAGTAAAATGAATAAATTTTGCTGCAATCCGTTTAACAAGAGTGGACATCGTTCGAAAAAGATAAAAGTATTAAAATTAACTGGTGTTTCGAAGCGATACATGAATGAATTAAATATACAATACGGTGAAGAAGCACAATTCATTTGCCCCAAGTGTAAAATCGATTTGTCTCAACAAGCAAATGCATTGAAACAAATGCAACCACAATCCGAGAGTGAAATGACAATTGCACAAAATGTTTCATCTGATAGTGAGGCAGACATTCCGATGGTCAATATGTCTTTGAGTCCTTTGAATGAGGCTATTACCACTTTAGGTGAAACGCCTATTAGAAAAAGAAAGTTGCGAAGTGAAAAATACAGGAAAGATAAAAAAGGCAAGGTTATGAGTGCAATCGCGACAATATTTGATGAAGGCTCTGATAATAAATGCAGTCAAGCAGATGACGTTGATGACGGCAAACAAATGATTGAGCAGTTGAAAAGAAAATTCAATTTAGCGACCACTTTTCCGGAGAAATATCTCATTTTATCTGTGCTGCCTCAATCATGGTCTATACGCAAGATTTCTGAACAGTTTCAATCATCTTTTTACATCGCGAGAAGAAGCAAAAAATTAGTTCGACAGAAGGGCATATTGGCGACTCCCACCAAGAAATTTGGCTCAAGGACCCTCAGCGAAGCAACGGTGAAATTGATTCAAGATTTTTACTGCAATGATGACAACAGCCGCGCCTGCCCAGGTACACGTGACTATGTTATCACACGCATCTTCACGTGTGATAAATAGTCACAGAAAAAGTACACAAGCAGCGCAGATTATTATTATGTAATCTATCCGAAGCATACCATCAGTTCAAAGAGAAATCCTCAGAAAAAAAAAGTGGGATTTTCTAAGTTTGCCATCCTACGACCAAAAGAATGAGTGCTGGCATTAGACAGGCACGGAACGCATTCAGTCTGCGTTTGCATGTTTCATCAAAACATCAAATTAATGTTCTTTCCATGCAAGAAATTGAAAGTATTTCACGGTGAAATTGAAACATATAGGGACCTCCTGTCGAAGTCGTTGTGCGCATACCCCACGGAAAATTGTCATCTGTCCAAATGCGACAATTGTCCGAAGATTGACGAGCTAGAGCAATATTTGGCGGAAAAGTTTGAACAGCTGTTAATTCAGGGGGTGCATTTCAAACAGTGGATAATTAGCAGCGGCAGATGTTCCCTTGAGACCGTGGTAAAGCAGATTCCGGAATTCATCGAGGAATTCGGATTCAAGTTGAATGAACTGAAGGCGCACCATTTCATATCCGAGATGCAATCGAAATTTCTAAAGGAAAGTAAGGAGAAATTAGCCCAAAATGAATTCATTGTGATAAGCGACTTTGCCGAGAATTACACTTTTCTCGTTCAGGATGAAATTCAGGCTTATCACTGGGCAAACGACCAGTGCACGGTGCATCCTTTTTGCATTTATTTCAAAAACGAAGATAACGAACTACAGACCGTAAGCCTTGTTGTTGTCGCGGAGAGTTTAGCTCATAATTATGTGTCCGTTTATTTATTTCAAATGAAACTGTTTGAATTCTTAAGATCAAAATTCGATGCAATCGACAAAGTAACGTTTTTCTCAGACGGCGCGGCTTCTCAGTACAAGAATAAAAAAAATTTTTACAATCTTTGCATAATTGAAGAAGAACAAAACTGCAAGGTCGAGTGGCACTTTTTTGCGACGTCCCACGGTAAGGGCCAATGCGATGCGTTAGGGGGGAACCCTAAAACGCATGGCGACTAAGGCAAGTTTGCAAAGGCCATATACTGACCAGATCTTAAATGTACAACATTTGTTTTCGTGGATTCAAAGCAAGGAAATTGCCATTAACACAGTTTTATGCACTCAAAAAGAACACAATGCCATAGAGCGACGACTTCAAAACAGATATAATAATGTCAAAACTATAACTGGAACGCAAAAGTTTCATTGCTTCATACCAAATATTTCTGATATGTCAATTAATGTAAAGCGGTACTCTTCGTCTGCCGACGTGCTAAATTTAAAGTTACTTTAATTTTATAATGATGCCAAGACAATTGAAGTTTTTAATAAATATTGTAATTAAGTATAAGCAGCAAAATAAGAAAGATTTTTTCTTCATAAATGTATTTTTAACTGTAAAATAATTTTTAAACTGTATTTTTAATAATAAAATAAAATAATGTTAAATAATTAAAAATAATTCAATTATAAAAAATATAAAAACAATGAGAACAAGGTGGTCTCTTAAATGCTCTTCTCCTGTCCAAACAAGGAGTCGGGGCCCATTTTTTTATTGCTGATTCTAAAGCAAAAATTATGAGGAATCCAAAAAAAATAAAATTAGCCGGAAAATTTAGGAGCTTCTGTGGAAAATCGTAAAATTTAATTTTCATGGGAAAAAAGGTAAATTTCTGAGAAAAATTAGGAAAATTTTATTTTTCAATTAAAGCCTGATTCAATACCTTTCCAACGAGCTATCACTCGTTGCGATCGCTTTAGTAGTTTTTCAATGAGGTCCCTTATGAAGAATTCTTCAATTTTGTCACATGACAGTGGTGTACACCACCACTAAACCAGTCACTATAAAAAAAAAAAAATAAGTAGGTACATTATTTTTTGCTGGGCAATCGATTGAGACTATTTATTTTAAAATCGGAGAGGGGTCGTCCAAAAGGTGATCGCTTTCATATGGAATTGCTCGATATTTAAAATGCCAACAATTTCTACATAAATTTGTTACGCAAGTAAAAACCTTATATGGTGAACGTTAAATGAGATTATTAGTAAATTGAGGATTACTTTTTTCATCGCCTTTTGAAACAGCATGAACCTGGAAATAATAGGACGTTTTTTGATTATCATAAGGTGCTTTAGAGGAATAGTTGAAAATAAACTTGATATACAGATATCACTAAAAACCAAAGATGAAGTGGACAGTTCAATAGCATATTTTAATGACACACTTTTGTATGCTGTAATTGATTCTACACCCATAATAACTCATAAATCAAACAAATATAGTATATCACCAATCATCAAAGAAGAGATTAAGGCAAAGCGAAAACAAAGAAAAAAATGGCAATCAACAAAATCACTCTTTGATAAAACAATCCTTAACAAACTAACCAAAGAATTAAAAGATCTTTTGAAAAAGTACAAACAGGGTAAACTGAAAAGTTATCTTGAAAACCTTGATTCAACCAAGACAACAAACTACTCATTATGGAAAGCCACAAGAAAAATTAACAATGCTATTATTCATCAACCGCCAATCCAAACATCTGACTTAACGTGGGCCAGAAATCATAACGAAAAGGCTCAAGTATTAGCTTATCATTTTTACAGAACTTTCTCTAATGAAATGGACAAACAAAATATTACTCTGCCAAATATAATTTCATCCACAAACTGCCACATCAAAAACGTTTCTCTACATCAGTGGTCGGCAGAAAGAGAGAATATGAATGTATTGGTATTTTACACTGCAAGAAATTATTTTATCTTTCTAGATAAAGGAATTAATGAATTAATTAATAAATAAATTATTCGATAAGAGAATATTTGTATTTATTGAATTAAAATAGTTCACGTTTTCTCTATTATAAAAAATAATTCATAACAATGATAATAATAATTTTTTGATTGCATACAAGCCACTCTGCCTCATTTTATATATTTAAAGAAAATAAAAAAAATTCTTCCCACTCAACGTTCCACATTTTTAATTTAAAATGTTAACGAAAAACAAAATAAATACCTACAATAAAAAAAACAAATTTTTAGAGTGTACTTTATTTTATCAACAATGCGGCATATACTTGCTCTGTTGAAAGTTAGCGTACTACTGAGTAAAATAATTGTATTTTTGTGCTCTTAGCTGTGAGTTTTGATGACATTCGTGTCGTGTACGTGTAAATAGCCGATTGTGTTCGGCCCCTGAGTGCTATGAGTGCCGATCACTGCTCTACATGAAGTTAAAACTACTATTAAAACAAGAATTGATGCTAAAAAATCCCCTGGCTATGACAGAGTAACGGGCAAACTATTAAAAGAACTACCAATGAAGGGACTTATCTACATAAAAAATATCTTTAACGTTATAATAGCAATGAAATATTTTCCTAAAGTATGGAAAGTTGCAGAAATAATCGCTATTGCAAAGCCCAACAAGGACGCCACAAGGGCTACTTCATACAGGCCAATAAGTCTATTACCACTTTTATCTAAATTATTTGAAAAACTTATTTTTGATCGACTAGAACCAATACTTATAGAAAGAAATCTTATACCAGCGCATCAGTTTGGTTTTAGACCCATGCACTCTACGATCCAACAAATACATAGAGTAACTAACAAAATCTCATCTGAAATTGATAAGAAAAATTTTTGCGTGGCCACATATCTTGATGTAGCGAAAGCGTTTGACAGTGTGTGGCATGCTGGCCTACTTTATAAATTGGAGAAAAATCTACCATTGGACTTTTTTCTTATTCTACAAAGTTATTTAACTGACAGGCACTTTTATGTTAAATATAAAGATGAATGCTCAAGCATAATTAAAATGGAAGCGGGAGTTCCGCCAGGTAGTGTTCTTGGCCCTATCCTATACCTTCTGTACACAGCAGACATTCCTACTCCAACAAGAAACACAGATATGATTGCAACATTTGCAGACGACACTATCCTTTTGTCATCAAATAAAGATATAGCTTTGGCCATATCAAACCTTCAACAATTGCTGGACAATACTCTAAACTGGTTTAAAACCTGGGGTATTTTAGTAAATAGTGAAAAAAACAGTACAAGTGACTTACACAAATAGGAAGATAAGTGATCATCAAGCAATTACGATAAACAACACTCCGATTCAAAATGATAATAAAGCTAAATATCTTGGCATGATAATCGACTCTAAATTAATCTGGAAAACTTATTTTTGATCGACTAGAACCAATACTTACAGAAAGAAGTCTTATACCAGCGCATCAGTTTGGTTTTAGACCCATGCACTCTACGATCCAACAAATACATAGAGTAACTAAAAAAATCTCATCTGAAATTGATAAGAAAAATTTTTGCGTGACCACATATCTTGATGTAGCGAAAGCGTTTGACAGTGTGTGGCATGCTGGCCTACTTTATAAATTGGAAAAAAATCTACCATTGGACTTTTTTCTTATTCTACAAAGTTATTTAACTGACAGGCACTTTTATGTTAAATATAAAGATGAATGCTCAAGCATAATTAAAATGGAAGCGGGAGTTCCGCAAGGTAGTGTTCTTGGCCCTATCCTATACCTTCTGTACACAGCAGACATTCCTACTCCAACAAGAAACACAGATATGATTGCAACATTTGCAGACGACACTATCCTTTTGTCATCAAATAAAGATATAGCTTTGGCCATATCAAACCTTCAACAATTGCTCGACAATACTCTAAACTGGTTTAAAACCTGGGGTATTTTAGTAAATAGTGAAAAAACAGTACAAGTGACTTACACAAATAGGAAGATAAGTGATCATCAAGCAATTACGATAAACAACACTCCGATTCAAAATGATAATAAAGCTAAATATCTTGGCATGATAATCGACTCTAAATTAATCTGGAAAGATCATATCATCCGTAAAAAAAACGAAGTAAAGTACAAATTTGGACAACTTTACTGGCTCTTAGGAAAGGATTCAACTTAATCCTTACAAAACAAATTGCTTATATACAAAACAATAATAGCTCCTATTTGGAAATATGGCGCAGAGCTCTGGGGTACTGCAAGCAACTCTAATATAAAAATCATCCAACGAGTTCAATCAAAAATACTGAGAACTATTATAAACGCCGAATGGTACATATCCAATGAAAATATACATCGTGATCTTAACGTCAGCACAGTCCAAGAAGTCATAAGGAATTCCAGCTTAAAACATACATTTAAGCTTACAACTCATTCTAACAATGAAATTAGACAACTACCCTATAACGAGCTCTCAGGTTTAAGAAGACTTAAGCGATGCACTCCATCGGAGCTATTCGTCCGATTCTTATAATTGATAATTTGGCTAAATATATTTTATATAATTTAATATAAATGTTTACTTACACTAAATATAAGTTATCTTAAGTGTTGATTTAAGTTAATTAATACCCAAACTTCAAAACTAATTACTAATTGTCATATAAAGACAGGTGTAAATAAAATGGGATGTTAAAAAAGAAAAAAAAATCATAAGTTGCATCAAACCACAATAAGTTACTAGAATAAATCTTATGGATGTATTAGATCAAAGGAGTTTTAAATGTGAAAAAGCATGCTTTGTTATAAAAAAACAAGTGAAAATGAACGTTTTTTAAAAAAAGAAAAAAAAAACAACTTTACGGTGTGCGAATTTTTTTAAACAGTTATATTTTTTAAAAGATCTCAAATTATCTTAAAATACACGCATTTGTTCGGTAAGAGTTATAGACCAAAAAATATAACAAAAACTTTCATAAATAATATTTGTATTTTTGGTACATTTTGATGCCAGTTTTTACTGCTAATTTTAAAAAATAATAAAATTTAATACATTAAAAACTAGTTTTATTTAGTTGTCAAATTACATGCTAGTTTTGGTTGTAGTGTTAACTAGATATAAAAATAACATATTTATTTAAATTCAGTTTAGATAGTAAAAAACTAGGTTTATAGTAAAAAAGTTAGAAAAAGTTTTATTAACTAAACTTTTGTTTCGATATATTCTTCAAAATAGTTACATTCAATATTTTCGCCTATTATATTCTCGTTATTTAGAAATGAAATTCAAATAAATGTTAAACAAAGAATGTAAAAATGAGAAATGTAAATGAACTAAAAGAAAAAAACATAAAAAATTAAAAAAAAAGAAAGTAAGAAATTCAAGCAAAATAACTTTTTAAAGTTTACAAACAGGTGACAATATGAAAAAGTAGGTTTTGAAAAAAAATAAAAGTACGTTGAAATGTCCTCAAATGTTCTATGTGTCGAACGTTGGGGACCATTAAAAGCAACGTCTATCTTTTCATTTGAGTCCCACAATGGATTTTTAACCAAAATTGTTTATGGAAAGAAACAAATGAGGTAGAAAATGATGATATTTCTAAATAATTTTTTTATAATTATTTTGAGGAACTAGTAAAACAATTCATGTTTATATCTTAAAGAATTGTGATTACGATATTAATCCGATGTTTATCTTAAAATTCACTCCTTTTCCAACTTCTGAAGCACAAATTTTTGCTATTTTTTTCTATAATCTTTAATATATACGTCTTCACAGATTTATAGATACATATTAATGAAAAAATAACTTCCATTATTTTTCTAAGTAAATTTTTTTATACTTTTGTTTAAAATTTTACTTATGGCAGCATGGCTAAACTTGAAGCTAAAAATTTGGCATTTAGTACATCCTGACTTTTACACCGTTTTTGATAAAACCATCACTGCTATGGCAAAGGCATCACTTTTCTTCTGATGGTTTCATCAAGTTTTAAAAAAGTTTAAAAACGTTAAATGTTAATGTTAAATTAATTGAAATGTTGCAAAGTTGTCCACCCAATAAGCATTTTTGCTGGAATTAAAGCTAAAATCAAGTGTTATTCAAGTCGTTTTCCAATTTCAAGCCTTGATTTTTACTTTAATTACACTTTAATTCAATAGCATATTCCAGCAAAACAGACATTGGAATTCAAGTCGAACATTCCAGTGAAAATATACTTTAAATCAAGTCAAGGCTGCCATTCAAGTTCAAACAACATAATAATAACACTTAATTTCAAGCCCTAAATTCAAGTTTAAACAAAGCTATAAAAACACGGTAATGATTGGTTTTGGTACATATACATATATTTTTATAGTTTTAGTTTTGTATATTTAATCTTGATTTTTTGACCTTCGATGTTTTTTCACTAATCCTTTTTTTTAGAAGCGTAGAAATTTATAGAAAAAAGATAATGTAAGGACAGAGTTTTGCTTCAAAAATGTGGCTTACCTTTTCTTTAAAATCCGTGGAAGAAATTAAGATTTTATAAAAATCTTCTCAGGAATATTGTAAATTTGAACAAATGTTTTAATTTTATTTTTAAATAATGACAATAAACGAAAAACATGAAACAAATTATTTTTATTTGTACGAACTTTTTTTAACTGTAAAAACCACTTAAAATAAAGCACAACGCAAGCAATTTTAAAAGCACTTGAATTATTAACTTTTCAATGTTTATTGGGCAGTTTTTAAATTATCCAAAGTTGTTTTAAATTTGTCCATTTGAATCATTTGGTACTATACACATATGTCCCCTTTTTATTATTTTTTTTATTTATGACAACTTTTGTGATCTAATTTCTTCTAAAGGCTGTTTGATAGAAAATAATTTTTTGGGGATGATATAGTTTTTTCGAGTAGTATAACACATTTTGTGCCATACAATAGAACCGTAAATGTACTTTTATTCCTAAATATAAATGTATGTCATTCCTAATACCATATTAAAGTTTTTTTAATTTTCATAATATGGTTGATTTCGTAGAGTTTTAGGCGTTTGTGGGCTTTAATGTAGTTTCGCACACTATAGGGAAGGCCATGAGAAAATGTGCCTTGCTTTTATTTAAAAATTTTACCAGGCCCAAAAATTAGTTTCGATATGTACTTAGCTGAAAAAAGTATTTTAATTTTTTTATAGTTTCAGTTTCAGCGGTTTTTTTTTGGGGTTTACATACAAACTCATGGGGTTACGTTTGCTTTTAAGAAAGCTGTGTATTTTTTTAGAATCGGTCTCTAAGTATTTTAGCTAAATGTTTGTGGAGTTAAAACAAACATGTTTAACAGCTTTTTATTTTTTTGTCTGAAAGTGCTCCAAGGATTAAATAAAAAAAGGTCAAAAAACCTATAAAATTTACCGAAAATATTGATTATATTTTAAAATATTTTGTTAACATGTGTAATGTATTATCTGTGATATATTTTGTTTAGCTGTTTTACAAAGGTTCATTATATTTTAATGAGGATCTGTTTGTATGAAAAGTGAAACAATTTTATCCCAAATATAAAATTAAGAAAGCGGGGGTTAGTGTGCGGGGTTTTAAATTATATATTTATTTTTTGTGGTATTATACCAACCTTTCTGGTTCTTTGTAATATGACAACTGATTTTAATAGAAATTCACAATCACTATTAGAGTGACAAGAGATTGAATTTCGAAATTACAAGTAACTTCTTCTTCTCTCACTGTACACCCCATAAAACTTAAATAGAACGTTTTACGCTTAAACATTCCGGCCCCCTTGCAGTACTGCAATTTCGCAAAGGAGTCGAGCGTTAGTGCGTTGCTTTACAAAATATTAATGTAAGAGAGAAGTAAGGATATAAAATATTTAAAGATAAAAAATTCATTGGTTTGTATATGATAAGATATAAAATATTGTATAATATAAAATAATAGAATCTTAAGATAAAGTTATTGTATAATTCATTTCAATGTTGGATGGAATAAGTAATTCAATTTCAAGCAATATAAAGCGCAATATAATACAGCAAAAGGAGAGAGCCGCAGAATCAGACACCGAATTTGCCAATAATGGTCCAGCCCAAAACGGTATCTTGTGCCATTGGTGATCCAACCGATGCTGGCTGAATTCCAGATTTAATAAGCCGTGGGTAAATATCTGCACCAAGGATGATGTTGATGTCGGAATTGTGGTAGAAATTTGGATCAGCAAGACGTAAATTCGTATATAGAGCTGCAACTCTTTCATCGTAGCTTTCTTTAGGTTGTTTTTTAGGTAATTCATTTGTAATCTTGACCGTGAGAGTGAATGTCGGGTTATCATCAAATCGTGGTCGTATACGTATCTTACACCAACGATCAGAACCCATTTTCTCAACGGGTAATTTATATCTTTCTGGTAAAAATTCAGCAAGAGAACTCACCTCGGCACAGAATACCGCGTACGTTACCCCATTCTTGCCCTAGATGAACTTTAACAATAATAGTTGGAAGAAGAGTGATTGTGCATAAATTATTGGATGTAGGTTGGTTGATAGATGTTGTGGATATACGTGTACTATCAGAGAGACGATTATGGCGGTGCAAGAGAGTGTGGTGTCTAGCTCCACATTGGCGACAGCGATCGGTATTACGGCAACGTCTAACTAAGTGCGAGTGAGCTAAACAATTCTCACAATACCGATAACGTTGGACAACCTTAATCTTCTCGACCACGTTCATCCTCTTGAACTTAAGACATCTTCGGAGTGGGTGGTCTTTACGGCATAGTCGGCAGTCATAAGATTGAGAGTTGCGACTAGTGTTGACATGGTTGTGATATGATTCCCTTTCTTCTAAGGGCGATAGGCTTCTTCGGATTTTGCGGGGCATAATAAATGTTTGCTGTAGGAGGAAAAAGAAGGTTATTAGTTTTGGTCAGGATAGGGGAGTAAGAATAATTTCACAATAGGCCGTGTTACGATGCCATTAGCTGTTCGTATTTCGGCGACTCTAACTCTATTATCTGTACCACAAATAACTTTTTCAACGCGGCCAAGCTGCCATTGATTGGGGGGCAAGTTATCTTTCCTTATGACGACAAGATCGCCGGTAGCATAATCTGGCTGGGGATATTTCCATTTAAAGCGTTTATGGAGTTCCTTAAGGTACTCATCTTTCCATCTATGTGCGAAGTAGTGATGCAATACCTTCAATTTTTGCCAGCGGTTGACATAGCTTAAAGATTGATTGGATAGATCAGGTTCTGGTGGTGCCAATAATGGACCTAAAGTGAGGAAATGACCGGGGGTTAGTGCGCAAAGATCTCCGGGGTTGTCGCTCATTGGACTGATAGGTCGTGAATTAAGACATGCTTCGATTCGAGCCAACATGGTGCTGAATTCTTCAAAGGTAAAACTCTGAGAGTGAGATATTTTCTTAAAATGCGATTTGAAACTCTTAACCCCTGCCTCCCAGAGTCCACCCATATGTGGAGCTCCTGGGGGTATGAAATGCCACTCAAGAGGAGAAAAAGTGTGTTGGTCAATTAGGTGTCTTCGTAAAAGTGAAAGAAACTGAGCTTTGTCACCGTTCAAGAGATTCGAGGCGCCAACAAAGGCAGTTCCATTATCCGAATATATGGCGTTCGGGGATCCACGGCGAGAAAAGAAACGAGCAAATGCTGCTAAGAAGGCTTGAGTTGAGATTTCACTAGTCGCCTCCAGATGAATAGCTTTTGTCGCAAAGCATACAAATACAAGCACGTAACCTTTTGTAATCTTGCAACCTCGACCGACACATGATTTGACATCAAAGGGCCCTGCGAAATCTACCCCTGTGTTGGTAAAAGGGCGAGAAAGAGTTGTCCTTTCAGGTGGAAGGGCGGCCATTATCTTTTGGCTTCTCTTACGTTTCTGTATGACACATACACGACACTTAGAGATAATAGTCCTAATCAAAGTTTTGAGCTTTGGTACATAATAATGCATTCTCATTAATCTATACAAAAGAGCATTTTGTGCATGTAGCGAGAATTTATGTAGGTATGCGAGAAATAAACGGGTATAGCAAGCATGATAAGGCAATATAATAGGACATTTCTCATCATAGCTTAGCGTATTAGAGTTGGATAACCTACCATTAACTCTCATAATGCCGTCATGGTCAATAAATGGATTAAAAGTCAAAAGCTTACTTTTTCGTGGCAATTCTAAACCTTTACATAATAGAGAATATTCCTTTTCGAAGAATAATCTTTGACTGGCAATAACCAGTCGAGATTTGACAAAGTTCAATTCAGAAAGCTGAAGTTCATCTTCTACGACAAGTTTATGTCGATGGTTACGGTTATTGCGGTAATAAAAACGAAATATCTGGCAAAAAACTCGCATAGCCCTTGGAAGATCAGAAAAATCTTTTAACATATCCATATTTTTCAGCTGCGTTAAGTGGACTAAGACAGGTTTAGCTTCTTCGTTGGTTGAAAAATTTGACGATTTTGTTGGCCATTCAGCATGTGGACGACTTAGCCATGGAGGTCCATGCCACCATAAGTCATTACAAATGAGTTCTGTGACTGTGAGACCACGGGATGCCAAATCAGCTGGGTTATTCTTGGAGTCAATATGAGACCAGGATTCACTGCCTACCTTTTCAACAATGGAAGAAACTCTATTTGCTACGAAAGTTTTCCACCTATTCGGTGGTTTTTGCAGCCATGCCAATACGATGGTGGAGTCTGTCCATAAAAAAAGTTTATAGTTGCTAAGATTTAGCTGTGGCCGAACAAAATCAATCATATTAGCCATTAGCTCAGCTCCACAAAGTTCTTTTCTGGGTATCGAAACAAATTTTACGGGGGCAACTTTGGTTTTAGCGACTAAAAGATGAGTAGACACAAAACCTGAATTCTCGGAACGAAGATACAACGCCGCTGCATAAGCTCGCTCTGAGGCGTCACAAAAACCGTGTAATTCAATGGAAAAGTTGGGGTCAAAATCAACAAAACGTGGAATTTTAATTTGTTCTATATTGTAATAGTCGTCTAAGAATGAGTACCATTGCTGTAGAGTTGAAGTTTGAAGGTCTTCATCCCAGTTTGTGCCATCCTTCCAGATTTGTTGCATAATAATTTTCGCGACGATTATTTTTGGGGCTAGCCACCCGGCGGGGTCAAATAATTTAGCGATTTCGGACAGAACTGACCTTTTAGTGACTGAATTCCGATTGGGGTGATTTTTAAGTCTGAAGTAGAAGTGATCACATCCAGCATTCCACCTGAGACCTAAAGTTTTGGTGGTGCTCGAATCTGAAAGTTTCAGGAATTCGGCATTCAATAAATGGTCTGGAGAGAGACCTTTTAGTAAATAGTCGTTATTAGCCGTCCATTTACGCAAAGAAAAACCAGCAGATTGCAGAACAGCTATGAGCTCATCTCGAGATTTTAAGGCAGTGGAGAGAGTGTGAGCACCTGCTAACACGTCGTCGACATACATATAGTTTCTGAGAATATCAGACACTATTGGGTTTTTGAATTCACATTCCTTTGCCAGTTCAAGTAGGGTTCGTATCGCCAGATAGGGAGCACAGTTTACACCGAAGGTGACTGTGTTTAGTTCATAGTCTTGAGGTTCTTCAGTATTGGAGTTACGAAAGATAATTCTTTGGAATGGGGTGTGAGAGGGGTTTACCAAGATCTGGCGATACATCTTTTCAATATCTGCATTGAATACGTATCTAAAGAGTCTCCATCGCAAAACCAGAATAGTTAAGTCTGCCTGCAAAACAGGGCCGGGGTGAAGAATGTCATTAAGACTAATGCCATTGTCTGATGGACTAGAAGCATTGAATACCACACGAAGTTTCGTGGTGGTGCTATCGGGTTTAAAAACCGCATGGTGGGGTAAGTAGTATGTACTACTAGCACTAGATGGGGTTACTATTGTCATTTGATTTAAAGCTGAATACTCAGTGATAACACGATCGTATTCCATTTTAAGTTGGGGGTTGCGAGCTAATCTAGCCTCATTTCTAAGAAATTGAGAAAGTGCAGTAGTGCGAGAGGGGCCAAGGTTTATATTTTTATTGTGTTCTCGTATAAAGGGCAGTGAAACTACAAAACGTCCATTATCATTTCTATAAGTTGTAGATTGGTAGATATTTTCACAGTATATATCTTCATCGGAAAGTCGGGGCCTTTTTGGAACCTCTTCTAGTTCCCAAAATCGTTGAAGTTGATTACTCAATACGAGTTCATTATAAAAAGTAGAAACAGAGGGAAGGCAGGTTTTCGATTCGATCTTGCCAGTTACGATCCACCCGAAAACGGTTTGCTGTGCAACTAAAGATTGGTTATCACCCCATCGTAATCCATGTTTTATGATTTTTGGATAAACATCTCCTCCGATGAGTAAATCGATCTCAGAACACTTGTGAAGGTGAGTGTCTGCCATTTGCAGATCTGCAAAACTAGAGCTTGTAAGTGTTAATAGAGAGTGATAAGATAGTTGACCTGTCAGCCTTTTAACGACGAAGGCATCAGCGTAAGTTTCGAATTCGTTGTCAACAGGGGAACCGATTCGTATACGACATAATTGAGTGGATGTGGCTGTCAAGGTATCATTGAGATCATGAATTTCAGTTTGCGATATGCGCGTTTTAATAGAAAGTTTCGTTTGTAGCTTCTTAGAAACAAACGTAGCTTCTGATGCAGAGTCGATTAATGCACGCACAGTACACCTAACTTCATCTGTGCAAACGTCAACAAGAGCAGTTCCGAGTATAACTGAAGTGTGGGAAGTGGACTGTATTTGGGTCGAATATGATTGTCGCATTTGTCCTGCAGCTGAGGTAGAAGGT
This sequence comes from Eustalomyia histrio, assembly GCA_949748255.1. Taxonomy (NCBI): domain Eukaryota; kingdom Metazoa; phylum Arthropoda; class Insecta; order Diptera; family Anthomyiidae; genus Eustalomyia; species Eustalomyia histrio. The sequence continues at coordinate 12,413,974 of OX456528.1, forward strand.
AGATTGTCGGAGTTCGAAATTTGGGGAGAATTAAAAACGCGAGCAGTATTCGTGTTTAAATTCGGTGTTGGAGCCGCAGTAGGGGGAGTTGCTTGTGCAACAGTGTTTTGATTTGAATTTGAAGTGTGTTCAGTACGGTGAAGTAAGGAGTGATGTTTTTGTCGGCACGTATTGCAGGCAAATTGACTTTTGCATTTCTTAAATTCGTGAGAAGTTCCAAGGCAGTTCGTGCATAGTTTATGCCTTTTGACAGTAGTAAAGCGCTCATCAATTGACATCTTTAAAAATTTTGGACAAAGTCTAAGTGGGTGTGAATCCCGACACAGAGAGCACTTGAACAATTTGTAATTTTTGATACTGGTTTGGTAACTATTTAACTTCTTTTGGTCTGAAGAATTTGATTTCTTTGTGTTAGACGAATTAAGATTGGCTGAAGTATTTGAGCTCGTCAAAGTAGATCGAATGTCTGCCACAGATTCTAGCGTCTGATATCTTGATGTTAAAAAGGCGTCCATTTCTTTCCACGAAGGAAAATCTGTACTACTACGAAAGGATTGTTCCCATAAATTGAGTGTTGCTTCTGGTAGACAGGTTGAACAAATGTATACAAATATTACGTCCCAATTTTTAGTATCGATTTGAAGAAGAGTGAGGTTTGTAACACAATCATTAATTGTGCGTTTAATACGCTTAATGTTGGGGCCAGTTTCTTGCAAAATGGGTGATATGTTAAAAAGGGACTTAAGTTGAGCGTTAATAAGAACCCTTTTATTCTCGTAACGGTCGATGAGATTCTGCCAAGCCATTTCGAATCCTTCATTAGTTAACGGGCATGTTCTTAGTATATCGCGGGCCTCTCCCTGAGTCTTCTTTAATAAATGACACAACTTTTCCACTGGTGATAAAAGTTTATTATTGCGATATAGTGCTGTGAACATGTCACGAAAAGTTGGCCAGGACACATAATCTCCATGAAAGACCTCAGTGTCACATGGAGGTAATGAAATGTTGGGTGTAAAATCTGGTTGAGGGTTAGAGGACGGTGAGGCAATTGGAGAAATTTTTGAACAAAGGCTATCAAGTAGTTCATTTGATTTCGAAAGAGCTTTAACATGAGCGTCAAATGTTGCGAAGAATCTTTGTTTCAAAGTTTCAAGACTAACAGCTTCCTCTAATTCGTGAAACTTAGTTAAAATCGTATCGTAACACGATCTAAAACACTTCCAGAGACGTACAATTTCATCCTTGTGTACTTCTAATGTGTGGACTGAATGACTATCAGAGGGAAGTCCCTCGAAATAAGTTTGAAACTCGACTACTCGGTCAGAAGAACGAATAAAAGCATCTAGATCAGACATTTTGAAATAGTTGCTACTTAAAAGAAAAAATCACGTTTGGTACTTTCGAGATGCGCGATTGAATTTTAATAGAATAAATTTTAATTTAAAAAAACCGCTTTTTTTTTTTTAATATTGACCCTAGACTTATGGACCGCCCTAGTATCTTTGTAAATAACAGATGAATGTATTAAATACTCAACGTAAAAAGATTAAGGTAACGTATAATTAGACGGTTATATAAAAGAAGAACGTAGATCACGTATGTATAAAGTAACTTTTTCCACAAGTTTGGTTGTATATACGAGTATATGCAAAAATAGAGAGAGTGCAACAACAAAGGGGTCAATAAAATTATTTAAAATTATAATATTTTAGTTATATGTTCACGTATATTGAAGTATTATAAAATAGTATATATATCCTTTAAATGTTTTATTTTTTGTATATTGTGATGATAAAAAAAAAGAGTTTGCTATCGATTTTTTGTTGAATTTCAAACTCGGAATTAATTGTAGTTTAAAAACTGGTATACTCCACTCTCTTAATTGTTTATGAAAAAAAAAATTAAGGCTCGATTGCAAATTTAAAAAGTAATTGGATAACAAAAAAGACCAAACTGTTATATTGCATTGTAAACAAAGTTTAATTTTTAAAATTCTGCTGTTGAATATGCAGTTTGTTTAATCAACTCTTTTAGGCAAATCTCTTAAACACAACTGTTATACTTGCATTGCAAAACAAAATTATTATTGTTGCTGCTAAAAACATGAATGTTAAAGTTTTTTTTTTGTTTTTGATATATCAATTTTGTTAACAGAATTTTACGCAGATCGCACTAAATATTTATTCTCTTTTGGTTTGTGGATTCTGTTTCATTTAAATGAGGGATATTTTTTTTTTTTATAAGAAACACAATTTAATAACTGTAATATTTAGACTCGAAACTAGTATAGAGAATTTATTTTTATTTTGTTGTTGCACTTTAAATTTTGTTGTGTGTAAAACAGTATTTCACTTACTTTTTATATTCTTCACTTTTTTATGTTTTTCAGCCTTTATGAGTTTTTTTTCAGCCTTTTGTTTTTACTGCAGCGGGGGAGTTGTCACTTAACCAGAAAAGCAAGGGGGGTTTGATGTGATATTCTTCACTGGGTTTAATTACTCTTTATGTTGAATACTTTCTTTCTGAAAATAAAGTATTTGGGGTAAAATAATCACAAATTAGCAATCCGGTTCGATTGGACCAAAAATGTTTGTATGAAAAGTGAAACAATTTTATCCCAAATATAAAATTAAGAAAGCGGGGGTTAGTGTGCGGGGTTTTAAATTATATATTTATTTTTTGTGGTATTATACCAACCTTTCTGGTTCTTTGTAATATGACAACTGATTTTAATAGAAATTCACAATCACTATTAGAGTGACAAGAGATTGAATTTCGAAATTACAAGTAACTTTTTCTTCTCTCACTGTACACCCCATAAAACTTAAATAGAACGTTTTACGCTTAAACAGGATCCATGTTAAGCTTTATTTACAAAAATTTAAATGAATCGAAAAATACATGGTGAATATTTTTAAAATCAAGTAAAAGAGTCTTAAATTAGGCTGCGCCGAATCTTTGAATACCCTCCATCAATATCCTAAAAAATTTGTAAGGTGAAAAACTTTTTTGGATGTGGAAACAAATTTTGTGGTGAAAAAAATTGTAAGGTGGAAAAAATATTTTGGGGCGAAAAAAATTGTTTTTGGTGAAAAAAAATTTAGTGGTGAAAAAAATTGTTGAGGTGAATATAAGTTATTGTTTAATTTTAAGCGACTGGTAAAAAAACAAGTGCGAAAATTTGCCAGTCGCTACTAAAATACACCAATTTGTATGGAAAATTTGGAGGTACCTTACATTTTCACTCATAACTTTTTGACCGCTGGACTGATTTTGGTCATTTTCAATGCGAAACTTCTCGGGAGGATGTCCTTTAATCTAGCTAAAAATGAGCACCTCTGCTTGCATCTTCACGTTTTGATCAACAGACGACGGACATCGCTAAATCTACTTAAAATTGCATAAGGATCACGGATATATATGCTTTAGGACCTGTATATAAATTAATTTATTTTTTATTTGAAGTTTTAAAAAAAATATTTTTTTGATTCGTTAACGAACCCAACTTTATTTCACAAACTTAAAATAATGACTGCCCAGAATTTACAATTGGAATTTAATAAATACATTTAATTTACTTAGCAAAAACCGCTGACGTTTTGTTTCCCACAATCGGCCATCCATGCACTAGCTGCGTGGTTTAAATAATGATACGTTTTATTTATTGCAGTTGCCGTAATTCTTTGGATTCGAATTTCGTCTGGGAACTTCTGCTTAGTTTGTTGATTATATTGGCACGTTTTGATTTATTATATTTGTTGTTGTTTTCATTACCGTACTCCAAGTGTTAACTAAGGTGTTGTTGCTATTGTCATAATTTAGGTGTTAACTCCTCCCCCTTTAAATTCGTGCGTCCTCGTATGAATAATTGTCTTTCAGAAAAATGGAAGGTCGTGGATCCTTTTGTTTTTGGAACCTTTTGATGGTGATGACAAGGAGATTTTTGGATTGGTGGATGGTTGATCTTCCTCCGCATTTTCAATATCCTGTTTTGTTTCTGTGGATTTTTTATTATTTTTGGATGAGTTAATTTTGTCCTCTTTCTGTTAGCTATGAAGATGATAATAACAATCGATATTATGACCGTCATTACCAGTCCAATGTTGATGGTTAGGTTTATCTTGTCTCGAACTTGTAGTTTCTCGATTATGTGGGAATTGTTGACGTTAACTGCCTCCATCCTTTCCAAAGTTATTACTTGTTCTTGGACACTAGAGCTACTTGGTTGTAGTAAAGCCGGCAATGGTTTAGTAAGGGTGACCTGAGTTGTTAGGTATGTTTGATTTCTAATCCGTACTGTAGAATTCAGGTGGTGAATTATGAATGTGCCATCTATTTTAATTATTAAGTTATCTATTTCAATTTGTCCTTTGTACTGGTTCAGTAATATCATGTTCTCATATATTTCCTCCACCGATGCTATGTGCTCGTCGTTCGTTGTTATGCAGCGTGATGGTTTGCTTTTTAGTAGATTGGGAATGCAGTCAGATTTACTTATGTCTATGATGTTATCAATTTCACAAATACTTAACTTATTATAATTCTTGCAGTCATTTCTTATACCAAATATTTCATTATTACATTTCAGAACATTTTTAAAATTTGTCTTAATTACTTTATTATCTTTCCTTACAGGTCTAATTAGCAAATTGTCACAATTCTCACTATTAGTTGTTGGGATATTAACTATGCAAATAATTTCTTTATCATTTGAAGCAACTTTAATTCTTGAAAAATTTAGTAATTCATCCATATTACCAAATGGAATATTATCATTATAAAAAATCTCTCTCAAGGTATTAATTTCGGTGTTAGAAAAAATAAATGAATTTACAATATTGGATTTAGCCCAATGGATGGCATATTCGATATTAGACAACTCCTCTTTTATAATTTCCATTTTATACTTAAAATCTAACAAATTTTCTTCTTTACCTTTTTCTTCTAATAATTTAGAAATATTATTTGTTATTGTTGAGAGCTGTTTTACCTTATCTATTGTCAATTGATTAATGACGATCAGATTATTATTGTTACTTAGGACGTTGTTCATTTTATCTTGTAATATTTCAAAATCATGGTGGTCCGGACTACCCGCTAACCATTTCCAAGCACTGCCGATGAAGTCAAGGGACCTTTTTGTCCTTGTCCTGGATTTTAGTCTGGATAAACAGGATTTCATTTGGGATATGGTATAGGATAGGTAAGGTAATAGTGAGCTATCAGTTCCGTTGTGTAAGTCGATTTCGTTCTCCAATGTCCCTATCAAATGTTCGTATTCCCCCAAGTATATCGTATGGACAAGTTTGAATACGCCAGTTTGAATTTTTGCCGATCCCGAATTGACGACGACCAGCCTAGAGTTGGAGTAATCCATTATCTGGAACTCGGCTATTGCAGTTCCGAATATCCAAAACAACCTGTAAGTAAATGCAACAAATATCAGTTTCTAATATGTTTCTTGTGAACGATTCTTCCGCTCTCAGTAGTGACTGAGATTTTAAGAAACCTTTCAGATAATTTCGTACCAAGCCTTTTATTCATTCTGACAAAAAATCTCCTGTCCTGGTATGTACTCCTTGAATTCCATTTTACCCTTGTTATGGTAGTTCAGATTCTTTTCCTGTTTCCGTTTTAAGTTAGTTATATTATCCTCCCTAGTTTTCTCGTAACTTCCGGGGGAAAAATCTACAGTCCTCCCGAAAAACATATCCACGGGTTTCCTGCCTATCGTAGAGTGTATGGAATGATTGTATTCATTAACGGATCATTCCAAGAGTTCTTCAAAATTCCTACATATTCCCTCGTCCTTAAGGCATCTCAAAATTTCAGCCAATGTTGAATGGAATCGTTCGATCTGGCCGTTGGCTTCACTTCTGTAAGGTGGTGTCGTAAATACCTCTATTCCCAATTCGTCTTTCATCATAAAAAGAATTCAGCGATTTTTCGTTATCGGTAACAACAGTTTTAGGGACTCCATAGAAAAATAGAATATCCCTTAATGGTTTCCTAACATCCTCTATTGACTTCCCCTGTAGGATTTTCGTTTGAGCATATTTTGAAAACTTGTCAATGGCTGTCAGTACCAATTTCCTATCGGTTGAGAAGATATCAACGTGGATGACTTGACCAGGATAGCTTGGTATTGGAGTAACATTCAGCCTAGGTTCATTGGGGTGTCTCTCATACTTATTCCTCTTGCATGTAGAACAAAGCTTTACAATTCTCTTAATTTTGGAAAACATGCTAGGAAAATACGCCTTTTCCAGTATCTGTGTTTTGTTCTCTACGGCATTTCTGTGCGCTCGATTATGAGTTTCTATAATAAGAGTTTCCTGGTCAGATTCTGACAGAATATCCTCGACAAGATTCTGGGTGAATCTGATTTTAAAGCTTTTAAAATGATGCGGATAAATTTCCTGAATTTTCCCCATGATAAACTCGGGAGTTTTGATACAATTTATCACAGATGGGTTCAAGTATCTTTTCAGCATAGAAATCAATTTTTCGGTATCGTATTCTGTCTCCATTATTAAATGTCTATGATAACCTGGAAAAATTATTTGAAACTGGTACGTCGAGGTATCGCCGATTTGAAGAAATATTTGGTTCTTAAATGCATTTATGGGCACCTCAACGCTAGGTATGAGTTCTTCTGCAGAGCTATCGCCGCTATGTACTGTACCCGTTAGTGAATTAATATTTGTCGCAGGAGGTCTGAAAAGCGCATCGGCGACAACATTACTTCTACCTGGTTTGTTGGTTGTCGTTCGTATTTCTCCCACAACCCTGGTCGTATACGTAAGGCTTTCGTCAGGGTCTGCGAATAGATTCCTATGGTGTTCGACGATGTCCTCTAATGATGTTTTCTGACTTTTCGAGAGATGATTTGTTTTAATTTCAATATTATTAACGTTCTGGGAGGTAAGTTGCTTAATTGGGATTTTCTTTCCCCCCTTAATACTGAAATACTCTTCTGCTGTGTAAATGACAGCCGATAATTCCTTTAGAGTGTCATTTCGCAATATTGCGTCGAACGTTTCCAATCCTGGTAACAGGAAAAATTTTATGGGAGAATCATTGAATAACTTTAACATTTTGTGTTGCGTGACTTTGATACAACCTTTAACGGTATTTGCATTGAAATATTTATCGTTTTCCCTAGGGTTTTTTATAATTGTAGGTTTGATGTAGTTTTTATTGCTGTCAGTGTCCAATAGTATCTTTAATATTTTGTCGTTCCCCATTTTTGCTGTTAAATATGGCAGTGAGGAACAGTTTATTCTAAAAAATTAACGGCAAGTTCAACTTCATCGGGTTCGTACTCCTGTTTTCCAAGTTGAGCTGTTTCTTCTGGAATTTGCTGGAAATACTCCTGAACATTTTCTGTTTCCGAACTCTCGAAGCTATAGTCGGCTTCGTTTCCTGTGGGTTGATAATATTCATAGAAATTCTTCTCTGGTGGGTAATCTGTATATATATGGAAATTTCGTTGTAATTTATTCGCTGGAGCCTGAAAAGATGCGGGTGACGGTCTCTTAAAGGTTGGATTAGGTTGTGGTCTATTCACGTAATTGACCTGTCGGGTTTGGATTGAACGATCCACATCCATTGGTTCTACTCGTTGATATTGAAATCCTGTATTCGGGCCAGTATTCCTCGGTAGATTTGTGTACATGTTCGGATTACGATTATAGTCTGGATTAGGGATAGGCACTGCATTGTATTTAGGGGGTACAGTTGGTCCAACATATGGGAGTGTTGGTCTAGCAGGCGGTAATGGTGGCCCTATGGGAGGCATTCCGCCGACATGAGCGAGTTCCGCATAGAATCTTCGACCATTTACGGAACTTGGCGGACCATTTCCTTCCCTCTGGGCATTAGTCCTTGAAAATTGTCCATGAGCGTGGCTTCTACGGAATGACATGTTGTCCAACTTTAGGCAAATATGTAGTGCCTGAGGTAATGAAGTTGGTTCCCTCACACTTAATAATTTGGGTAGATCTCCATTTAGCCCTCTTACAAATGTGTCCAATGCCTTCTCCCTGTAGGTGTTTGTCATGGCGTGTAGGCTACTTTCATCTAAGTCCAGGCATGAAACTTTTTCGAGCAACAGCGAAAGATGTTGGTACACGATTTGATAGAATTCTGTTATGGTCATGTTCCCTTGGCATAGTACCATCATCTGGTATTCTAAACTTCCTATATCCCCCTTATCAGAGTAGTGCATCATAAGGCATTTTTTGATGCGTGGCCAGTCCAGTGGAGTTCGATATGATTCCAAGGCGGTATCTGCATCCCCGACAATTTTTGTCCGTATGGTGTGTAGGATCGCGTAATACCTGCCAGTTCCCTTGACCAAGTCGTAGAGTGCCAAAACTCTCTCCACGGATTTTCGCCAGGAGTTGAATTCCCCAGGTTTTCCAGAAAATTCCCTCAAAGACCTGACTAAATCGGGTACTTTATCCAATTCTTCCAACCGGTTCGTAACCGCACCAATAGGATGATCGCATCCTTCGTCCGCCAGATCAGCAGGCGTTTTGAGGGCTTCCTTAATCATCAAAGCTATCTGTCCCTTCTGCAGCTCTGTGAGGCCTGCCGTCGGTACGTTCGTTTGTGTCATGGTAAGAGTCCTGCTAAGTCTGTCAGTCAACTCGTTGATGGTTTCGTCAGGCATGCTATTTGGAATGATGCGGGGTTAAAAATAAAAGGAAAAAAAAGGAATAAAGGGAGAAGGAAAATGGTTGAAAATTTCCCGAGAGGTATTGAAGCAAATAAAAGAAAATATCCTTTTTTTCTAATTCGAGATCGTAAATAATCAATCAACTTAACAAAAATTCTTTTTTTTTCACTTAAACTTTTAATTGTAAAATTATTGGTTAGACAAAGAAATAATAATATTTATAAGCTTAAAAATAATCTTACATTAATGTTGGTGTTATCATCTTCAGGTGTTTATTTTGATGGTAGGGCTGCTTTTCTTTCTTCAAATCTTTTTGTGCTGGCGATGTTGTCTATTTCGGTTATAAAATGTTCTTTCACTTATTCTCGTTGGTTTATATTTTGTAGTTCTCGATGATATTTATTTTCTTTAAGAAACTATTTTGTTACCATTCATTCAATTTGAAAAAATTTTTGTAAAATGGTTTTTTTAGAAAAATAGATTCCTTTTTTTCCTCTATATATTTATTGCTTTCTATTTGCTTTATTAACGTTCACTTATTTTATTAGGGTTCTATAATTTGCTGATATCTAATAGTTTCACTTATTTTGTTAATGTTTAAAATGGATTAGACTTTGATAGCCTTTTATTTTAATAGTCGTTTACTTATTTTACTAGTGGTTTAAGCTTTTTTTCTTTCCTTTTTAATTTTTCACTATATTTTTATCATTTATTTGTTTATTTACTTTTACTTTTTTTGTAAGTATTTTAAATTTGTTGATAGTTTTAACTTGGCTACTCTTTGATAGCTTTTTCTTTTTTTTTTCAATGATTGTTCACTTATTTCACTAATGTTTTAAATTTGTTGATCGTTTTTTTGTTTGCTATCCTAAATCACGGCCGCTGATCTGCCTTGAGATCTCCGGTTTATCTCTTATTTACAAAAGAGATTACTACGGCGCACTATTTCAGCGATATTTAAATTTTTTATTTTTCGGAAAACCCTTTTTCCGAGGGTTTTATTTTTTCGTTTACGAAAAAGGACTCCTCTTTTCTTTTTTTAAGAGAGTCCCTGCTCGGGCGCCAATTAATTTATTTTTTATTTAAAGTTTTAAAAAAAATATTTTTTTGATTCGTTAACTTCTGTTAACGAACCCAACTTTATTTCACAACCTTAATAATCGATTGTTCACGAGTTGTTAAAACTGAATCTTGGCAAATAAATAAAAATAAATAAATAAAATAATGACTGCCCAGAATTTACAATTGGAATTTAATAAATACATTTAATTTACTTAGCAAAAACCGCTAACGTTTTGTTTCCCACAATCGGCCATCCATGCACTAGCTGCGTGGTTTAAATGTTGATACGTTTTATTTATTGCAGTTGCCGTAATTCTTTGGATTCGAATTTCGTCTGGGAACTTCTGCTTAGTTTGTTGATTATATTGGCACGTTTTGATTTATTATATTTGTTGTTGTTTTCATTACCGTACTCCAAGTGTTAACTAAGGTGTTGTTGCTATTGTCATAATTTAGGTGTTAACTTATATACTTTATGACCTACATATATCGACATGACCTATATATTTCGAATGACAAACTGATATACATGGTGAATATATATGGTGGAGAGTATAATAACATAAAAAACAAGACTAAAAAATTAAAAATGAATTCCGTACAACAATTTAAATTACTAAGTCTTTAAAAAAATAAAAAAAATCATCAGTCATTTCACAAAAATTAAAAATTCATATATGCAAAACAAAAATAAATTATTAAATTTTAATTTAATTTAAATTATTTTAATTTAATTTAAATTGTTCAATAAAAAATTAATATAAAAAAACAGCTTAAAAAACTAGTTTTTACATAAAGAAGTTGCATAAAAGTTTTGAAAAAATATTCCAAATTAGTGTAAAATAAAAGTTGAAAAAATAAAAATTTAAAAGAAATAAAATAAAAAGATACATCGTTACTAAACAAATTTTGGTTTCCATTCTGAAAATAAATTTCTTATCGTTTAAGCGAATTTTAGATAAAGCATTAATATTTTTATTTCTTTCATTACAGAATCTTTATAAAAAATTCTATTTTTGTAAATTTTCCAACATAGGTCCTTGAACATTCTCAACGTCATTATATAAATTACTTTTTTTTTTTAAATTCTGTAAAGAAAAAAGTGTAAAATAAATAAAGTAAAAAGTGCTAAATCTACAAAAAGTTGACATGCTATGTCTAAAAAACCGATTGACCGATCTATTTCATTTCAGAATCGTCAATAATTGCAATTATTTAAAAACATATTTTAAATTCTTAAACATTGCGAAATTTTAACCCTTTGCTCCTCAAAACCCATTAACAGATTTTTACATTTATATTTTCAAATGATTTGGGATATTTTTCCACATTTTTTCCTCAATAGGGCATATGATCAAACAATATTTTATATTACATAAATAATTAAAATTAAATTTGTTTAAATAAAATAGTATATAAAAACAAAAACTCAATAAAAATTAAAAGTCAATTCCATACATAAAATAAAGTAAGCTAATCTTTAAATAAAAGTTAAAAATACATATGTCTTCAAAATCTTCAACTTAATATAAATACTATATATCTGTCGTCAGTGTGAAAATTTGATCGATACTTTAAAACAAGCTGTGACAGTAAGCTCAAAAGTTAAAGTAGTGCATAATGATTATCGTTGTGGATTAGCAGCATGGATAACCAAAGAATGGCTTAATCTTGTTGGTTTTAAGAACAAACTATTGAAGTCTAAAAAGAAGAATAAAAATAACTTATTAATAATAGAACAACTTAAACCTATAAGTAAAATCATAAAAATTACAAAAAATACTTTGATGAAAAAGTTAAAATTTCAACTGTGAAATCTGTTTTCGATGATAATATCACCACCACAATGCTTTTTTTGATTTATTTAAACAATTTTTACATAAGTTAAAATGCTTGAATTTATACTACGACAAGGCTATTAAGACCAAATAGTAGTTTTATTCCAAATAAATTATAATGCTTAAGTACAGCTAATGAGACTTCTTCATCTCAATTAATGCTGGTTAAATCTCGATATCAAATCGTGTGGTTTGAAACGGTTAAGTCTTCTAGCCAAGTTATTAGAATCTAGTAATAAAGGAACCAAATCGTTACAGTGTTGTTCTAGCCTTTTGTTGTGCTTTATTGCGTAGTTTTCTATTTCTTCTCTTACAGTTTTTATTTTCAAATCTCGATGTAAGTCGCTATTACGAATATACCAAGGAGCATTAACCATATCTTTCAAAACTTTATTTTGAAAACGCTGGATAATATCAATAATGTAGTTTTTTGCACATCCCCATAGCTGAATGCCGTATGTCCACACTGGTTTGAGTACCTGATTATTTATCATAATTTTATTTGATAATGATAAGTTTGACTTTCTACCTATAAGCCATTTTAACTTAATGTATTTTAAGTTTAACTCTTCTAATTTTTTCTTCACGTGGACTTTCCATCTCAGTTCCGCCATTCCTAGATATTTGGCTGTGTTTGATATTGGAATTTTTATAAAATCTATATAGGTATTTGTTGGAATTATAGTTATATTTGTAAAATAGACGTGAGTTGATTTAGAGCTATTTAGAGTGATTTTCCATTCTTTTGTCCACTGGACTACTTCATTCAATGCCGTTTGAAATTTGTTGGTAGCTATATAACTATTAGATCCCACTGACATAATAACAGTGTCATCTGCAAATGTCCCTACAACGCACTCTAGGTTAATTGGTAGATCTCTTGTAAATAAAAGATATAGAACTGGACCTAGTATACTTCCTTGAGGTACTCCTGATGTTATCGGTTGAAGACTGGAGTAATTAGGTTCTTGTTTCACGCGGAAGTATATTTCTGATAAATATGATTTTATTAGATTGCAATACTTTAATGGTAGACAAGCGTTTAACTTGTATAGTAGGCCCGAATGCCAAACTGCATCAAAGGCTTTGGATACATCTAGAAAAACGGCAGAACAGATTTGATTTTCTTCAACTGCTTTTTCTATTGTATCAGAAATTCTGTTGACTTGTTCAATAGTTGAATGCTTTTTACGAAATCCGAGTTGATGATTGGATCAGATGCTTTTAATGTGGAGATCTTTAATATCCGTAATTTTCTGTAGTATATTTAATTGTATGGTAGAAACGTCGACCTATCCCGAAATTTTAAAAATTCATAAGACTATACCTGTGCCAAAGAGTCGTGGTAATAATAATGTCGATATGTATCGACCTGTTTCTATTTTACCAACTATAAAGTATTTGGGATAATTTTGTTTAATCAGCTATTGAATTATTTAAATATGGATAAGTTACTTTTCAATAAACAATTGGGTTTCTGCAATGGAACTGGGACAGCTGTTGTGAATGTGGTTAAAATAACATATGCAATTGACTTGATAAGGGGTATAGTGGTGTTTCCGGCGTATTTTATGATTTGAGCACGGCTTTCGATTAAATAGATCATTCAATTTTAATTATGAAATTAAAAACTATTGGTGTTGAGGATTCAACAATTAAATTATTCAGAAGCTACTTATATAATAGAAAGCATTTTGTGCAAATTGGAAATGCAACTAGTGATTGCATACCAGAGAACTGCATTTGCTGATTGCAAAACGTTCATACGCAATCAACACAAGAATAAATTGTGTTTGCGTTCAAACGATGAATATACTCCAACACACATAGTTTTTTGATGATTTTAAATCAATCAAACGATGTGCAAATTGTTTTGTCACTGGTTTTTGTTAAACCATTGTTTTATTCTGTTCATTCGAGCCAACAATAATTATTTTGATGTAGAATAAACCAGAAAAAACAACAAACAACGTGTATGAGTGTAATCATAATTAAAACAAAATAGTTTCTTATCTATAAAAAGGGGGTGGTTTTGTAAAAAAAAACATATTTCATAAACGTTATATGTATATTAGGGTGAGTCTAAAATATGTTTTTTTATAATTTTCATTAGGAATACAAAAATATTTCTCTTTGTGATTTTTTTTTTTTAATTTAGGTCGACATCTCAGGCTCGCCCAATCCAGTTAAAGTTAAATATTGCCTAATTTTCCAATCAAAATAGATGAAAAAAAAATTAGACAATATTTAAATTTTTCCGGATTAGGCAAGCCTGAGATATCGACCTAAATTTTTTTCCAAAAAAATATTTATATTTCACAAATAAGAATATTTTTATTACTAATAAAAATTCTAAAAAAGCGGATTTTAGACCCACCCTAATATACATATAACATTTATAAAATGTTTTTCTACAAAACCACCCCCTAATAAAATGTGTTTCTATTTTGTTTTAATTATGAATAAACTCATACGCGTTGTTTGCTGTTTTTGCATATATATTTAACGCTGACTTTTTGTTAAGTGATTACATTTGCATAAAACATAAACGACAAATGATTCACACTGATTCCAATTACGCGTTCAGTAACATGATGCTGATTTTATTCTACAGTGAATTTCGTTGAATTATTAAAAGTGAACAAGAATTTTTGTGTATGATTAAATCAAGAAAAAAGTTGATTTTGCAGTTCTCTGTTGCATACCTGTTGAATCTGGCGTCCCACAAGGTAATATCCTTGGACCACTGCTTTTTAAGATATGATATAAAAAATATGTCTTTTAACGGAAAATTAACCATCTTTGATGATAATATATGCTTTTTGTACAATTACAAACATCCTTTGATTTTACAAATTTAAAAAGAATATGATGCAGCGATGTTTGTTGAATATGCTCACCTCAATAAGTTAATTGTTAATGTAGGAAAAACTAAATTCATTAGGTTTGCCCATATTAATTAAAAAATTATGTAAAAATGTCAGTTCATATTGACGGAAAATTGGTGTAAGTCTGATTTAGTAAAATATCTTTGAGTGAACTTATCAAACAATATCTCTTGGGATACACATATTAAGGTTATCAAATCCAAAATTTCTTCTGGTACATGCATACTAAGAAAATTCAAATATAAACTGAGAACTGAAACAAAGCTTCAACCTTATTATGCGCTAATTCATAGTCATTTCATTTATCTACCGATTATATATGGATTAACAGAAAGTGTTTTAAAATCACTGCAATCATTTCAAAATAAAGCTTTGAAACTATGGTATAATTTACCACTGCCATATTCTACTATCGAATTGTTTAAGAAATATACTATACTTCCTTTTAAAGGAATTTATAAAAAGGAGTTGCTTTTGTTCGTGCTTAAATCGGTAAACGGAATTGGAAATAACGTTATAAAGTTTGATATAACATTTTAATGTACATATTAAACATCTTTAAATTGTAATTCTATTTAATTTTTTGTATTTTAATCAAGAATTAATATAAAGCGCAGAGGCATAATATGTTATATGTACACAAAATTTTTGAACAAAGAAATAATAAATAAATAAATAAATAAAAAAAATTTATAAAGGTTCATCAGAGCCATTTTCTCATTGAAATTTTCGATTTTGAATGATCAAAAAGGGTTTATATCCAAATCACTACATCTGAAATATGAACATATGAATTCTTTTGGAAGTGCCTAAGAATAACACGAAAAACCCATAAAAGAACGTTAACTGAAGTTTAGGAAACAATGAAAGAAGTTATAGCCACAGAATGACTACCATTTTTTTGCTGGGAAAAAACCTTTCCAACTGTGCATACAAATTATTTCCAAGTAAGCAAAGGAAAGTTTTAATTGATGTTGGGCCCAATAATCTTATCTTCTCTATCGCAATGCAGATTTTAGATATATCAAATTTTAAATAAATTGTTAGTGTATATTTATTAAATAAAAATGGAAATTACAATTTTAAACAAAAGAAAAATTTTAAAAAAATACTACAATAATTTATGCTTCAGTAGCTGAGGAATGATTTTTAAGATAAGCATCGGGTTAATATCAGAGAAGAAAGAATGCTCGATTTTTTTTTTCGTTCACAAACGAACGAATTTTTTTTTCCATATTGAAAAGAATTGTTCTTTTTTATTCTCAACTTTTATTTATAAAAATTTCAAAAGAAAAAAAACCAAAGAATAAAAATAAAATTCTTTTCCGAATTTAAAAAAAAAATTGCAAACGAAATAAAAATAAAATTTGCGAATGAAATAAAAATACAAAGAAAAAATTTTTTGAAAAAAGGAATGTGTGGTTGCTTTTTTGATAAGAAAAAAATTTAATTTTATTGCTGTTGTTGTTGTCGACAAATAAGCAGGTAATGCGTGTAAACAGGCTAAATTGAAACTAAACTAATATACATATTTTCTATATAAAAGTTGGCAACGCAATTATTTGAAAACCTAAACTGAATTTGTTGTCAATTTTTGAAAACTAAAAATGTTTTGTTTTGAAAGTTGAAAAGAATCAATTAATCTCAAATTATTTTATAATTGTTTTATTAACTTTTTTTGAAAAAGTCACAAATTTTTTAAATTCTGGATCATGAATTAAATGTAATTTCAAAATGGGACTCCGCACACTTCAGGCTACATTTTTAAAAGCTGTAAGTATGACAGAAGAATTAGTTTAGTTTAGCTTCAATTTAGCCAGTCCGCAAGCAGCATTAATATCCAATTCACTACTCTTTTAAGATGTAGTGATTTAGATATTTGTAAGTTCCTCTGTAAAACTTCTAAAATCAGCAGTAAAAGAACACTAACTGAAACTTAGGAAACAATGAAAAAAGTGATAAACATTATACAGAAATGCTTTTTAGTGAGTTATTAAGAGGATATAGATAAGCCGAAAACACAGCTATCGACTCTTCCAATATATCATACAAGAAACGACTTATTTGTAATATTTCTCTTTTTCAGGGTTCTGTAGCATGTTGGCTTCCATTAGAAAGAAGAATTCTTATGGATGAAACAGGTTGGACAATTTTACGTATACTATCTCAACGTAATAACGATGAAGTCGCCAAAGAATTTGTCAAACTTAAATCAGAAATCCGGCAAGAACCAACAGCCGGGACGTAAAAAATTTAGATAAATTTTACAAATATTCATTAACGCACACACAAACATACTTACATGCAAAATTCAAAGACTTTCATACATTTATACATACATAATTATTTATCGAATATTTTAAAACTAAAAAAAAATTATAATAAAATACTTTATCAACCTAATTTGGAAAGAGCCTAAATATTGATTTTGCTTACATTTCAACATAAACATGTTAATGTAATTATAAATGCAGTGGATCAGAAAATGTTATTTTTTACTCTTATTAGAAGATTCAATTGCTGGTCTTGATACGATTAAAAAAAAGTTATGAGATTTCAGCGAGATATACAAAAAAATATGCAGTCGTTCATCTCGAGAAAGTATCTCGTAAAAGATACCGCGTCAGTCTGTCATGGCATGCAATGAAGATGACTTGTATCATACCATGTCAGGTCGACGTGAGGAATCCCTACCCACTGGTTGGCCGTCAGGGGGCAGCACGTCGAGTGTTGTGGATACTCGTGGACTTGCTAAAGTACCCACAATGATTCGACCGGTGTTTTTGACACAACTTTTTTTCTTCTACAACTTCATCAGCAACAGGTGCATTTAAAACCAAAAATTTGTGAACGAAATTAAAATGAAAACAAAATGAAATTTGAAAATAAATTAAAATAAATCAAATTAAACAATTAAAATATAAAAAAAATAAAACCAAAGGAAAGCAAGATGTTTTTAATTGCCAAACAACAATTCCCGAATAGAAACGAAACTTAAAACGTTTCACATCTCTTACAATTTTTTTACATTATTATTAAACATGGCTAACAAAACAGTTATTCATATATGTATTTATTTTCTACTGCAATGCAGTTTTTCTGGGGGAGCGGTTTGGTTATAGTGCTCTTTATAAAATTTATTTTTTTTTAATTTAACCGATAAAAAGTACTGAACAATTTTCAAGGCCGTTTTAATTTTTGGTTGCATCTGTGCTTTCGGCTAATTGCACTCTTAAAGCTTTTATCTTTACCCAGTAAACACTACAAAAATTCAAGTGAAATCAAATTGAATTCCAAATTCTGAAGTCAAGTCTAGGATTTTATTGAAATTCCAATTTAATTTGA
Source organism: Eustalomyia histrio (assembly GCA_949748255.1). Taxonomy (NCBI): domain Eukaryota; kingdom Metazoa; phylum Arthropoda; class Insecta; order Diptera; family Anthomyiidae; genus Eustalomyia; species Eustalomyia histrio. The sequence continues at coordinate 12,431,793 of OX456528.1, forward strand.
TAAAATACTCCAGCAATATTAATAGTACTTGAATTCAAACCTTGAGTTAAACTTTAAAACCCTGACTTAAAAATGTAATGTTAATTTTACTGATTTTCACTTTACTTACACTTGAACTTCAGTTGAGTTGTAAAAATATTATTTACAAAAAGTAGATCTTTCTTCATTTAACTCTATATATAAAGGAATAACGTTAATGACAAACTCATTCACACACTCAGCATCGCCCAGCCCAAACCCGTCCATTGAGACGGGTTTTAAGAAATTCCCACGGGGAGGAGTAAAAACTAACACTTGACGCCCTGTCCAAAACCCTTTGGTACCTAAAATACACCTATGAATTTTCACAAGGGGCCTGTTAAGAATGGGGGTTCAAAGGGCGAAAAGTCTTCGCGTTAACGGCCTACCCAAACGGATGGAGCTAGGAAGACGGGATTTTTGGAAAATTCAGCGTTGAAAATTCGCCCCAATGACGGCCTGCCAAAACCGCTAAAGCTAAATTAAAATATATTACATAGGTTCCTCCTCCAACGTAGGCTCCCGCCGAGACGGTGTTTCCTGAACAAAAAGGGGAAGTCCCCCTCTTATCGGCCTGCCCTAACCGCTGGAGCCAGGAAGTTGAAACGTATTATGAAGGTTCTTCAACTGGTGCAAACATCAGCTAAGACGGAATTTTGGAAAACCCTAAGGGGAGGAAAAAAAGGAAATTTTCCCCCTTGACGGCTTGCCACAGCCGCTGGAGCTAGTAACTTTCAATTTCGTACATTGGTTCATCCACCGACGTAGACATCCACCCAGAAAAATTTTTGGAAATTGCTACGGGTAGTGGTAAAAAGAAGGTAGTCTCCCCCTGAACGGCCTGACCAAACCCATCTAGCTAGAAACCAGAATTTTGAAACATGTGCTCACAGAGATGTGGTTTAAACGGGGGTTCAAAGAGCTCTTAACGGCCTGCGCAAACCGCTGGAACTAGGAGTAGTTTTTTATTTAAAACGCTTGTTTAAAAATCAAACATCTTATAAGAGAGCTGCATAAAACTGTTTGTACAATATACATTTTTCATATAAATCAAGTTAATTATTTTTAAATAGGTTTTTTTTTACTTTGAACCAACACTCAGAGAACAGCCCTACTAATGCTTCGCATTGCGTTAGCAAAGGGAAGTTTGGCCTGTGGACATTTGACTTAAATTTCACTAAGCTGTAACTGACATTAAAGACCTCCGCGGGGAGTCTATTCCACATACGGATAGTATAACTATAGAACGAATTTGCCCTGTAATGCGTTGTGCGATTGACAAAAAATGGATGTGCTCTGTTAGAGCCCTGGGTATAAGTTCACTATCTCGGCAGAACACCTCCCATGGTAATATCATAACACAGCCCATATTCCGACGATGCTCCAAGGAGTTAATTGAGCTGGTAACACCACTGTCATTGATAAGAGCCGACGCCATCCTTTGAACACGGTCCAGAAGCTACAAAATAGGCTTTGAAGCCCCAGCCGATATATGGGAGTTGTATTCTATCTTCCGTCAAATGTAGGTGATATAGACAGTAAGAAGATCAGACGAAGTGAAATAGTTTTTGCACCTGTTAGGAAAACCTAAACACTTCAATGCTTCTTTCGACACCCGAATGATGTGATTATTTCAGCGGACATCAAATTTAATTCTCATGCTCAGAACATCAAGAGCATCTTATTCCTCAATATCGAAACCCCAGATGAGTACAGTTGGCATTAATCAACAAACAACATTAGGTCTTGCGTGCATTAAACTCGACCCTATTCCCACGACCCCACTCAGAGATTGTCGAAAGGTCTATATTGAGTGTGTCATTCATATTTTGCCAACTTCCAAAGGGCTGGACCTATGATCAAAGAAATATGAATGTCAGATGTTGCTGTCATCTGTGAAAGAATAGATAGGGTTGGAAGTTTGACGCAAAAGGTCATTTATAAAGATAAGAAAAAGTGAGGTAGAAAAAACAAAACCTTGCGGTACCCCTGAATTCAGCTGATGCCTGAGTATTAAGCTTTTGAAAGAGTGCTGTATGTCAAGCACGATCGAATGCTTTGGAAGTATTTAGAGCAAGCACCTTGTTTTCAATAAGTCGGTTAATGGACCGACTCCACCGCTCCGAAAGGAACGCCATCGGGAGACCTGATGAACTATTTCTACGAAAGCCATACTGTTAAAAAGAGAGTTGGATTCTAGATAATTTATAAGATGCTAATTAACCATGCGATTGGGCGGTAATTGTCAGGCCGCACCCATTTTCGAGATTGGCTGAACATGTAAAACCTTCCAACAATATGGAAATATACCCGTACGGTAGGATGTTACAAATAAGGTGGCCAATGGTCGCGATAGCGTCGAAGAGCACTGTTTCCGGGCCCGCTGACTTGTTTACGTTGAGATTCGCAAGAACGCTTTTAACGGGACGGATTCGAAAGAATATCTTGGGCATAGTATACTCTCTCTCTCTAGCTCGGGCATTGGTTGATTGCGAATAATTCAGCCAGAAGGTTGGCTTTATCAATAGAGGAACTAACACTTTCCCTTACTCTTTTAACGAATCACCAGAAGGTTTTGCTGTTCCGAGGAGCAGAAAGAACCTTGGCACGAAGACGCTGCTCGTTAAGAAACTTCTCGCGGCTAAGTACCCTAGCGCATTTAGTCCTCGCCTGTTTGCTTTGCTGAGAAGTAATGGTGTTTTTGTTTCTACGCCAATTACCAAACGCTTTCTCTCTACATCTGACTGCAGTTCGAAGTTGGGAATATGAAAAGGATGCGGAAATGATAATAGAATCCGAGTCAGGGTGTGAAGTAAAAAAAGTTCAAGAGTATTCTGAAATGTATATTGCAAGTTTATTTATTTATTTAGTCTATGGAAAATAACATCCTTACAGACTATTATGATAACAATAAAAATACAAACATATGAGGGAGTAATATAATTTTAAATAAACTAGAAATTGATAAGAATGTTATTTAATTATTAAGGTAAAGAATAATGTCTCTTTTAATAGTATCTAAGCTCTTATAAAAATCAAAGATATGATACAATTGATTAAATTCGATACAAATACGGCGAAAAGGATCAGAATTAGCATAATTTGTAGAAAAGTATTTAACACTTAGAAATAGATAGTATCTTGATAAGCGATGTGGAACATTTATGTTGAGTTTGCTAACTAGAAAATCTGAATGTAAATCTCCATTAATCAAATTTATTAAAAAAGTAACATTTAACATTTTACGGCGACTATAAAGTGTAGGAAGCTTTATAAGCGCAAGACGGCTTTTGTAGGGAGGTAAGTGCACAGTAGGATTCCAACCAAGTCCACGGAGGCAAAATATAAGGAATTGTTTCTGAACGGATTCAATAGAATTAGAGTGTACGTTGTAGAAAGGATCCCAGACAACAGAACCATATTCAAGAATTGGTCTCACTAGAGTAGTGAACAGCTTTTTTGTAATGTAAGGATCAGAAAATTCTTTTGCCCAGCGTTTGATAAACCCCAATACACCAACTGCCTTATTAATTGTCTTAGTATTATGATTTCGGAAATCCAAACGTCTATCCAATAAAACACCAAGATCATTAAATGTTTCAACCATCTCTATCCGCATACCATTCATCATGTACAAACCATTAACAGGAAGAGATCTTGAAAACACCATGTATTTGCATTTTTTTACGTTAAGGTCCATTATGTTCAAATTACACCATGTAGTAAAATTATTAATATCGATTTGCAATAACCTTTCCTCAGTACAATTATTAAAGGAAAGAAGTATTTTGACATCATCTGCATACATCAAGCATTTAGAATATTGTAAAACCGATGGAAGATCATTAATAAAGAGTATAAACAAAAGCGGACCTAAATGAGTGCCTTGAGGAACACCAGATGTGACATTAATAACATAAGATTGTACAGTACGAAATTTAACACACTGTTTACGGCTTTTTAGGTAGGAACCAATCCATTTAAGAAGCTTCAAACTGAAACCAATACGGTCTAACTTATATAGTAATAAATCATGGTTTACTCTATCAAAGGCTTTACTGAAATCAGTATAAACAACATCAGTTTGTTTTCCATTAACAAAGCCATCATTGACTAAAGTTGTAAGTTCCAGTAAATTGGTAATTGTTGAGCAGGATTTACGAAAACCATGTCGCTGTTGTGAAATAATAGAAGACGCTTGATATGATAATGCCTCGGTTATCAATTTTTCAAATAATTTTGGAATTGAACTTAATTTAGCTATTCCTCTGTAATTTGATACTACGGATTTACTTCCAGACTTAAAAATTGGAGTTATAAAGGATTTCTTCCAAACATCAGGAAAATATGCCAGTCTAATTGAATTATTGTAGAGAAATGTTAGAGGAATGTATAGAAGATTTGCGCAACGTTGTAACACACAATTTGGGACTCCATCAGGCCCCGCAGCATACGACCATTTTAGTTTTAACTAGTTGCTTAAAACAGTTTGTTCATTAATAAATGAAATATTTATAGATGATTCCGGGATAATAAAAGGATATTGAGAAGTGTTGTTGAATTTAGTTGTGGAGTATGTTGAAGCAAAAAAATCAGCAAACATATTACTTATAGAGATATCGTCTGATGCTTCGATGTCATCTAATTTCATTGAGGATGGAAAACCAATGCAGCGTCGTTTAGAATTAACAAACGAGTAAAAAAACTTAGGGTCGCTTTTTAACTTAGCCTTTATATTATTTAAATAATCATTATAAGCAGAACGATTCGATTTGTTATATTCAGCTCTAACTTTTATATAGTTCGTGTAGTTGATCAATGATCCATGTTCTTTATATTTCTTAAATAGCTTAGTTTTTTTATTTTTTAGGCGAGAAAGAAATTTTGAATTCCAAGGAGGACCAGTACTTTTTTTTGGAAAAGTCTTAGGAACAGATTTAGTAAAACAATTGTATATAACTTTATAGAATGACTTCAGCATCAGATCCAGATTATCATTACATAAAGCAAAAACATCATTCCAGTTGATTTGTGACAAAGCAGAAGTGAGTGCATTGTAATCGGTTCTCTTAAAGCAAAGCTCCTTAATCTGTTTCCTAACATTACTGCAAACTGTATAAGAAAATAAACAGGTAATTTCTAATGTTGGATGATACTGATCTTCAGGAAATGATATAGGCGATGCTCTTGAAATACAGAATTCGTTGGGTTCACTAACGAAAACAAGATCCAGTAATTTACCAAACTTATTGACAACATTATTAATTTGGAAAAGGCAATTGGAAGACAATGCATTAACAAATTCAGACATTAGGTCAGTGGAAAATACTGGAATTAAACTATTTGAATCATCTTCTTTATCCCATGAAATCGAAGGAATATTAAAATCACCAAGTAGTAAAAAAGACTCTAATGGTTTTAGTTTTTTAAAAATTAATTCGGCAGCTTTCTTGTGCTTTTCATATATTTCTATAGAAGATCTGGGAGGAATATAGGAACACATGATATAAAATGATTTATTATGTTGTTTTACCAGTACGCAAATAGCTTCAATATCAAAGGCATTATTAAATAAAATCTCTTCTGCAGACAAGTAATTTATAACTGCAATCATAACACCACCACTCTTACTATGACCATTATTTCTATCTCGTCTAAAAATTTGATAGTTTGGACACAAAATTTCAGAATTATGAATACCTTTATGTAGCCAGGTTTCAGTAAATACAAATATATGTTTATCAAAATTAAAACTATCAGCATATAGGGCAGATAATTTAGTATTAAGGCCTCTAACATTTTGATACACAATTGAACTCGTATGGACGGAAGAATCAATTAGTTTTTTGAGACAGGAATAGATATTTTAGGTACTCTAGGATTATTTCTGAAATAAAAAGCGACAGAAGATGATAACCAGGTATGTCAAAGTCCTGTGGATAAACATATTCAGATACATGGGTTTTACCTAAGGCTTAACCATTCGACATATTAAAACGAACGTGAGCATATACGGAGAAAAATCTGCTCTAGAAGCCAATTTCGAACTTACCCGCCATTACAAATTAATGAATTTAAGTCCTTACAATAGAGCTATGTATGTATATACAGTCATGTGCGAAAAAATAACATTATTATTTTTAGATTATAGTACAACAATAATTCTTCATTTTATGCAACAATTTAAACTTTGTTGTTGCAATTAAAAAAAAAAAACAACATTAAAAAGTATTATAATTTCCTATAGTCGAATGTGAATAAAAATAGGGACAGTAGGAAAATAGTTTGAAATATTATTAGTATTTTATATTTTTTGATGGAAATAAAGGGTACTAAAATTTTAAGGGCCGATGTTGAATGTGAACCACACCTAAACGTCAAGTTTTTTTCTGCATTTTATTTGACATTTCTTAATTTCAGACTAACTCCTTTGAACAATCGAGCAACACGTTAAAGTTATTCCGGCTTATAATGAAAATGGGAGTTCAAATCAAAATGCATTTCGTGCACTTCGTGATTTTTTTTGGTCAGCATAATCGACCAAATGTGTCCACAATCGGAAGAATTGTGAGCAAATTTCAGCAAACCGGGTCTGTGAAAACACCTGTGCATGCTCACCCAGTTGGTTCGCGCGAAAACATTGCTGTTGTTCACGATAGTGTGTCATGAGGTCGGCCAAGCATGGTGAATGGTGTTCGCTATCGCGAGATGATAACGAACTTATTGCGGCCAGGAATTGAGGATATGACCCTGGACGATATGTGGTTTTAACAGGACGGTGCCACTTGCCACACAGCTAACGAAACAATGGCTCCTTTGCGCGACAAATTCAATGGTCGTGTTATCTCACGTGGTGGCGATGTCAATTGGCCGCCAAGATCATGTGATTTGACACCGTTTGGGGATATTTGAAAGAAAAGGTGTACGTTGATAAGCCAGCAACAATTCAAGAGCTAAAGGATGAGATAATTCGGCACATTAACTGCATAGAACCTCAATTATGCCTCAGCGTCATCGAAAATTTGGACCATCGGATGGAGGTGTGCCGCCGAGGTCGCGGCGGCCATTTGGCCTATGTTGTGTTCTTTACATAATTGAACCATACCATATTATCATCTTTTAATATAAATAACCAAGAGCTTAAGCCTTTTTCTTAAAAATTTTCTCACAACGCAAATATTTTAACATGAGCACGATCGGATTATATTGCGAAAATTAATATACATCCACAAGAGGATAGCATCGTTTTAGCGGTCTAATATCCTCTGCATTGAAATAGGTTTTCACATTCCCTTTAATTTGTGAAATTTAAACAAATTCATAAAAGTCTTAACAAAATGTCAAAACAAATTCCTTTTAACAAAACAAAAATGAAACAATTTTAACCCTAAAATATTCAAATAATTCAAAAACAATTTCTCAAATATGATTTATAGAAAATATTTATGAGCTGTAATTAAATTAAATATCTAATGGAGTATTTATAGCGAACAGTATTATATCTGCTAAAGGTATAAGTACAACAGAAAAGCATGTAATCCTAGAGAATTATAATTCCAAAATTAAAAGCTTATATATAACTATTCAAAGGAAACATCAACAAATAAAAAAAGATACAAACAATTTTAAAGGACTTGAATATTGTATCAGTTAATCCCATAGCAAGACAATATTTACTTCATATAAGGAAACGATGCAATAAAATTTTTCATCTCGATGGTGAGAAACTTACAGTAAACAAATTTTATACACAAAATATTCAGTCTATTGATACATCACCAGTGTATATAAAACCGTATAGATTACCAGAGTCTCAGATGAGTGAAATAAATGAATAAGTTTATAAATTATTGAATGACAACATTATTGAACCATCATTTAGTCCTTACAATTCTCCATTATAAGTAGTACCAAAAAAAATTGGCAAATGATTAAAAAAATGGCTATTACTGGTTGACTTTAGGAAACTAAATGAGAAGATTGGTAACGATATGTTTCCATTGACAAGGATAGAGGGGAGTTGACGTGCACCAGTCATGGAGATCAGACGTATTGCAAGAGAGCTTAGGTATATTCTTCTTATTTTGATTACTTGAATCAATTGTGCATTGTATAATATATACAAAAAACAGAGACAGAGACTCTTTCATATAAAATTAACAAAATGAGCATTATCAAAGCTCAGGATAATGCAACAGAAAGTATAAAAAAAGAAGGATTAGTGTAGATTTAAGGGCTAATTCTAAACATTTAAAAAACAACTATTTCTACGTTCTTTCTAACGATGATTGCAATGCATATATTGTAAATAAATTTGCTAGTCATGTACAGCAATCAAAAAAACAACAAAATCCTTAATAATGACATTAACAAAAGAAATGATAATCCATCAACATTTAATAACCAAAGCAAAAATAAAAGAACTCCACCGTTAAATATTTATGACGTTGAAGCAGATGAACTTATTGAGTTCATAAAAAATGGACTAAAAATTAATGAGTTCAAGATAAAAGAGTTTAACAAGACAAATAAAAAACTATCTCTTTTTATGACGTCAATAATTGATTACGAAAAGGTTAAAACATACTTAAAAAAAAACAAAAGCTAAATTTTTACATTCACTCCTAAGGTAGAAAAAACAAAAACATTGTTATTAAAAGGCCTTAGTGCCAAAACTGACACAAATGAAATCATTAAGGAGCTAACTAATTGTTTATTTACAAATCAATAATTTTGTGTCCGAGTTTTTTTCGGCACCTTTGCCTTTGGTGGGTTATTGCTCTGTTAGAATCTAAATATTACTTCCTTTTTATACAACTTTGTTGGGAGTTTTTACACAGATTCTAGCGAGTAAAACCGTTAACGGGTATTAAACATTGTTGCTCATCACTTTAGATAAGTTGTCTCCTTTTTTGAGATATTCATTAGTTTCTTGGATACCTATTGTGTTCATCGTCACCGACGGTTATTTATAAAAAAATTTAAATAAAATCTGAGATCTTTTTCTCAACAATTTGAAATTGTATTTTTTTCTTTTTATTTACATATTTTGCCCTCACGCAAACATTTTGATCCTTCGAGCCGGATATTGTTTTTAAAAGTCTGGAACAACAAATTAATTTATACAACATTTTAATTTTCCCGCAACCTCCATCTTGGTGCTTTAGAAACAACAACAAAAATTTTTAATTTCATATTCATCGAATTATTTTATTTAATACAAGGTGTAATACAAGGTTCAGTTATATGGGAGCTTTTTAGTGTTAAAAAAACCATTAAGTGCATATATAAGGAAATTAAATATATATATCCTGTCAGATATCCAACCATATCATTATTTAAAGATATATTCCAAACTTTATTGCCAATTTATGGGACTTATAAAATGCAATTGTTGCTATATGTTTTTAAGTGTATCCACAATATTAGACATCATACAATGTTCTTTCGAATGAATCAATACCCGATTAACACAAGGACTAATGGGAGCTTAATGGTAGCCTGGTGTAGTTGTATAAATATGAATTGATCTCACTTGTACAAATTAAAATTACAATTAAAACTAATTAAATTTAGTAACTTTTTTTTATATATATTATTTTGATTATTTATATTAAATAATTGTAAACTATACATATGTATCATATAATACCAACTCGCCTCTACAATGTCTATAAGGCGCTGGGGCACTATAAATGAAATAAATTATAAAAAAAAATATTCATTTAATAAAATTAATTTAATAAAATTAAGAACTTTTTCTTTTGATACCTTGGTTAATGTTGTTTTGAGATCGCTCTACAACCCTTATTTGTATTGCTTTAAAACAATTGTTTTTATTAAATTGTGAGTGTGGAGGTGTCGTGAGTTTATTTACACGGACGGACATTATTATTTTTTCCCTAAAAATTTATAAAAATAATTGTGTTTTATTACCAAAAAAAAATATAAATATAAAATAAAGTTTAATTTTTTATTTTTGCAAAAAGCCGTCGGGTTGGTTAAAATTGATTTTTTTCCTAATAATTTGTAATATATGTAAATACATATACATATACAAGTGGTTTTTATTTTTTTTTTTCTATTCTCTTTGTGCTATTCCTATTCCTTTAATTTAAATATACAAACATACAAACTGTGTTGTTTACAAACAATTTAACATTACAGCTTCATACACGTTGTTGTTATTGCTTTAATAAACTGCGTGTAAGCACCCTACTGTCCGTTTTAGTCGCGGCTTATTGAGTTTGTGTTTCTTAATTTCAAATAATTTTGGGATTATTTATATTCGGATTTTTGGTCAAATTCATTGCGAAATTTTAAAAATACTTTAATTTTCTTCGTAAATTTTCGATTTTTTTTTGGATTTTTTCGTGGGTTTTCGGAATTTTTTGATTTTTATATATTTTCGAATTCTTTTATATTACTCTTTGAAAATTTGAAAAATCTTTTGATTTTCTTCGTAAATTTTCGTATCTTTTTGGATTTCTTCGGGTTTTTTTTCGAACTTTTTCGAATTTTTTTGCATTTTTTCGGATTTTTTTTAAATTATTTTTTATAAACTTAAAATAAAATGTCTTATAAAATTCGAATCCAAATTTAATGAACTTCGCGAGAATGTGCACACGGTATTTACGCTCGAAATACGCGGAAAGGAACTAAGTGTTCTAACTAAGTGAAAGCGTTAAATTGTCTTATAAATCGTGTTTAAGTTTTTTGGAAAATGTGGATAACGCTAAACCAGCTGATGTAGACGCAGTTGAGGCGAAATACGACGCGACTTTTAATGCGTACGGCAACTGTTTAGCAAGAATGTATGCACGGTATTTACGCTCGAAATACGCGGAAAGAAACTAAGTGTTCTGTGGGAAAGCGTTAAATTGTCTTATAAATCGTGTTTAAGTTTTTTGGGAAATGTGGACCAGCTGATGTAGACGCAGCTGAGGCGAAATACGACGCGACTTTTAATGCGTACGTCAACTGTTTAGCTGCTATTAACGAAAAGTTTTATAATTTTGAACCGCGAAACGCTGATACCATGAAAACCGGCAATCAGTCTCCGGTTTTACCGGTCAAAATTGATGATTTTTGCCACAATTTCAACATTCCGCCGTGCAATATACCTGTTTTTGACAGTAAAGTTATTTCTGGACCCACTTTTCGCGATCTTTTTACAGCGGTTTACATAAATAACTCGCGTCTTAGTCCAATTGTGCGATTATTTGCTCTTTTGTAGAAAACAGGTGGCGATGCACGGGAACTTGTTTCAAAAGCACCGCTTACGAATAAAGGTTTCGATATTGCCTGGAAAAGTTTAACGGACAAATACAAGAATTTACGTCGACTGGTGAACCACCAGCTCATTATGCTTTTCGATCTTCCGTTCCTTGACAAGGAAACGGATGAGGGCTTAAAAACTTTATAGCGAGGTATAAACGGTTGTCTTTCTGCCTTGTCTGCTTTGGACATTTCCGCGACCGGGGATTTAAGATCGCATATGATCGTTTTTATGTGTATTCAACGGTTACCTGCGATTACTGGTAATCTTTGGGAGCAGTCCGTTAGGGATAAAAAGGCGTTGTGCTCTCGTGATCTTAGGGCTTCACATCTTTCGAAAAGGTCCGCTGAATGAAATCCCATCATACTGCGGCTTCCTCTTCTACAAACACTTCATGCGTTTTGTGTAAAAATCAGCTGCATTTTTTGCGCTCTTGCCCTCGATTTAAAAGTTTATCGGTTGCTGATAGGTATTTGAATGTAAAGAAATTTCATTGTTGTGTCAATTGCAACAGCTTTCATAGTTGTTCAAAGTGCAATAAACGGCATCACACTTTGTTGCATCGCGATTCCGCTGCTGGTGAGGCATCAACTCTGAAGAATACTTCTTCTAATTCGGTTGCTGGTTCAGGTACAGCTCCTCGTCTTCCCAATCTGGCACCAGTTGATCCAAATATACAGTCCACCTCTAATGGCGGTAATTCCGCATTGCCTCTTAATAGACAGGTATTTCATGCTTCTGTAAATAGAAATGTGCTTTTAGGGACGGCTATGGTTAACATTGTTCACCAGGGTATTACGTACCCTGCCCGCGCACTTACTGATCCCGCCTCCGAAACTTCGTTTATTTCGGAACGTTTAGCGAATCGTTTGAAACTTCCGACGCTTTCAACGAAGGTCGGCGTTTCAGGTGTGGAATTAATCTCGACTTCGTCGAAAAAACTTTGTTCGGTAAAAGTTGGCTCTCTTATTGATTCCGCTTTTTCATTAGAGGCCTTACTTCTTGTGTTGACCAATATTTCTGGTAATATTCCGTCTTTTTAAGTACCTTCAAATATAAGGGAATATTTGCCAAATCTTCGTTTGGCTGATTCTAATTTCTATGACAGTCGACCTGTCGATCTTTTGCTCGGTTCTGAACTGTATCCTAGAATTATCGTAAAGGACTTCTTTCGGGATATTTTGGGTTCTTTGATAGCTCAGAACACGGTTTTCGGCTAGATCATTTCTGGTCCACTAGTGCAACCTCGAGTTCAAGTCTATTCTACTCATGTAGACTTTTCAGAAGAAGATAATCTTTATAAAAATCTTCTTCGTTTCTGGGAACTTGAGGAAGCTCCGAAAACGAAAAATTTATCTGTTTTTGCAAATATTGTGAGGAAAATTACAAAGCGACTACTCGTCGCTCCCCTGATGATAGATATATTGTCTCTGCCTTTTAAACCCGAATTTCCTAAAACTCTTTCGTTAGGATCGTCTAGGTTAAGTGTCTTGGCACAGTATCTTAGTACCGAATCTTCCCTTCAGCGAAAACCTGAGATTAAGAAGGTGTATGACAACATCGCTAGGGAATATTTAGATCTCGGCCACATGAAACCTGTTTCGAACCCTAATTTTTATCCTAATTTTACTTGTTATTTGCCTCATCACCCCGTTATTAAACCTGAAAGGAAAACTACAAAATTGCGAGTTGTCTTCAACGCTTCAAATAAGACTTCGAATGGGAATTGTCTTAACGATTGCTTATATGTTGGGCATACTTTACAGGCAGACTTGATTCTCTCTTGATTCTTCAGTGGCGCCTTTTTAGATTTGTTTTTAATTGTGATATTACCCAGATGTATAGGCAAATTTTGGTCGATTCTTCTCATACCCCATTTCAGCGTATTTCTTTTCGAAATTCTCCATCGGAGGATGTTAGGGAATATGAGTTACAGACTGTGACCTTTGGTGTTAATTACGCTCCATATCTTGCGATTCGGACTTTATTACAGTTAGCGGACGATTCTGAGGCTGAGCTTCCTCTGGCATCACACATTCTTCGAAAGTGTATGTACGTTGACGACGTTTTGACGGGAACTCACGATGTTTCTACTGCTTTGATCGCTCGTGATCAGCTGATAGCGGCCTTGTCTTCTGCAAAGTTTCAACTTAGAAAATTGACTTCAAACGAACGTACGATTGACGTACGTACGGTTGACGCTAAATTATTGACGTTTGTGGAGTATAGTAGCTCAAAGACTTTGGGAATCCAATGGAACGCTCGATTGGACTCTTTTTATTTTAATGTGACTCCTATGGGACATAGGTCAGGTTATACAAAGAGGGAAGTTTCATCTACGATAGCGAAATTGTTCGATCCTGTTGGTTGGTTGGGTCCTGTTATTGTTTTCGCATAAATTATCATGCAAAATATTTGGCTGGATAATATCAATTGGGATGATTTGCTTCCCCTCGCTACTGAAAAAGAGTGGCAGAAATTTGTTTCTTCCTATCATGAAGTAAATACTATACAGATTCCACAATGGTTTCATTATACTCCAGAAACTTCGGTTGGACTTCATGTCTTTTCTGATGCCTCGGAAAAGGCATACGCGGGGGTGATTTATATTCGTATTGAGATCTCTACCGGAGAAGTTCAGACACATTTGCTTTCAGCGAACTAAAGTGGCTCCTATTAAATCAATTTCATTACCGCGACTTGAACTTTGCGCTGGAGTATTGGCCTCTGAACTTTTGAAAACAGTGGTAAGTGAAATTGATATTAAAGTTAATCAGATTAATTGTTGGACTGATTCTACTATAGTCCTTTCCTGGTTAAAAAGGCACCTTGTTCTTGGACCACTTTTGTTGCGAATAGAGTTTGTCGTATTTAGGAAAACGTTGGAAACCATAATTGGTACCATGTCCGATCTGGGGACAATCCTGCAGATTTAGGTAGTCGGGGAACGTCTTCCTCTGAGCTGGCGACTAGGAAGCTTTGGTGGCATGGTTCACAATGGCTTTGACAGGAAAGGGCTAAGTGGAACATATCTGATCTTTCTTGCCTTACTAGCGACATTGAGTGTCGGGTTGTTCGAACTCATGCTTCGTTTTTTACGGACTCCGCAGGAGCCGACGTATATGAGGATATTCTTACGAATTATTCGAGTCTTGATCGAGCACTTCGTGTTCTCTCGTATGTTTTGCGATTCATTTATAATATTCACCCAGATTATAAATCAGGTCGAAATCAGTATGTTGATAAAACGCTTTCTAGTCTGGAGGTGAAAAGAACCAAATTGCGTTTGGCCATTGTGGCTCAAAAATACAATTTCGCTGATGAATATAAATGTCTCTTGGAGAAAAAACCTTTATGTTCGAAAAGTTCGCTAATACCTTTAAATCCTTTTCTTGATAAGGATGGCGTCATTAGAATTAATGGTCGTTTAGTTAAATCGCCGTCTCTATTATACACAGAGAGTCATCCTATAATTTTGCCATATTCCAGTAGATTTACGCTACTTTTAACTTATTTGATTTCCACTCACCGTGGAAATCAGTTAATGTTGTGAATACTTCGCATTGAATATTGGATCCCACGATTAAAGTCTAAAATTCATGGAGTCATCATTGACGGGAAAAGATCCTGAACGAAGCACTATCGATAGGCCTTTCACTACTACTGGTGTTGACTTCGCAGGCCCCTTTGATATCAAGAGTTTCACTGGTAGTGCTTGTAAGATAACTAAAGGCTACGTTTGTGTTTTTGTTTGCTTTTCTACGAAAGCGATTCATTTAGAGGCAGCTTCTGACTTGTCTACTGCTTCTTTTTTACCAGCTTTTCACAGATTTATTTCGAGAAGGGGTTGTCCAAATACCATGACAACGGAACAAATTTTGTCGGCGCTTCGCGCGAAATAGAGAGAGATTTTAAGGCTTTTATAAAAGAAAGTCAATCGACGTTGTGTTCGGCGTACAACGTACAGGGTCTGTCGTGGCGTTTTATCCAAATGGAGATAGTAAAATTAGTGAATTAAAAACAATAAAAAGTATATTTTACCGGTATGTTTAGTGGGAACATTTAAGAAAACAAGATATTTCTTAATGTCGTAGATGCCAAAACTTTTTCCATAGTGCTGCTAATCGTTACTTACCACCCAGGTGCGTTAAATGTAATGAAAGCCACGTTAGCATACAGATGCGTCTTTAAAACGCCAGAAAATGAACGCGACAAACTTTTCTGTGTTCTTTGCAACAAATATAGGCACCCAGCATCATACAAAGGGTGCGAAAAATATTACACCAAAAGATGAAAAATAAAAAACAAATGCTAAACAAAAACCGAGGAAATAAGCCTGAGACATTCATAAACAGCAATATTAGTTTTGCTAATATAGTAAAAAAAACAACAGCAATCTTCAGCAGAGTAGGACACTACTAGACAATGAGAACAACTCACCAACTATTAACCATTTATTGGAAGATCTAAAAAATACTATTCTAATCGTTTCGAACCAAAAAATTAATCTCCAAAAACTTCTGGATATTCAAGCTTCTCGCATTGATACTATTTACTCAATGTTAGATATATAAATTAACACAATGTCTGAATTAATTATAGAAAACTTTAAGATTATTTATATATAAATGTAAACTCAATAATTAGGTTAAGTAGAAGACATGACCTTTATACTTTTATTAATATAAATAAGCCAGATTTTGTACTGCTTAATGAAACTAAACTTAACACAAAACATATACTATTATTTCAAAATTATGAAATGACGCGTAGGGACCGATCCGATTCTATTAGAGGTGGTGGTGTAGCCATTTTGGTAAGAAAAGGTATAAAATACAAAGAATATAGCAATAAAACGAAGCCCTACATACAATTTCAGGAAAACCAATTGGAGGAAATTTGAAAACAATATACTAAGGGCAACAATTTTGAATCTGTGCATAATAATAAAAACCTTTCGAACTTAGAAATAGATGTCTATCTGCAAAGATTGGACAGTCTTTTTACGAGCTGCATAGACAGATCTGTTCCAAAATTTGGGGACACTAATCAGATTGAACAATTTGTCAACCCAATCATAAGTGATCTGTGAAAACACCTGTGCATGTTCACCCAGTTCGTTCTGCGGAAAACATTGCTGTTGTTCGCGATAGTGTGTCATGAGGTTGGCCAAGCATTTACCGTGAATGGTGTTCGCTATCGCGAGATGATAACGAACTTTTTATGGGCAGGAATGGAGGATATGACCCTGCGCGATATGTGGTTTCAATAGGACGGTGCCACTTGCCACACAGCTACGAAACAATGGCTCTTTTGCGCGACAAATTCAATGGTCGTGTTATCTCACGTGGTGGCGATGTCAATTGGCCGCCAAGATTATGTGATTTGACACCGTTGGACATCTTTCTTTGGGGTTATTTGAAAGACAAGGTGTACGTCGATAAGCCAGCAACAATTCAAGAGCTAAAGTATGAGATAATTCGGCACATTAACGGCATAGAACCTCAATTATGCCTCTGCGACCATCGGATGGAGGTGTGCCGCCGAGGTCCCGGCGGCTATTTGGCCGATATTTTGTTCCATACATAATTGAACCATACCATATTATCATAATAAAAATAAATGACAATAATTTGTCAATTCTCTTTTAAAGTTTCCTTTAATTTCACACAGAGAAACTTTTTTCAGCAACTTTCGTCTACATTTGGTTTAAAATGAATGAAAAAAAAACCAAGAATTAAAAAACAAAACGTGTAGCCGAGAACAAGCAACTCCGTACCAACCCCCACTCTTCTTTCCCCTCTCTCCCACAAACTCAAGAGTTGCACGACAAATGTTTCTCTGTGTGAAATGGGACTTAGTGTCAAATATTCATTGGAACTTGAACAGAGCTTTATATACTGGGGCTTGTTTAATAGATTTTGAAAAGGCATTTGACAATGTCTGGATGCCGAGTCTGATTTATAAACTAGAGATATACAAAATGTCTCTTCACTTCAAAATAGTTATACATAATATGTTACATGAAAAAACATTTATAGTAAGTAAAAATGGTAGGTCAAGCATCAAAACATTCACTATAATTAATGGTTTACAGCAGGGTATGGTAAATTCACCAATTCTTTTTTATTTATACTTTTATGATCTATTATGTAAAATGGAGAATATCATTGCATTTGCGGATGATTTAATAATTTATCATGCTGATAAAACCGTCGAAGAGATAAATAATTCTCTTCGAAGCCATTTTAAATCAGTGGAAAAATATGACTTTGATTGGAAATTAAAGATCAATATAGACCCCAATCAACAAATGCAAGTGCAATATAAGGAAAAATTGGAGATCGTTTGGTATCAAATCGTTTGGTATCAAATTATATTTCAAACAGGGAAATGGTAAAATATCAAGGAGTGAATCTGAATGAGTTCTTATATTTTAACAATTATATACTGATACAATTGAAAAAAGTCAAACGCGCTTTTTTTATGTAAAGGAAACTTTTATTCGAAAAATATATTACCCAGGATTAAAATAAATCTATACCAAACATTAATAAGACCAATACTGACATATGGTTGTCCATTATGGTTCATTATATCACCATCTTATATGGAAAAATGTCGTGTTTTGAACGCAAATGTATTAGGGCTTCTTTTCAGATCACATAACAATTACACTAAATATGTTTCAAATTTAAGATTATATGATACAGCGAAAATAAATAGAATTGATAATTTCATAATTCATTTAATAAGAAAGCATATTTTAAAATGTACTGAATGCGACAGAAATAATTTAATATTAGCTTCATATTACTGTAGCGAGAGTTATGATATTTTATGTTTAATTAGTGGGTACGTTCCCCCAGAAGCTTTCATATTCCTCGATAGAAAAGGGTATATTCAAAACAATAGCGGTACCCCTATACTTTACCACATTTATAGGAGAGCGAATATTAAAAGTATATAGATAATCAAATAACAATAGAAAATAGCAGATTTAACAAAGCTATTTTCCTTAAAGACAAAAATATATTTCCAAATGTAAATATCAATAAATTTTGCTGGCTCACCGGATAATTTCTATCTTTTTTTTATCTCTTTGACTTTAATTTTTAAACTTACATAAATATATAATCAGTGTTTTTTATGATTTTTCATTGCATATTGTTAAAAATTATAGTAATAATATTATTCACTTAGTACTATATAACATAACTGTATTTAAAAACAAGTAAAAAGGGCTAAATTCGGCTGTGCCGAATCTTTGAATACCCTCCACCATAGGGGCTGAAAATGATATACGTATATACTAAATTTTGCATGAACTGTAATATGAATATGTTTGGTCAATTTATGTAACGAACTTTTGTTATTTAGTTTCAGTAATGTTATTTATTTAGTTTTAGCAATGTTATTTACAGAGGTCTGCTCTGTTAGCGACTTTAACATTGTTGATTTTTACGTTAACTTAGTTATTAGAGTAACACACATATAGCTCTAAGAATGTTATTATTCTCATAGTATGTAAGATAATAAATGTAATCGAACAATAAGAAGACTTAATAACATTTTTACTTACTTAACAGAAAAAAAAAATAGATACAGAAAAATTGTACAAATTTGTATGGAAAATTTAGAGGTACCTTCACATTTTCACTCATAACTTTTGAACCGCTGAACCGATTTTGCTCATTTTAAATACCAAACTGCTCGGGAGGATGTTCAATAATCTGGGTAAAAATAGGCACCCCCGCTCGCGTCTTCGCGTCGTGATCGCCATTTCAACAGACAGACAGACGGACATCGCTAAATCGACTTCAAATTGCATAAGGATCACGAATATATATACTTTATGGGGTCTTAAACCTATATTTCGACATATTACAAACGGAATGACAAACTGATATATACCCTCACCATATATGGTGGAGGGTATAATTAACGAAATAATAATCCTAATTACTGTAAGTACTAGAGCTCCTGTTAAGGGACAGTGTATATGAAATAATATATATTAAATATTTGTTTATTTATAGTGTAAATATTATATAAATTTCTTTTTAAATAAATAAAAAAAAAATTGACAAGGATAGAGGATGCTCTCGGACAAAATATTTTTCCACACTGGATATGTCAAGTTTTTTTCGCCAAATTATTTACTCAAGACCGTTGACAGCATTTTTTACAATTTACTCGGTTACCGCTTGGACTGAAAATATCTTCAAATAGTTTTCAGAGAATGCTAACTATTTGGTTGCAGTTTACAGCATCATAATGATAATTTATCAAAACTTTTTGAAAAATTGAATCACCATATTTTGAAATTAAACCCTAGCAAATGTTTCCTTTTAAAAACTGAATTGGTATATCTGGGTCTTTTAATAACCAATAAGGGAATACAAACGGATTCCAGCAAACACGTTGTGATAAAGAACTATCCTATTCCCAAGAATCCTGATAATGTCAGACGTGTTGTAGCCTTTTGAAATTATTACAGTAGTTTAATACCAAATTTTGCAGAGATAGCGAAAAATTTGAACACGTTGCTTAAGAAAAATATACCATTTAAACGGGATATAGATTGTCAGAGGGCATTTGAAATCTTAGCTGATGAACCCATCCATACTTCAATATCCAGCTTTTTTTGAAAAACCATTTATATTAACGACTGATGCATCTAATTTGGCACTTGGAGCAGTATTGTCACAAGGTAACAAACACATTATCGAAACATGACCTGAACTTTTAGCCATACATTGGGCTATACATTTTGTTCGTCCATATATTTTTGGTACAAAATTTTAAGTTATAACTGACCACAGACCTTTAGTGTCGTGGTTTTCACATAAGAACCCTTCATCTAAAATTACACGCATTAGATTAGATATATGAGATTACGATTTTAAAATAGCATATAAAAGAGGTAAAATGAATAGCAATACAGATGCTTTGTCAAGGATCTTAATAAATAGTGCCACACTAAAAGCAATGATACCCACCGGAATAGACCAAAACTCATAAGAAATACCTGCAGTGACAAGAAATATGCACAAAATATTAGATAGAAGTTATGATAACAAATGTGAAGAGAATATGAAGACCAATAAACCCTTTTCATTTCCTTTATGAAAATGTAAAGAGTTTATTGGTTTATTTCCTTTATGGAAATGAACGTAAATATCAGAGATAAGGAAATAAAGAAACTTAGATTTGAAATAGATAGCAGGTCAGAGGAACCTTTTAGGAAAATGACACAGTAATGGTAATAAGATGTAGTGATAATCTAATGAACACACATATGTCTTTGGAGAAGCTATCATCTGAAATGCTATCCCTAGGTGTAAGTAACTCGCATTCAATCAAGAGGATTTAAGAATTTTAATATATAAAGAACAGAAACTAATATTAGATAAAAACATGCAAAATTTACTAATTACAGAGTGGATAAGTGGATAAGAATTACATAATGAATTGCCAAGAATGCAGATTAAATAGGATTAACAGATATACAAAAGAGAAACTAACTTTGACAAATACACTAGGTACTAGTTTTGAAGTTGTGTCTATAGACGCAGTAGGTCCTCTAAGATTTTGAAATGGATTTAGATATGTAGAATTACTTCTAGTCATACAATTTTCAAAAATTGAAACACGTTTTACGTTTTAATTTTACAACTCAAAAATAAATCTTTATTAACTCTTTACTCTTTGAATCCTCAAATAAGATTACATTTTCTATGAAAAAAATTAAAGTTACAAGTAGTGTCAAACACAAGATCACTTCAATGACAAATCAATGTCAAATAATATGAAAAAATTGATAATAATAATTTGTACAAACAAAAGGAAAAAGAACTTAAAATAGGGTTTTCATATACATATTAAATATTATTAAAAATAGAAATGTTTATAGATACATATTTACCATGCAATGTGACTTAAAAAAGTATATCATAGCATGCCATACTGAAACAAAATATGCCAAAACAGCTGCAAAAGCCCTAGTTGAGAATTTAATTCTAGCGTATGGACATTTCAAAATCCTTAAATCTGACTGAATTTATAAACGAGTTAATGTCAGAAGTTTTGAATGTACTAAGAATAACACCAAATTTTAGTACACCCTACTACCATGAAACTTTCGGTTTCATAGAAAGAAATCACAGAGTTCTTAATGAAATTCTATTAAACTTTTGCAAAGGCGACGAATGGGAATGTTTAATTCCTTAATTTTGTTTCGTGTACAATACAACACCACATATTGATCCCAATTATGCACCGTACGAATTAGTTTTTGGAAGATTACCAAATTTACCGAATGATGAAATTTTAGAATATAAACCTATTTTTAACACAGATAATTATGCAAAAGAATTAAAAGCAAGGTTACAGTTTTCATATAAAAAAACTTAAGAATTATTAGAAATAGTAAAAAAAAATAAACGCATTGATCAACCAAGGAAGATCAACCCCTTGATTAATTAGTAAATAGTAGAAGTTAAAGGAGTAAATTTTATAGTAGATTTAGGACATAAACTTAAAAAATTCCATAATAACAATTTAAAAATAAATTAATTACTTAGCAATTTTTATTTAAATGTATAAACATATTAAAAAAAATATAAAAATATAAAATATATAAAAAAAAACGATTTAAAAAAATTAATATCTTTGTACGAGGAACACAGTCCAAATTTTTAATAAAATAAAAAAATCATTGTTGTTTATAAGAAAACTATGCGTTTAACGAACTAAAATTGCTCAGATATTTTTAAAAAACATTCTTTGTTTTCACAATGTATTTTATCTTTTATAGGAACTTCTGCCATAATATTCATATGAGAAATACACAATTGAGAATAATTTGCAATAATTGAAGACCATAGAGTTGGTGTGCCTTCATGACTAAAATACGAACCCCAAAGAGATTATTTTACAACATAATTATATTCAAATGTATAGTCATTCTCTAAAAGTTCTTCACTAATAACTACTGTATCTATGTTGGCGACAGCTTTGGAAGCATATACATTTTGTATTAGATTATCGCCCACATATACAGCTCGAACTTGGTAGGGATCTTTTTGTAGTACTTGCTTTGATAGCGACTCTTTCAATTGTTGCCAGTTACCTAGACTGTAACATGAGTTTGTAGCCATGTCATCAGTTAAAGATATTTCACTATTCGGAACTTCTTCTAAATTTTGATTTTGTAAAAATTGTCTTTGCATATAGAAGAATCCCGGTTTTTTTGCAAACGAAATAACGCATTTGAAAAGATCTCGCCATTGTGCTCCTAAAGCGGATGAAGCAGTAAAAAATCTACATTAGAACCAGTAAGCAAATATAGAGCTTTTCCCGAGGCTCGTTATTCTCGTAAACAATTAATAACTTTTTCATCAGTTTTTAAAAGAGTTCCGAGTTCCTCTTAATTGCCTCAAAGTAAGCACTTTTAATCAATCAATCAATCCCGCTAACATATCAGGCCAAATTTTATAATCACTTTCATTGTTAATATTGTTATTAGTGGGTTCATCTAATACATCTACAGCCTGAGCAAAGACTAACGATGAGACAATATCGAAGTAATCTAACAAAGTTCTTAATTTTTTAGCTAAAGGCCCATTCCAGGCTGACAGAGGATCTTTTATATACTCTTGGGCAACATCCCATTTATGGTCTTCTTCATATATATTCATAATTTCTCGATCAGCCAAAAACCGTGTACCATGTGTAGCCTTTATTATGGAACCATCTTTACTTAATTTCAATACAACACCTCGAAAAGCATCTATAATTAAACCTTTTTGCAAAAAATTTACATCAAACTTCTTTTCTAACAATGCACACGGATATTTTTCCTCTTTGACCAAAAAGTTTACTAAAATCATATTCCAAGGTCACCATATTATTGAGATTGTATCTCAGCATGGTTCCATCCAAATCGAAACCATTAATGTCATAGTCGGATAAACAAAATTCCTTAAAATTAGTAATTTTTGTACTAGTAGAATAGCGTGATAATTGTTTTTCTATTGTGTTCCTTCTACTAGCGTTTCGTAAACTACTATTGTGATGACGGACAGCAGCTGAAAGACTTACATAATTACGTAATTTTCCAATTGTAAACAAAATCTTTTTGTCATAAAAACTTCATATAGAAATCTGATTTTCTATCGAAAATCGGAAATTATTTACAAATTTTACATGACATGAATGTAATTTTAAATTTCACGACCAAGTAAATTATAGGTCTGTACGAGGTAATTTTGGGTAAAGTCTGGTAAAATGAGAGTAATGAAAAAATTCTCTCACAAAACCATAAAAATGACCAAAATACTGCGAACGCACAAAACCACATTTCATACCCAAAAATAAACGTCAAATTTATTCATATTAAAAACAGCTTGTTCACCTTGGTGAACAAGGGACAAGGTCCAACCCTGAATTCCAGGAACGCCGACGCACAACCACAATCTACAACCACCTTCCAGTTAGGCAACCAGAAGAAGAAAATGTCACTTGTGTTTTTTCAACTCGTAAAAGCAACAGCTCTAACAAACAACAACAACAACTAAAATTAAAAAAAGTGAAATTTAAAACAAAGAATAGAGTGTAAACAAAATAGCTTTAACAACAAAAATTAACATATTTAAAACCCTAAACCATATTTAAAACTAGTAGAAAGCTCAAGTAGAATTAATGTATAATAAATAAAAGTGAATTCTATTTTATAACGTTTTCCGAAAACAATATCCATTTTTCTTTCTTATTTGGAAAATAAAAAGTCGGTAAAGTATCCATAAACCCTCTATCCCGTATGTTCATGAGCCAATCGAACCGTTAAGTGAAAATAAAATTGTGATTTTTTGCTCCATACAAAATATATAATATATAAGGAAACAAAAACAAAATCCCGCTAAAGAACTAGAAAGTTCTTTATATAAAAACAGTTTTTTTTTTTTTTTTTTAAAAGAAACAATTTCAAACAGTTAAAAATTACAGTCCACGAAAAACAAAAAAAAAATATTAAACACAGTTAAAAGTTGAGGAAAGTTTTAAAGGAAAAAAAGTTAAGAAAGTTTTAACAAAATAATTTGTTTTTTTTTTGTAATTAAAAGAAACATAAAACAAAATATAAACACACAAGTTAAAACTTTAAAACCCACCCCTAAAACATTTCTTTAAAACAGAAAAATAAAACAGTTCACGAGCTAAAATAGTTAAAAACAATAAAAGTGAAAATTTGTGTTTTTTAAAAAATATATTTTTATAAAAGTGCTAAAATTGTGTGTAAAACATTTAGTTTACAAAGATTTTGAAAATAAAAACAAAAAGCACAAAAACATTAGAAACAAAAAATTACACTACACTGTGAGAAACAAAATAACAGTTTAAAATTTCAATAAAATTTTTAAGAAGAAGTGTACATTTATTTGTTTTACCCCATTAATTAATTAATGTATTTTAAGCAATTAAGTTTTTTTTAAAATTAAATAAAATAATATTATACATAATTAAAATTATTAACAGTGTATAAAAAAAAAAAGTTTTTTTTTAATAAACAAAACAAAATAAGTATACATAGTTTTTTACTTGAATACATAAAGTTTTTTTTTTTTTTAATAAAAATAATAAGAGTGCATTAACAATAATAACAAACCGAGTTAAATATAAAGCGGGAAGAATACATCAAAGGGAATCAACAAGTAGAGACAGCACACACATACCCATACATATACAAGAGATTAAGTACCCTACAACCTGGCAAAGTCGGTAAGTTGAATTGTTTACAACTTACTAAAAAATTCCAAACCCATAATTTCATAAAATTTTACAAATTTTATACAGGGGTCAGTACAAAATTGATTAAAAAACCTGTTATTACCCACCCACCCACCCTTTTCATTGTTAGAATTCAGGTTTTTTAATATTGTGCCTGACCAACTGATATTGCCGTTCACTTTGTGTAGTGCATATTAGTTAGTGTAAAAAACACCCAGTAGGAAATTTTGTCGCCTGAAAAACTTTTTTCGGAACTTTGCCAACGTTGGTTGAAAAATCTTGTTTTTTCCCATTAAGATAATTTTTAACCCTTGTCGGGACCGCAAACCCAGATTTAACCCGTTTTCTACCGCAACCCTGTGCATTACCCATTTTAAACCCTTTTTTGAACCAGAGGCTTAATTTAAAACTTTCGTTAACCCTAACCCGTAGTTAAGCCAATTTTTAACCCTTCTTACACCAGAAACACACATTTAACCCTATTGTTACCGCACATTTCTTTAACCCCTTTTTGTGCCGCAAACCCTCATTTAACCCGTTTTTTTTACCCGGTTCACCCGCTATTAATTACTTGCACACACGTTTTTACTCTTTTTTTGTCGTGAAGTAATTGCTTTTTGGTACGAAAATGGAGGATTTGAAACTCTTGTCCGATTATTTATTGATCTGCATTAAGCAGGATTCATTCGCTTATGAGGAGGATTATCGCGATTCTTCGGAGGATACCCAATCGTTACCCGCCTTGAAAATTCGAAAGGGCGAGTTGGAAGAAATATGGGAAAACATCCATTCGAAGTACACCCATCTAAGAGAATCCCCTCAAATGAGAGACCCAGAGGCGTCAAGGAAAATTAACATGACCGAAATCACTCAGCTTGTCAGAGGAGCTAAACAATTTTACAGGGTCAATAAGACTTCGATTGAGGAAGCAATTGAAGCCCATACGGAGAAAAGGCTCTCTTTACCCCACCCAAGTGATAATAATGCGACAAACTCTGGCGGAATTAATGTAACACCATGTGATATACCCATTTTCAGCGGTGAATTCAAAAACTGGGCTCCATTTAGAGACATTTTCATGGCTGTTTTCGGAAGAAATCGCCGTCTGAGTGGCATTGAAAAATTATGTCATCTCAAGGAGAAAACTCGCAGGGAAGCCAGGGAAATTGTTGACAGCGCCCCTTTGACACACAATGGTTTTGACATTGCATGGTCAAAACTTACTTCCCAATATGAGGATAGGCGTAGGCAGGTCAATGCTCAGTTAAAAATATTATTTACCCTACCCATAGTTAATATTCCGTGCGGTTTTCAAATACGAAAATTGCAAAGGACTATAAACAATTGCATTGAGGTTCTTAACACTCTACAGATAGACACTACAAATTGGGATCCAATTATAATTTATATTTGTACCTCCAAATTACCCAAGGAGACCCTTTTAATATTTAAAAGAACCCTGTCAGATAACACTTGTATTCCATCCTG
Organism: Eustalomyia histrio; assembly: GCA_949748255.1. NCBI lineage: Eukaryota > Metazoa > Arthropoda > Insecta > Diptera > Anthomyiidae > Eustalomyia > Eustalomyia histrio. Next base: position 12,458,365 of record OX456528.1, read on the forward strand.
GCAAGAGTTAGATGAATTTTTGACTTCAGAATATAAAGGACTCGAGGCCGCTACTGATGCAAAAGCCCTGCAAATAAATGTTGTCCCAAATTCGAACCCAAGACAGAATACTGATACTAGGACCCAATATGATAGGAAGGGCAGTGTCTTTCTAAATGTGACTCAACAGCCTAGATCATCCCCTCAGGATGATCAGGTTACCCCAACATATCAAAAACCCAAATTGGATAGGCCTGACGGCTCAATTTGCAAACTATGCAAGGCCAAGCATACATTAAGGGAATGTTCTGCGTTCACTTCTATGAGGGTAACAGAAAGAAACGAGTTCATTAAGAAAAACGGATTCTGTTATAATTGTCTCGCTGTTGGTCACACATTAAAAGATTGTCGAAGTGCGTTCACATGCAAGTATTGCGGAAGTCGACATAATTCTCTTCTACACAAACCCAAGTTCAACTTAGAACCCCAAAATACCCAAGACGATTTAAGTCAACAGTCAACTTCACGCAATTCATCACAGTCCTTCGCGATATGTACGCGGTCAGAGACACTGGATGACCGAAAAAGGCTAGTAGGGACGGCTATTGTGAATGTTGAACATCAAGGCTCTTTGGTACCCGTCAGAGCACTTATTGATCCAGCGTCGGACTACACTTTTGTTTCAGATACCCTCAGAAAGAAATTACAATTACCCACTACACCCATACACGCTAAAATTTCTGGAGTGAATGAGAGTCATTCCGCTAATCCCGATAAAATGTGCGATGTAACATTACGGTCGGAGAGATACGGTGATTTCAGGCTAACACTTCAGGCAATTGTTTTACGAGTCATTGCGAAAAATATACCCACCCGCAGTTTAAATCCAACTATTTCAGAAGGGTTGAATGATATTCAACTTGCTGATGAAAGGTTTTATGAAAGTCGACCGGTTGATATGTTAATCGGCGGCGACTATTACCCACAAATTATGCAAAGACTGCTAGCAAAAAATTTAGTACACTTTGCAAAAACCCCTACCCATAGTGTCTCACTTCAGTACTGTAACACTTGATAAGTGTATTACCAAGTTCTGGGAAATTGAAGAAGTTGTTAGAAAACCCATTAAGTCTAATGAGGAGAAATATTATACTGAAACTACTATTCGTGAGAAATATTATACTGAAACTACTATTCGTTTACCCAATGGCCGTTATCGGGTTAATCTCCCATTCCGAACCCCACAAATTGAATTGGGGAACTCACGCCACGTTGCGATGGCTCAATATCTTAGGAATGAGAAAAATTTGTTGAAGAAACCCGAACTTAAAGAAGAATATGATAACGTGCTCCAGGAATATATTGGTTTAGGTCATATGAAACCCATACCCTATAACCCAGAAACTTCGCCTTACACTCATTACTATTTACCCCATCATGCGGTCGTAAAACCTGATCGGGTTACGACAAAAGTTCGAGTTGTTTTTAATGCTTCCAGCAGAACATCGAATGGCAATAGTTTAAACGATGCACTACACACCGGTCCTACACTACAACAGGATTTAGTTCTCGTAATTTTAAAATGGCGATTTTATAAGATTGTTTTTAACGCCGACATTACAAAAATGTACCGGCAGATCTCATTAAATTCTGCCCACACACCCTTTCAGCGAATATTGTTTCGTAAAAGCATGAATGAACCCATTAAAGACTATGAACTTCATACGGTCACGTTTGGCGTCAATTGCGCACCCTATTTAGCAATTCGAACTCTTCTAGAACTGGCTAAAGATGTTCAAGATACCCACCCAATTGCGTCTCAAGTTTTAAGAGACAATATGTATGTTGATGATGTTTTAGCGGGTGCGCATACCATTGAAGACGCTAAAACAGCTCAACAACAGTTAATCACAGTGCTGAATTCAGCTGGTTTTCCATTAAGGAAATGGATTTCAAATACTGCTGATCTATTAAATACGCTACCCAAAGACCATTTGCTCGATATCGACTTGCTTACACTGCCTGAGTCGAACAATGCGAAGACCCTTGGCATTCGATGGAATGCCAAAGAAGATGTATTTTTCTTTAATGTACCCACAATCGAGAGAAAATCAGCATACACAAAGCGTACAGTTCTATCTGATATTGCGCGTCTTTTTGACCCGGCTGGTTGGTTGGCACCAATTGTTATTTCTGCTAAAATTATCGTGCAGCGGATATGGCAAGATAACACAGCTTGGGATGAATGTCTAAAATCCCTCACCCTAATTAAATGGCAAAAGTTTTTACAATATTATGATAATATTGGTAAAATTCGAATTCCTAGATGGATTCGGTACACAAGCTCAGCTGGAATTGAGTTTCACGGCTTTTCAGATGCTTCTGAGAAAGCTTACTCAGCAGTGTTATATGCTCGAGTTACACCCATAGACGGACCTAGTTCCGTAACCCTACTCTTCGCAAAGACGAGAGTTGCACCCATCAAAGTTTTATCGTTACCCAAATTAGAACTTTGTGGCGCTGTGTTGTTGGCAAATATGGTACATAACTTACTCGCTCAACTCAATTTACCCCAACATAAGACGTATTTCTGGACAGACTCATCTATAGTTTTGGCTTGGCTTAACAAACATCCCAATACCTGGCACACGTTCGTCGCGAAACGTGTGGCTACTATTTCGGAAACAGTCGGAGTTGAAAATTGGAACCACGTCATTTCTCTTGATAACCCAGCAGATATTGCTAGTCGTGGTTGCAATCCCGTTGAATTGCGAGCAAATTCCCTTTGGTGGAACGGGCCTTCATGGTTGAAGGGGTCCGCGTCGGAATGGCCACAAACAACACAGAAATTTACAACTCAAATTGAAGTGAAACCCATTCAGTCTTTTGCTACTACTGTGAATACCCACCTAGACAACACAGATAACCCAGACATTCTGAATAGATTTTCTAAATGGTCAAAGGCTCTTCGAGTCATGTCGTATATCTATCGATTTTGTGATTGTGTCTCATTTACCCGACGAAACACAGTTCGTCACAAAAAAGTTATTCCTAATCGAAGTAATCTGATGTCGTTTAATGAAAGGATTTACGTTTTATTGAATCACCCGAGTATTACCCTTGAGTCACAGGAAATAATCACTACAAGAGATAGACTGATAATCATATGTCAGACTCAATACTTTAAAGAGGAGTATAATTGTTTAATGAATAAAACCCGAATACCCAGGAAGAGTAACCTACTCACCCTAACACCCTTTTTAGACTCAAAAGGTATAATACGTGCGAACGGTCGGTTAGCGAGGTCGAGTTGTTTATCTTATGATGAACGACACCCAATTTTACTACCCTACTTAAGTTGTTTTGCCAAATTACTCACCCTATACGCTCATTTGGTAACCCTACATGAAGGAAATCAAGTTATGCTGAGGCTAATTCGGTCAGGATACTGGATTCCGAAACTTCAGAACTTGATAAGTTTTGTTATTAACAAATGCTCACCCTGTACCCGATATAAGAATCGTCACGCAACTCAATTAATGGCGGCATTACCTCCAGAACGAACACAATTGACCAGACCCTTTTATAATGTTGGAATTGATTTTGCTGGACCGTTTGATATCAAAATTTATTCTGGTCGCACGTGTAGAATAACCAAGAGGTACGTATGTGTTTTTGTGTGCTTTGCAACAAAAGCCATTCATCTAAAACCAACGTCGGACCTGTCGACCCCATCTTTTATGGCAGCTTTCGCTCGATTTTTTTCGACGCGGGGATGCCCTGCCGCTATTTACTCGGACAACGGAACAAACTTCGTCGGAGCTAACCAGTTGTTGAAGAAAGAGCGGCAGGAATTTATGAGGAACTTAAAAGGATCTGTAATTTCAACGAACAGTTTTCAGAACTTGACGTGGCACTTCATTCCACCGGGAGCTCCACATATGGGAGGATTGTGGGAAGCAGGAGTTAAGAGCTTTAAAGCTCACCTCAAGAAAATGAATACACTTCGATACACATTTGAGGAGCTAACTACCCTTCTTGCTCGAATCGAAGGATGTTTAAACTCAAAACCCCTCAGCCCGTCAACCGAAAACCCTCAGGATCTTAACCCTTTAACCCCAGGTCATTTTTTGATTGGTTCACCCCTATTGACCCCAGCTGAACCAGACGTAAGTGATGGAAACGTCGCTCTGGCAAATAGGTGGCAAAAGCTCAGGATTCAACATCATTATTTCTGCACAAGATGGAAAGATGAATACCTGAAAGAGCTCCACAAGAGATACAAGTGGAAAAACCCTCAACGTCAAATGGAAGTTGGTGACATGGTAGTTTTAAGACAAGATAACCTACCCCCTAACGAATGGTCACTCGGACGTGTGATTAAGGTTTACCCGGGGTCCGATGGTCGTACTAGGGTCGTAGATCTACGGACTCTAAACGGAACACTAACTCGACCTATAGCGAAAGTTATAGTTTTACCCACAAATTGAGCTTAATCCTCTTGTCTTAAAACTAACACTCACTTGTATATTAACCCATAACACTCACTTGTACACTAACCCATAACACTCATGTATACTCACCCATAACACTTATTTATACTCACCCAACATACTCACTTAACCCAAGTTAATATGTAAACTATATCACCAGCAATTGGCGTTGCCGTTGAAACTTTTAATAGACAAAAGGTTGTCAATTTACGGCATGGTGAAATATTTTACATATTATATTTTCACCTACCCCTATCCTCACCCTTCAGGCACTAATATTCATAATATTGATCTACTTTAACAGAAAAATGGCTCCTAATAACAACCATAGAAGTCGTCGGGGAAACCAGAATGATAACGAGCGCAGCCGCCAAAGGTCTAGCCGCAACCCGAACAACAGCAGAAGATCGCCACTCAAACGGCACTTTGGATGTGGTATTTGCCAAGCAGACCACCGTCTAACTCATTGCAAAAAGTTCATTCAAATGAACTTGGCGCAAAAATACAAAACCGCGGTTAAATTGCACTACTGCATCAACTGTTTGGCCAGAAACCACCTAATTGGGAAGTGCAGCAGCAAAGCACGTTGCCAGAAGTGTGGTGGTAAACACCATTCCACTCTGCATGGACCCCAACGGATCCTACAAGGTATCCCTACATCCAGCACACCGGTAGCTGCGCCAAGAACCCAAGTAGCTCCAATACCCGCACCAAGGATTTTAAATGCCAGAAGTACCGTTTCTGACTTACCATCATCCAGGACAAAAACCTTCGTACCGACCGCCGTTATCCAAATAAACCCTGACGAAAGGAAACGCTTGTGTAGAGTACTGCTGAATCCAAGTCTGACAACATCTCGCATTGCTGCATCGTTTGTGCTTGAAGCAGACTTGGCAACTTTCAAAGTCGACGATCAGATGTACGTCCGGGTTGTTGTTGCGCCCAATCTCTCGCCAGCGGTTCGGTACGAGGTTTGTATGGTGGTGGTTAAGGATCTACCCAAGACACCCTACCCTGGCTCAATAGAGGAGTCAATCAAAGATAGATTCTCCCGCATTTCTCTGGCCGACCCGGAATTTTACTCGAACGCTCCGGTTGCTGTTGAGAGTGGTGGTGATTTATATACCACAATACTTAAATCGAATGTGATTCACATCGATGGGGGATCGCTAGTGGCCCAAGATTCCACTCTTGGGTGGTTAGTCATGGGCTCCATTGCCAACTAATCTAACCCTCTTAGACACAAGTATTTATGACACTTCATTACCCTACTCATATTTTACCCTTACGTTTTGGACACAAAAAAATAATTGTCTGTTTATTCACAGGTTTGCCTGGCCCGGGAGGATGTTCACCTTGGTGAACAAGGGACAAGGTCCAACCCTGAATTCCACAATCTACAACCACCTTCCAGTTAGGCAACCAGAAGAAGAAAACGTCACTTGTGTTTTTTCAACTCGTAAAAGCAACAGCAACAGCTCTAACAAACAACAACAACAACTAAAATTAAAAAAAGTGAAATTTAAAACAAAGAATAGAGTGTAAACAAAATAGCTTTAACAACAAAAATTAACATATTTAAAACCCTAAACCATATTTAAAACTAGTAGAAAGCTCAAGTAGAATTAATGTATAATAAATAAAAGTGAATTCTATTTTATAACGTTTGCCGAAAACAATATCCATTTTTCTTTCTTATTTGGAAAATAAAAAGTCGGTAAAGTATCCCTAAACCCTCTATCCCGTATGTTCACAGCTTAATTAATAAATATATTTCAAATGGCAAATATCTATTTACATTTTCAAATGTATTTTTTATTATTAAGAAGAAAAAGTTGTTTATAGCAAACTTTTATTTAACTTTAATTTTTTTTGAAAAATGCAAAACGGTTAATTTATTAGCAGCAGCTGATGATTTGACAATTTTACCATTTTACCCAAACAAAAAGTACGGGTTAGTTCTGGTAGAGAGAAACACAATTACTCTCTCATGAACACTCTCATTTACCCAATTTTTTTTACAAGAAACGCTTTCTGGTAAGATTGGGTTCCCGCGGGCACCCGCGGTAACGTACGTCGAACACACCTTATATATACGGTTTTACTATATTCCTAAGTCGAAGCACCCGTATAATAAATGATACAATTAATGCGGGAACGATCACATAACTCTTGTTTGTTAATTTTATTATCAAATAAGTAAGACATTTAAAATATTTAATGCATTTAAATCTTATTTTGCATCATCATGATTTGTGGAATTTTTATTCTCTATAATTTACTAATAAAAATTCTCATGTTTCTTTGCAATAAAATAATTAATTTAAAAGAATATGATTATATGATCTAAAATCCTACTAATACTATTCATTTACAAAATAACAGATCAACAATTCATAAAAACTTCATTAGATGTAAATATACTTTAATATATATTTAAAAATAAAAAAAAATTAATTTTTACAAGAAAGTAAATTTTTTCTTAAGGGCTAGGGTGTAGTGTATTTTATATTGTAACGCATTGTGCATTTACCTACATGAATTCTATTTTGTTTTCTTCATTCATAAAAGTACCGTATAACTTCACTCAGAGTCAATATAATTTGAAATTGTTCACAATGCATGTACATACGTACTATACACATATGATATTGTTTTTTTTTGTTCGCTAATTTCTTGAATTAAAAAACACTCCAAATTTTACTCTTCCTTACTGCAATTAGTAATATTACAACAACATACTTTAATAGTTTCATAGTTTATTTACACATTATATTTTTATTCAATAGATATAATCTCTTATTTTAGTGTAATATATTGATTCTTATTTTAATAAAGGGTGGTTAAATTTTAAGGGCCGATATTGAATGTGAACCACACCCAAACGTCAAGTTTTTTTTCTGCATTTCATTTGACATTTCTCAATTTCAGACTAAATTAATTTGAACCATGGAAAGATACACAATCGAGCAACGCGTTAAAGTTATTCAGAATTATTATAAAAATGGGCGTTCAAATAAAAATGCATTTCGAGCACTTCGTAATTTTTTTGGTCAGCATAATCGACCAAATGTGTCCACAATCGGGAGGATCGTGGGCAAATTTCAGCAAACCGGTTCTGTGATTGGGATTTGACACCGTTTGACTTCTTTCATTGGGGTTATTTGAAAGAAAAGGTGTACGTCGATAAGCCAGCAACAATTCAAGAGCTAAAGGATGAGATAATTCGGCACATTTTCGGCATAGAACCTCAATTATGCCTCAGCGTCATCGAAAATTTGGACCATCGGATGGAGGTGTGCCGCCAGGGTCACGGCGGCCATTTGGCCGATATTTTGTTCCATACACAATTGAACCATACCATATTATCATAATAAACCTCAATTATGCCTCAGCGTCATTGAAAATTTGGACCATCGGATGGAGGTGTGCCGCCGAGGTCACGGCGGCCATTTGGCCGATATTTTGTTCCATACACAATTGAACTATACCATATTATCATAATAAAAAGAAATGACAATAATTTCCTAAATAATTTGTGTTTTATTCAAAATCAACATCGGCCCTTAAAATTTAACCACCCTTTACTTATTTTGGGAAAATACCGTTAGTTAGTACAAAATTTTTCAGCTCATTGATTTGGGACTTAATTCTGAGAATTGCAGTAGGCACAAAAATAAGAACTTCTGCATCAGTCGTTTTGTCAAGTTGGCTGCATTAATAATTTAATGACCATACGAATTTTTCTGCTCAAGGTAAATTTTTATCACTTTTTCTATATTTTAACACGGTTATTTCTCGGTACACCGAGATATAACCGCGGAACAAACCTACCCGGACAAAGTGCATCCAGATTTATTGTATTCTGCAATTACTACAGAAGGTTTGTAAAAGACTTTGCAAAAATAGCAAGAAATTGAAATCAACTATTTAAAAAAAAAGAATAAATCTTTCGTATGGGATAAAAACTGCCAAAAATCATTTCAAACACTTAAGTCACACTTATTAAACCCATTAATTCTACAATACCCAGACTTTGACAAACCTTTTATTTTAAACACAGATGCATCTAATTTTGGACTGAGAGCAACACTCTCGCAAGGAGAGAGCCAATCTACCCATATCATACGCAAGCACGTCATTGAAAAAGAACTTTTAGCTATATATACATTGGGCAATTAATTTCTTTCGTCCATACCTTTACAGTAGAAAATTTTATGTAGTTGCAGATCACAGACCATTAGTTTCATTATATACACATAAAAATCCATCGTCCAAAACTCGGATTAGACTTGATCTATGTGATTATGATTTCGGGATATCATACAAAAAGGGAAAAATTAATACAAATGCTGATGCATTATCAAGAATAATTATACATAGCGACACATTTAAACATATTGGAACATATTGGCCATAACCCGTGGCACAGTTTCGTGTTTTCATATAACGAGCGGCCAAAAATAGAGGGAGTTGTCGTAGAGTTACGAAATTTGGCACACTTGTTTGACTTGGTGAAAGATAGTCAAATCTTAAATATGGAAGCAAGGATTCGGGTCCTTTCCATATCATATCAGAAGAAAAAAGTTCTACCATTATGAAATTTTGTACACTGATTACCTTAAACAACTTTAAAGTTTCGGTCAAATCTGGTCCAATTCATAGTAGAGACAAGCACAGTTTAAAAATGTCCTTTTTCGAAAATTTAAGAAAAATAAAATTAATTAGTATTTTTTGGTATATGAAACACTTTGATCATTCTGAATTAATAAAAAAAAATCAATTTTGAGCAAGGAAATAAAATCGATAAATTTAACCTCTAACTAAAACTATATTGTAAACGTAATTAAATATGTTATAAAAATCGGATGAATAAAACCATATAACATATATACGAAATATATTAACTTGCATATTCAAAAAAGTTAAAATAGTTTTCAAAAGGGTTTGCTTAAAAAATTTGATACAAAATTCATCAAATAAACATTGATCAAGTCTACTTTAAATTTTTTGTATACCTTAGTTTACTGCAGGTCTGCCTTTTCGACTCGTGCTTGGTCCTTTAAAAGGTATTACTTTAGTACAAAGAAATTTAACTTATGTTAAATACTTACAAAATTCAAGTTTTTATCAGTAACAACAATTGGTGTATCTAACCATGAACAAAATTTCTTCTCAAATCGTTCTTTGACATAATAACACTTTTTCCACTCCTTTTAAATTTTTAATAAAAAATTTTATAAAATGCACTTTATTAATTTTCTTTTTATCCAGTAGAATTTTTCTAAATAATATACTACTTCACACTTTGCTGCACTTTGTGTACTATGCTTTAGCAAAATGTTAAAAAAATTACGAATTTGAACCTGATTAGCCACTGAAAATTGCGAATAAAAATTAGAGGTGGACGAAAGTGGAAGTAAAACCAAGTTTTTCGAAATAAACTTACTTGTGGAAATGTTATATTAAAGTAAAAAAAATACCTTTTTTTATATTTTTTTTATTGTCCACTGAAGTTAAAAATTTCTAGTATTATCACTTATTTCTCTTTGTTTATCTTCAGAATAACAATACATCGCATGTGACAATCATATTGTAGTAAAAAGCAGTGTTGTCATATTTTAACATCACTGTAATTATATTTTAGTCAAAATTATTCTGCTTTATGACATTTTGATTACCAATTAACCCTTATAACTTATAGCATTTTTTCAATAATTGTGTATTTACTTATAACTTTCAACTTTGAATGCTCAGAACTTCCTCAAAATTTAACTTTTTTTAAATTCTTTCAGATATGTTTTAATTGGAATGTACTTAATAAAACCGTATTAAATTTTTTTTAAATTCGATAGTTGACGCCCTCACGACACTGTGCGTGGTATGAAAAATAAATTAGAACAACAAATAAGTGAAAATTAAAAAGTTTCTAGTAAAAAGCGTCATGAACTTTTCGCATTTAAATGCACATCCATTTCAGATATCAAAAATATGATAAAACTAAGGTTTGAAATAAATACCAAACTAAGAAAACCACAAATAACAGTTAATTATATATAAATAGAAGTAAGGTGCAGCGTTAATCCTATGAACACACAGTTATCTTTGGAGAAACTTCTACCAATAACTCTATCCCACAATGTACATAAACTTGATAATATTGATAATATTTTTAAGAAAATAAATATTGAAGAGTTTAAGAAAATTTATAACAAAATACATAGAAAAGAAGGTGAAAATTTGAAAGTTTTAATTTATAAAGCACCAACTCGCATAACTAAAAAAGAAAAAATGAGTTGATTACTAAATATCACGATTCAACGACAGGTCACTTAGGAGTAAGCAAAACTACTCTGAAGCTAAAACAGAGATATAGTATGGTGCAAAACTATAAGCAATGAGTAGTTTTTAAATAAAATGGTCGCTTTAAAGAAAACAGTGCATTATTTTAAAATTTTAAATTAGGCAAAAACATAGTTAAAGTGTGCACTTGAGAGAGGCTAGACAGTATTTTTTGTTTGCACTTTTGTTTTCGTAAAATTGTTGTTATTGTGCGAGCGCCTATTTTGCTCCATGTAAAATAACGGTGCATAACTATAAACAATAAGCAAAAAAATTCAAGAGTACAATCAATAAAGAGAAAACATTGATCAATTTTAATTTTTTTTATTTCGTAAAAGCTTCCTTAACACTAATGCAATGAAATATTCGATTGGGCATTGAATCAACCAGGTCTTTCAGCAATTTCCCGTTTAAATTGTCCCATTCTCGAGAAATGGCTGCTTTAAGCTCACTTACACTTTCCACTTGTACCCCGTTTCATTCTATTTCGTATCCCTTGTCTAGCGGGCAAAGCCCGCTACGTTGTTAGCGTATAAAATGGTTGCACGGACTAACGCCCGGGGGTATACGGAGTTTCCAGATAATTACCCGGAGTCCTTAATTTTTACCATGGCCCAGACCAAAATTCTAAGATGTACCACAATAATGAGTTAGCCCACACTCCAAGTAACATATATTTCAAATTTCAGATTTTTCTCTTTAAACCCCCATTTTAACCATGTACCTGGCTAAAGTTTTACAGCGGTATTCATAAAAAAATCTTAATTCAAGTTTCAAATGCATTTTAGTTAAAAAACATTTTAAGCCTAAAAAAGGTTTATTAAAAATTCGTATTCATAATCAGTATTTTAACTAATAAACGATTTGATGATTTTTTAACTTGAAGATGGCAACACTGTATTTTTTTATTTATCGTAATGATGCAAATCAATGATTACTAAACCATACGGTACTCGTTTTATTATGAAAACTTGTTTATTAACTAAAAAAAGAAAAAGAGTCAAAACAAAATGCCCAATAAAAGTGTTACATAGATAATGATTTTATTGTAGATAAAAAAGTATTCAAATAACCGGTTTTATTTTCTTTGTTTTGATTAAACAACACACCACTATAAAACACAATGAATAATATCCAAAAATATTATTATTTTTGCTTAAATTTTTTATCCGGAATTGAAAACGGGTCGCTCCTCTTTTTGTAAATTTTAGTCTGACGATTGTTTGAAATTTGGGCAATAGTTTCTATTATAAACAAAATACAATTAAAAATATCACATTTTCCATATAGAAATGGTTCTTACCAATTCTTTTCATCAAATATAGTGTCCATTATTTATTAAACAGAAACAAATAACTTCTTTTGTAGAGTATTAAAAAACCGGCCTTTTGGAAAACCGGTTTCGGTTTTCTTCGAAAAATCGAATTTAAAAAAAACCGGTTTCGGTTTCGGTTTTTGCAGAAAAACCCGGTCGACCGGTTTTTTCGGTTTTTTTTTAATTTGAATAAAAAGCTTATATAATTTGTTTTTTTATTTACAAACAAAAAAAATAAATTTAATATATAAAGTAATAAAAATAACAAAAATACATTCTTTGAAAAAAAATATATTTTATAATATATTTTAATTGTATTTCATTTTAACATTTTATTTATTGGTTTTAATGTTTTTTAACATATCTTTAAAATTAATATTATAAAACTATATTCATATCAAATTAATACAGATCATTAAGTTTGTAAATTGGGTATAATTATGTACGTTAGTAATTTTAATGTTTGGCATCAAATAAGTTTTTTAAGTGTAAATTTTGTATATTATTTGATCTATCTGTTTTATTTATATATTTCTAATTTAATCAGGCTCAAGATCATAATTTTTTAATGTTACTAACGAACCGAACTCGGGTCAAAAGTGTGCACTCCCTCTAGTGCTGATCCTTACAATTTTTTTCATTTAATAAAATAAATTAGTGTTTACTATTCGTTAGTAACATTGAAAACTTATGATCTTGAGCCTGATAAAATAAGTTTTTTTAATATTACATTTTAAATATGTAAAAGGAAAATCTATTTTTCAGTTCTAAAATAATATTTTAGAAATAATATGCAATTTATATGTTTCGTTTTAAGACGATTTTTTTTTTGTTTGCTTTTGATAAAGCTAGAAGTGGAAAATACTCTTTCACTAATAGAGATGTTGGACAAATAGTCAAAAGACAATTATATAAATTTTGCAACTTTTCAGTTCTTTGGTCGCATTTATCAAGATATATGAAATCATCATATAATGAATGATTTTGTACAGTCTCTTTTTTAGGATTTTGAATACAGTTTATTGTGTTATTTAGATCAGAAATTAAACTATTTGAATTTGGAATATCCAAAGTTAAGTCTTCATCGGAATCTATGAGACTTACACCTAAATCTTCATAACCAAACAAACGATTATAAGTGTTCGGAAAAAATACAAGAGACCAAGTAACCCAGTTGGTGATGTAATTAAAAAACCGGTTAACCGAACAAAAAATACCGGTTTTCGGTTTTCTTCGAATTTACAAAATATTCGAAACCGATCGGTTTTTAAAAATAAAAAAACCGGTTGACCGGTTTTCGGTTTCGGTTTTTGAATACTCTATTCTTTTGTTTAAATGCCAAATTTTTGCAAAAATGTTTAAAATGAAAATAAACACAAAGCAAGAAAGTCATCTTAAAATAGGTTTAAAATAGGGTCGAACCAATTTTAAAATTCGTTTATTTAAACAAGGTTTAAAAAAGGTATTTTAAGCTAAAATTCGTTTATGAATACAATTTTAGCAAATTTTGCTTAAAATTGATTTGAAATACTGTTTAAAATTTTTATGAATAAAGCTGTTAAAATGTAGCTGAGTTAGCACATACTCCAGTTAAGACATATTTAAAATTTCAGCTTTTTGGCTAAATCGGTGTGGGCAGCCCGTTAAGGAGGGAATTGTTCACCTTTCCCCCCCCCCCCTTCACATTTCCAAAAATCCGAACTAGGTAAATGTCTACACCAGAAGAGGAACCCTTGCACCAAATTTCAACTTCCCAGCTCCAGTGATTTTGGCAATAGTAGGAATTTTTCCCTTTTCTGCCCCTCCCCATTGGATTTTACAAAAATTAAGTCTTAACTCCTATCTAGACTGGAGATGGAGCCTGCAAACTAAATTTCAATTTCCTAGGTCCAACAGTTTGTGCAGGCTGTTAAGGGGAAAACTTCATCGATAAGTTAGCACATACTCCAAGAATAGCATATTTAAAACTTCAGGTTTCTAGCTATAGGAGTTTGGGCAGACCGTGAAAAGGGGGTTTTCCCGTTTCACCTATTTCACCAAATACCAACTTCCCATGTAAAACGGTTTGGTAAGGCCGCTTTTTTGCGCCTCGCTGTTACATTTTCCAAAAGTGTAAGGAAGGACTGGTTTGTATATAATACAATAGCAGCTAAAAACCTGTTTGGTCATTTCACCTTTTTTTTATAATTTTTAACTGCGGTATTAATATTTATCTGAGGGTAATTATATAATGTTTCATTGAAATGTTTTGATTTTTATTCAGGGAGTATTATAAAAAATATTTTGATTTTTTTTGTCCAATACAAAATTTTTGACCGAATGACCACCACCCTAATGTATAGCACAGGTATTACAATCAGTGATTATTAATGACTTTACTTTATCGGATTATTTTACTTCACTTTAATTAATTGTATTTCACTTTTCTTTCAGTGTAGTGAGCACGTTAACACTAATTTTAAAATTTTTTACAACCTCTTTATGATTTATATGACTTGAGATATATATCCCGAGAAAGGTCAGGAATTTCTCTACTAATTTTTTTTTCAATAAACTCTTTACTCTCCTTCTATTAGAGAATAAAGAAAAACCTGACCACATCATAAATTTCTATTTGTATGTTCTCTTTACACTCATTTTTGGTATATGCCTATTGGTAACTAGTGCAGATCGATCGGCGGTTTTCGCTAAATTATTTGGCATTCGAATCATCTTTAAACCAGTGGTCGGCAAAAAGAGAGAATATGTTTGTATTGGTGTTTTACACCGTAAGAAATTATTTTATCTTTCTAGATAAATAAACGAATGAATAAATTAATAAATGAATTAATCGATAAGAGAATATCCGTATTCATTGAATTAAAATAGTTCATAATAATGATAATAATAATTTTTTGATTGCCTCATTTAATATATTTCAAAAATAATCTTCCCAAAAAAAATTTTAGAGTGTATTTTATTTCTTCAACAAAGCAGCATATACCTGCTCTGTTAAAAGTTAGCCAAAAAGTATATAATTTACTATAGAGTATTTTTCCCGCTCTACCAGAAATTCAACATGGTACAGAGTTCAGCAGCAACATTTTTAAATGAGAGGGCAACATTTTTAAAGTTGCTAAAGTGTTGAAAAACATTGAATTTGGTGTATGCAGTGCTGCCACATAAACAGTGTAATTTTTTATCCCAGTTTTTGGGATTCTTAACTGTTTACCAGTTTTTTCATGAAAACAATTTTTTTTTCAAATTAATGTATTTTTATGGGTTTTTTAGTTATATGTTGCAACAATTAATAGCATATTTATTTATCTTTATTATATATTTTTACCATAGAAATGGGAAATAATGGATATGAATAGACATAGTTGGTCAATGTGTGTGTATACACTTTAATACTTTTCATGTCACAATGTTATGTTTGAATTCGTATTTTTTAACACAATTGCAAATTTTTGTTGTATATTTTTACTTTATAAGACATGTCTAATTTTATTAAAAATAAATAGAATATTGGACAAATATTATATTATTATATGAAAAATCTGAAAAAATTCATGAATAAAATAAATAAACATACATTTTTATGAAATAATCTGAAAAATCTCAAGCATCCCAAAAAACGGCAAAAAAAAAAAGTAAAAATTGGTTATATGGCAGCACCGCTAAACACTACTGAATGAATTAATTGTATTTGTGCTCTTAGCTGTGAGATTTGTAGACAATCGTGTTGTGTACGTGTAAATTGCCGATTGTGTTTGGCACCTGAGTTCTATGAGTGCCGATCACTGCTTTAAACCCATCATAAATTACTTCAATTGTGTATTTTTTAGACTTAATGTAATTAATAAAATTTACTATAAATTCCACAACATTAATAATTTGTGTAAGTTGGATTTATCATTCATAGGTTTTTTTTCACTATTGGTTTAGCAGGCTCAAAATACGATTTTTTTTTTGTACTGCATATGCATTACGAAGGTTTCATCTCCGATAATGTGTTCTTGGTGGGTAATTATTGGTGCTTATTGCATTAACTATTTCTTTTTTATTTCTACCTGAATACCATATATCTTGGTTTCTCAAGAAACCACGCTACTTCCTTTTAATATTAACTGTCGAAGAAGAAAGACCTAAGTTCTGGCAAAGTTTTAAATCATTGAAAATAAAGTTCATTCTAAATAGTTAGGTATTATTATTTATAACAGACGTAGAAAATTTCTTAAATTGATTGAAATTCTACCAATTTACGACAAACTTTCTACAATTTAGAGAAAAAAAATTTGGTTCAGTTTACTATTCTCTTCCTCAATAGTTCCCAGAACTATCGAACATAGAAATCCAAAAAAATATTCAGTTACTACTTCACGTTGCCGAACAAGCGTGTCTAACAATCTCCCGAGAAGATGGACGATGTAAAGGCACTTGCCTCCTGTTTTTGAGATTTTATTTTATTATTTATAGGCATGCCTTCCACAAATTTTTCATGGTATTAATCATTATTTCGTGTGAATATTTTAATTGTGTTTTGGTTTTTTTTTTTGCAATAAGATTTGCTATTTTTTTTAAATATTTAATTTTATTCGATTAATCGTTATCAAATTTAATTATTTTATTGTTAGGATTCTTTCCCTTACAGTGACCATCTTACTATTACTTTTTTTACGTTTTTTTCTCATCGTTTTGGTTCGTTATTATTAAGTCTTCAACAGAAGGATATTTTTTCCACAACAAGTCCTATCCAGTAGTAAGAAAATAAAACAGAAAATAATGATATATATAATTTGATTCTTGGTTTTTCTAATTTTATTTGATTTAAAGAAATATTGTTTCTTTAATTTAAAATTTTCAATTTAATTTTTGTTTTTAAATTATTTATTTTGGTTCTAAAAATCTTTTGATTTGATTTTGTAAGGTAAATTTCTTTAAACCGAATACTTTTTTACTATTTTTAATTTTTTATTTAAAATAATCAATTTGATTCTTTTCTTTAAATCAGTATTTGTTATTGCATGATTTTTTTTTATTTATTATTTTTTTCAGCTATTTTTTTTTAAATTGTGAAATCGAACTGTTTTCATTATTGTTTAAAATTTTGTTCGTTACTACGAATTTTCGATTAAGTTTTTTTACTAATTTGGTTAAGTAATAATTGTCGACTTAACGGATAATTAAATTTTTCAATCGAAACTTCTGATTTTTCATTTCTCATAGATCGATTAAATTATCGGCTACGATTTAAACGTGTTTTTATTTTTTTTTTTAATTTTTTATTTTTTGTATTTTTGCTAAAAGCCTAAAAATTAAAACTTGTTTTAGAGCAATTCCATATGAAAACGATCAAAATTGGCAAATTTTTGGACGACCCCTCTCCGATTTTAAAATAAATAGTCTCAATCGATTGCCCAGCAAAAAATAATGTACATACATATTTTTTTTTTTATAGTGACTGGTTTAGTGGTGGTGTACACCACTGTCATGTGACAAAATTGAAGAATTCTTCATAAGGGACCTCATTGAAAGTTGTTTAAAAAAAAAACTACTAAAGCGATCGCAACGACTGATAGCTCGTTGGAAAGGCTTTAATTGAAAAATAAAATTTTCCTAATTTTTCTCAGAAATTTACCTTTTTTCCCATGAAAATTAAATTTTCCGATTTTCCACAGAAGCTCCTAAATTTTCCGGCTAATTTTATTTTTTTTGGATTCCTCATAATTTTTGCTTTAAGAATCAGCAATAAAAAAATGGGCCCCGACTCCTTGTTTGGACAGGAGAAGAGCATTTAAGAGACCTTGTTCTCATTGTTTTTATATTTTTTATAATTGAATTATTTTTAATTATTTAACATTATTTAATTTTATTATTAAAAATACATTTTAAAAATTATTTTACAGTTAAAAATACATTTATGAAGAAAAAATCAATTTTTTTTAAGAGCCATAAGTTGAGTGTGTAGTGAATATGGTCTGACTGCCTTCACAAGATCGGCCATAAATCCATGGATAATAGCAGCAGTGGCATGTAATGGCACACAAAACCCGACTGAGGCTACAGGTCATAAAATGTTTTGTAAATTTTTTAAATTACCAGGTAATAAATATTTCGCCTAAAATGACACGTGCAGAAACAAGTCATAAAACACGGATTTTCAATAAATATAGCGAAATATTTATTACCTGGTAATTTAAAAAATTTACAAAACATTTTATGACCTGTGGTCGGCTTATTGGCAGTAACCAATTAAGTCCCTCTTTAAAAAACATTTTATGACCAGTAGTTCACGCAAATTTTCCTATTAAAGAAAAGCAAATATCGCTTATTTTTTTTTACCTATTTTTTAACAAAAAATAAATATAAATACTTCACACACTCTGAGTCAAATTTCAGTTGAATACTAAACGTGAAAGTGTTAAAGTGTTTTTTTGTAAAGTAAAGAGTGAAGCTGTAAAGACAATTTAAAGTAAAATGAATAAATTTTGCTGCAATCCGTTTAACAAGAGTGGACATCGTTCGAAAAAGATAAAAGTATTAAAATTAACTGGTGTTTCGAAGCGATACATGAATGAATTAAATATACAATACGGTGAAGAAGCAGAATTCATTTGCCCCAAGTGTAAAATCGATTTGTCTCAACAAGCAAATGCATTGAAACAAATGCAACCACAATCCGAGAGTGAAATGACAATTGAACAAAATGTTTCATCTGATAGTGAGGCAGACATTCCGATGGTCAATATGTCTTTGAGTCCTTTGAATGAGGCTATTACCACTTTAGGTGAAGCGCCTATTAGAAAAAGAAAGTTGCGAAGTGAAGGAAAGATAAAAAAGGCAAGGTTATGAGTGCAATCGCGACAATATTTGATGAAGGCTCTGATAACGAATGCAGTCAAGCAGATGACGTTGATGACGGCAAACAAATGATTGAGCAGTTGAAAAGAAAATTCAATTTAGCGACCACTTTTCCGGAGAAATATCTCATTTTATCTGTGCTGCCTCAATCATGGTCTATACGCAAGATTTCTGAACAGTTTCAAACATCTTTTTACATCGCGAGAAGAAGCAAAGAATTAGTTCGACAGAAGGGCATATTGGCGACTCCCACCAAGAAATTTGGCTCAAGGACCCTCAGCGAAGCAACGGTGAAATTGATTCAAGATTTTTACTGCAATGATGACAACAGCTGCGCCTGCCCAGGTACACGTGACTATGTTATCACACGTGAAGATGGAGAAAAAGTACACAAGCAGCGCAGATTATTATTATGTAATCTATCCGAAGCATACCATCAGTTCAAAGAGAAATACCCAGCAGAAAAAGTGGGATTTTCTAAGTTTGCCATCCTACGACCAAAAGAATGCGTGCTGGCATTAGACAGGCACGGAACGCATTCAGTCTGCGTTTGCATGTTTCATCAAAACATCAAATTAATGTTCTTTCCATGCAAGAAATTGAAAGTATTTCACGGTGAAATTGAAACATATAGGGACCTCCTGTCGAAGTCGTTGTGCGCATACCCCACGGAAAATTGTCATCTGTCCAAATGCGACAATTGTCCGAAGATTGACGAGCTAGAGCAATATTTGGCGGAAAAGTTTGAACAGCTGTTAATTCAGGAGGTGCATTTCAAACAGTGGATGATTAGCAGCGGCAGATGTTCCCTTGAGACCGTGGTAAAGCAGATTCCGGAATTCATCGAGGAATTCGGATTCAAGTTGAATGAACTGAAGGCGCACCATTTCATATCCGAGATGCAATCGAAATTTCTAAAGGAAAGTAAGGAGAAATTAGCCCAAAATGAATTCATTGTGATAAGCGACTTTGCCGAGAATTACACTTTTCTCGTTCGGGATGAAATTCAGGCTTATCACTGGGCAAACGACCAGTGCACGGTGCATCCTTTTTGCATTTATTTCAAAAACGAAGATAACGAACTACAGACCGCTTCTCAGTACAAGAAAAAAAATTTTACAATCTTTGCATAATTGAAGAAGAACAAAACTGCAAGGTCGAGTGGCACTTTTTTGCGACGTCCCACGGTAAGGGCCCATGCGATGCGTTAGGGGGAACCCTAAAACGCATGGCGACTAAGGCAAGTTTGCAAAAGCCATATACTGACCAGATCTTAAATGTACAACATTTGTTTTCGTGGATTCAAAGCAAGGAAATTGCCATTAACACAGTTTTATGCACTCAAAAAGAACACGATGCCATGGAGCGACGACTTCAAAACAGATATAATAATGTCAAAACTATAACTGGAACGCAAAAGTTTCATTGCTTCATACCAAATATTTCTGATATGTCAATTAATGTAAAGCGGTACTCTTCGTCTGCCGACGTGCTAAATTTAAAGTTACTTTAATTTTATAATGATGCCAAGACAATTGAAATTTTTAATAAATATTGTAATTAAGTATAAGCAGCAAAATAAGAAAGATTTTTTCTTCATAAATGTATTTTTAAAATGTATTTTTAATAATAAAATAAAATAATGTTAAATAATTAAAAATAATTCAATTATAAAAAATATAAAAACAATGAGAACAAGGTGCTCTTCTCCTGTCCAAACAAGGAGTCGGGGCCCATTTTTTTATTGCTGATTCTTAAAGCAAAAATTATGAGGAATCCAAAAAAAATAAAATTAGCCGGAAATTTTAGGAGCTTTTGTGGAAAATTTAATTTTCATTGGAAAATTTAATTTTCATGGGAAAAAAGGTAAATTTCTGAGAAAACTTAGGAAAATTAAAGCCTGATTCAATACCTTTCCAACGAGCTATCACTCGCTTTAGTAGTTTTTTTTTAACAACTTTCAATGAGGTCCCTTATGAAGAATTCTTCAATTTTGTCACATGACAGTGGTGTACACCACCACTAAACCAGTCACTATAAAAAAAAAAAATATGTAGGTACATTATTTTTTGCTGGGCAATCGATTGAGACTATTTATTTTAAAATCGGAGAGGGGTCGTCCAAAAGGTGATCGCTTTCATATGGAATTGCTCTTTAGTGGATTACAAATTTTAAATTCGTCTTCTAATTTTTTGTCTTCGGAGTAAACATTCTAAATATTGATTTCTTTTTATTAAATTTTCATAAATAATTCTAATCGAGTTGATTTTTTACTTAGTCGTGATTTCGAGAAAGTGTAACATTTTTTTTCCCAATCGTTTTAACTGGGGTTATTATATTATGTGAGCAAATTTGTCTTCTGCATTAAAATTATAGTCGTATACAGTTTATATATAGACATTTTATATTAATAAAATTGGCAATTACTTTTTTTTAACCACTCAGGCGTATACTTGATTTTAACAGTAAGCATACTCTTCATCGTTAACAATATAACATAACATAACAAAACCTAACATACCATCTACATAAATCTTAAATTGGGTTCTAACATTTTGTATAACATTATCATTTGTTTTTGGAATTTTTATATCCGCTTGAGTTTGTATTGTTACCCCTGCAAAGACATTTTTAGCCATTGAAGCTATTCGGTTCAATTTCCACATCCGAGTGAAATATAATCTAACCTGCATTTCATTGATATTCAAGATATAATTTTATTTGAAAAATATATATATTTTTTTTTTCCTTTAGTCGTTTTTTTTTTTACTTTTTTTCCCCCTTATTTTGGGAATGTAAATTTTTAATGTTGTTAAAAATATATTTTTTATTAGGAAAGAAAGAGACAAATAGATTTAATTAATTTCTTCCTTTTGTTAATTCAAGTTGTACACTATTTTCAGTTGAGCATCGTATTAAGTTGAAATTTGTAACTAGGTTGAAACACAATCTTTTGGAACTTTTAAGTTGATTTTTTTTTTTTTAATTACTTCGGTATATTTTATTTTGGTTTTTGGCATGGGTAATGAGGATGAATCTCGGGCACCTGCTACCGCGACTGTTACTACAGGAGGTGGTAAACACCCGTTATGCGATGCATGTCGTCAGCCTATTACTTCAAAAACACAGTTAGTTTCTACCTGCTGTGGTCATTTGTTTCATAAGCCTTGTGTGGCGGCAAATCTGAAAATTCGACCCTTTTGCCCTGTATGTAATACAAGAGTTGTGAATGATCCTCCAGCTCAGGGGTCTGCGAATATTCCAACTCGTTCTCAGGATAAATCTCGGCAACAAATACCGGCTGGTGAGCAGCTTAATCAATCTTTTTTGGGAGTCGCTCCTCATGATGTGGCCCCATCGGGTCCTGTTGTTTCAAATACTAATGCATCTACTTCTGGCGCTGCTGGTTCAGGTCAAACAGATTTAAATTCTACCTTGAATCAAAATGAGTCGTTATGAGAAATGATTGAGTCGATTGTTGCAGCTCAGCAAAATCAATTGTTTTCGGGCTTAAGCAATCAGATATCTAGTATTGAGGCTCGTTTATCTAATTTAACCCTAAACTTTCCGCCTGTTATGCAGTCGAATGTGACCCTAATACCACCATCATTTGCTTTGCCGGTGGCTGAGCAGCAAACATTTCGGGAGATATTAGGTCTCCGGCCTGTTGATGTTCGACCTCTTTTCATAACCGATCTTGCCTAGTTCATCTGGTTTCAGATTTCATAATTCCGGTGCTGCTTCAGCATCTTCGCCCGATTTGAATGTTCGCCCGGACAAGGTGTTACAAATTATTTTCAATTGGAAAACAAAGTTTTCAGGTGGGTCAAATGGCCTGTCCGTTAACAAATTTAAATACCGAGTGGAGGCATTAACTGCTCAAACTCTTCAAAGCGACTTTGATTTGTTGTGTAATTATGCTAATTTATTGTTTGAGGGTAAGGGAAGCGACTGGTTCTGGCGTTACCATACATCGGCCTCCAAGGTAAAGTGGCCGTATTTGTGTCTTGCGCTTAAGCAACAGTATAGGAATACGCGTACAGATGTTGACTTTCGCGAGATGATAAGGGATCGAAGGCAAAAACCAAACGAACCTTTTGATACTTTTTACGATTCAATTGTTGAGCTCACTGAGAGCTTCCAAAATTGAAACTGATTTTGATGATGATGGTGTTAATGTGGCAATGGTCGATAATGATGAAATATCAGAAATAAATCTTGTTTGCTGGAACTGCCATAAGGCTGGTCACAGGTACCAGGACTGCTTGTCCGATAGATCTGTATTTTGTTACGGTTGTGGCAAACCTGATACATACAAACCAAATTGTAAGACTTGCTCTTCAAAAAACTTGAGATTCGGTGCACAGAAAGGTGCACACCAACAAATGAAAACCAAGCAAACAGAAACGGAAATATAATTTCCATCCTACGACGAAATAATGATTACAACATTACCGGAAATGTTGATAATTTACCTAAAAATAACTTTTTGAATACCAATCCTAACTTTAGAGCTCTTAATTTGAACACTCCCCAGATTTTTAAACCATTTCATATAAGATTAAAAGAATATAATGAAGCTAGGGGCAGAATTTTCAAGGAAACCTCTAAATCTTCTCGCTCGGCCCTACGCATGCGGAACTTTTGGCAAAAGCTGAAGCAATTTAGGCAGAAGTTTGTTTGCTCAATTTTGGATAAGCCTGGTGATATAAGGCCGTATGCAGAGGAAACGCTCTTTGATAAAAATGTCCTTGGTCTATTGGATTCAGGAGCTTCGCTCACCTATAGGTCGTCGGTCAAAACAGCAGATGGTAGGAGGCAACTTGTAGTTGGTTTTGTAGAAACTATGATAGCTTTTAAGGGTGTTGGAAAGCTTATTACACTTTTTATTATTCCTAGTTTAGAGAGAAACTTGTATTTAGGTGCTGACTTTTGAGAATTGATTGGGTTATTACCTCCTGGCGTAGTTAGTTTTGATGGTTCTAGTGCGTTGACTTCGTCGGTTAGTGAAGTTCGGGACCAAATGCCGCTAACTTTAATCCAAAGGCAGTGTCCTCAACAGGTGATATGTTTGTTTCTATCGTTCGCAAAGGAGGGCTTAGGGAAAACGAATGTGTTGTGTCACGTGATAGACACGGGAAATGCTAAACCCATTAAACAGAGGCACTTCTCAGTATCTCCTGCCATAGAAAAGCTGGTCTACGAAGAACTGGACCGAATGCTGTCCATAGGCGTAATCGAAGAATCCAATAGCGAATGGTCGTCACCAGTTGTCCTCCATCGAAAGTCAGGTAAAAACAGGCTCTGTTTAGATAGCAGCAAATTAAATTTAGTAACCGTGGGTGACGCGTATCCACTTCCGCAAATCGATGGTATCCTTAGCCGACTCCCTAGGGCAGAATATATATCGAGCTTGGATCTAAAGAATGCTTTTTGGCAGATTCCGTTAGATTCAGGATCAAAAGATAAAACTGCATTTACCGTGCCTGGGAGACCGCTGTATCACTATAACGTCATGCCTTTTGGGCTATGCAATGCTGCACAAACAATGTCATGATTAATGGATAAAGTGATTCCGCCAGATCTCAGGACGGAAGTGTTTATTTATCTTGATGATCTATTGATCATTTCGGAATCTTTCGAAAAGCATCTGGAGGTCGGAAAATAAAAGACTCAGGGCTCACTATAAACGTTGAGAAGAGTCATTTCTGTGTTTGTGAAGTTAAATAATTGGGCCACTTGGTTGGGAACGGGGTCATTCGTACGGATCCGGAAAAAGTGTCCGCAGTTACAGATTTCCCAGTACCGCGATCCGTAAAACAAGTCAGAAGTTTTTTGGGAATGACTGGTTGGTACAGAAAGTTTATTCGGAATTATGCTGCAATTACCACGCCTATAACTGATTTGCTAAAAGGGAAAAAGAAATTTGTATGGACCGAAGAAGCCCAACAAGCTTTTGAGGTTTTAAAGTTACATTTGAGCACCGCGCCTGTTTTACATAGTCCCGACTTCTTGCAGCCGTTCTTCATACACTGCGATGCTAGTAAAACAGGAATAGGAAGCGTGTTGGTTCAGAAAAATGCGGAGGGCGAAGAGGTTTCTGTGGCATTTATGTCAAAGAAGCTCAACCAAGCCCAACGCAATTGCTCAGTAACCGAACAAAAATGCAGCTCGGTTAAGTATTAAAAAATTTAGAAGGACATGAGTTTACTGTTATCACTGACCATGCGTCATTGAAGTGGCTCATGTCTCAGACTGACCTCAGTACGCGACTTGCTCGGTGGGCTTTAAAACTTCAGGGGTACAAATTTAGCATTCAGCATAGACGCGGTACCCAGAACATTGTCCCGGACACACTTTCTCGTGCTTACACTGAGGACTTGTCCGAATTAGGTGTTGAAAGTCTGTCCGATCCTAAAAATTACTGTGGGATTTTCGTAGACTTAGAATCTGAACATTTTCAATCGACCGAGTACAAAACTTTAAAGGAGAAAATTGAGAGCGATGTTGACAAAGTGCCCGACCTAAAAGTAGTTGACGGATACGTATACAGACGCACTCAACATGTCACTGGGGAGCCGGTTCATGATGACTTGGCTTGGAAGCTATGGATCCCGAAGTCAATGGTTCCTGAACTGTTCGTAAAGGCTCACGATAGCATCTTGTCTGCTCATGGTGGAATCAATAAAACACTCGAGAGAATTCGAAGGTTTTATTTTTGGCCAAATCTTGTGTCCTAAAAATGTAGGGATATTTCTCGTCCTAGATCATTATTCCAAGTTTCCATTTTTAAAGGCAGTGAAAAAGTTGAATTAGGAGGTGGTAGTGAATTTCTTGGAGCAAGATCTGTTTCACACATTTGGGGTCCCCGAGACCTTGGTTTCGGACAATAGTTCTCAATTTAGGTCGTTAAAGTTTAGTAGCCTATTGAAAAATATAAGATAAAACATGTGTTTACAGCAATCCATTCACCACAGGCTAACGCATCTGAGAGAGTGAACCGTTCAATATTGGCTGCCATTAAGGCATATATTCGCCCAGATCAGAAGAATTGGGATGATCTGCTCAGTAGTATTGGTTGTGCGATTCGCTCGGCTATTCACTCGGCTAAAGGGACTTCCCCGTATTATTTAGCGTTCGGTCAACACATGATAACGAACGCAGATACGTATCAACTGCTTCGCCGGCTTGAAATATTGGAGGATCGATCAGTTCGTTTTGACCAAAACGATTCATTACATATTATGGCTAAACGTGCTGCATAACTAATGCAAAAACAATTTAAGCGTAATGAACGTACTTATAACCTAAGATCGAGGGAAGTAAATTTTGAGGTATACCAGGAAGTTTATAGGCGAAATTTTAGGCAAAGTAACCTTGAGCAAGGCTATTGCGCTAAGCATGGACCAACTTTTATAAAGGCTCGTATTCGTAAAAAGCTAGGTAACAACTACTATGAATTAGAGGACCTTTCAGGACCATTTCTAGCAGTTTATCACGCCAAGGACATTCGGCAGTGATTTCGTTTGGTTGATTTTATTTTTTTTTTTTCTCTTCGGCAAGCGGGATCAGCCTTGGGGGTTTTAGTTCGAAACCCCAAAGTCTGATTTTGGCTGGGGGATTTGTAAAGGCACTTGCCTCCGTTTTTGAGATTTTATTTTATTTTTTTATGCATGCCTTACACAAATTTTTCATGGTATTAATCATTATTTCGTGAGAATATTTGAATTGTGTTTTGGTTTTTTTTTTTTGCAATAAGATTTGCTATTTTTTTTAAAAAATATTTAATTTTATTCGATTAATCGTTATCAAATTTAAATATTTTACTGTTCGTTCGTCTGATTAATCGAGTAATTTTTAAACGGGTGACCACCCTGTTGCATATTTGAAATTGCCATCTATATGTCATTGGGATATAACACAATTAACCAGGGTTGATTTCGTTATACATTCGGATTTTTATTCGAATACGCCAATTTCTTTATATACCTGGAAAGAAAGCGTCAGTTTTTCATTTTTTTATCACGACCATAAAACCGAGGTTTCTTTTTGGCAAAAAGGGTTTTCAACCGCCATTATTCTGTGAAGCCGTTGGAAAGGTCGTGATACCAAAGTGTTTTTCGTATGAGGGTGAAAAATAAAAAAAAAGGTTTTTTTAAAGTTTTTTATAGTGGTATAAGGATAATTTCTTAAAATAATCGAAAGTTTTGTTTTACTTTAATTGCTTTTGTAGATTTTTTTCTTCAATTTATTTACTCTAAGTTAATAAGGGTTATTTTTTTTTTTGGTTTTTACATTTAGTTATGAAGAAGAAAATCCAAAATCAAAAACCCAGAAGTAAAATTTTGTTTTATTTCCAAAATTGTGGTGCCAAATCAATGAGGTAATCTTTTTATTTTTTTTTTTTTTTAATTTTATCTCTCTGTTGATTATTTGGATATCGAATCTTATAAAATTAATTCTTTATGTAGATTTAGCACCTAATGTTTGATATTCCAACAATAAAAATACTTGGCTAGTGGAGTTTCTAAAAAGTCTGAGAAAGTGAGAAAGTCTTTCTCAGCAGCCTAATCGAAGGAAAAGTGATGTCGTCATTTTTAGTTGCCGCTAACCTTCAAGTTGTGCGGTGTTAAATTGGTGGTGTAAAAAAAAACATAAATATTAGTGCAAATGGTGGTTTAGAAAAAAAAACGAAGGACAACGATCTTTATATTTTAAGAAGACTATAAATTCGCTTTTAGCTGATAGACTAACTATTTAAAGTATTAAAATCATTTGGTGAAAGTTTAAACTATAAAAACAAAATCAAAATCATATGCGTATTTTACATCTAAAGCAGTGCTAAAAAAAATTGCCAATATATGTATGTATAAAAAAAAGAACTCAAAATTCCTTTGTGCAAAAACAACAAACTTGAAAAACGGAAAAAAATTAACACCGTTCAACAAAAATTTCAAGGAAAAGAATGCCTATAAAATCTAGAAAGTAGAAGCTATAATTGACTAAAAAAAAACTATAAACAGAGTGTAGTTTGGTTTGATAGTGAACAAAAATTAAATAGAATAACTAACTTTTTAAAAAAGAAAATATCTACTTGAAATAAGTGATTTTTTTGCATAATTTTAAAATTTATCGTTTAGTGAATTTTTTTTTTTCTAAACCTGTTTTAAATTTGTTAAAATAGAATTAAAATAATTCAATTCATTCTATTCATTCTATTTTTGCTTTCTTTAAACGTAAAATTTAAAATATTGGTTTTTTGTTGAACAGTGTTATTCATTTGTTTCAATGCATTTGCATGCATATAATAATCATATGTTATTTTTATATACATGTTTCATAACTAAACACAAAAAACAAAACATCCCAGAAAGAAAATTTTAGTTGCTAATTTTTTTTATGGCAATACCTTTCTTTTGCGGTCTATTGGTATGCATTGGAAACTCATACATAAAACATTGTGTTTCCCGGTTAAGATTAAATTCTTTTTTTTTATTACAATTTATTAATTTGTTTTTTTCCAGTTTATAACAACGGAAACGCGGTTAAAATATATATTTCTTTTTGCATTTGGTAATGAAATGTTGATGGGCATTTAAACGCTTAATCTCTCTTAGCATGTTGCTAAACATACCTCAGCAACATTTCTCTTTAAACACAACAACCACATGCTGAACTCTGGATGATCTTTCATCGTTGAAGCTGTTACAACGACCACATTGATGTAAGTCTGGTTTTTTTTATTATATTCTTGTTCTTACCTATTTGAATTCTCTGTTTACATTTTGGAAAAAACAAATAATATTTTAATATTTTCGTTAAGTTTTTAAATTACTAGCCTGCTTGACGTGACCAGCTTAAAATTTTAAATACAAACTTTTGAAAAGACCAGGATTTTTTTTTAATAAAATTAATAAAAAACAAGTAAGAGCGGCTAAATTCGGCTATGCCGAATCTTACATACCCTTCCCTATGGTTGGGAAAAAAACTGAAGTTTATATGTGGAATGGACAGATTTATATACGGACGCCTTTAAGATGAAACTAACCATTTAGTTTGGTGATAAAACTTGGACTCGGGGAGATTTTTGGTTCCAGAAAATAGGTATTTAAAAAAAATTTATGTTTTGGTCATAACTTTTTTGTATCTGAACGATATTTCCGAGTTTTTCAGCAAATATGTAATACTAAAGATTTTCGATCTTTTGCTATATAAGACGTATCCATAGGTCATATTACAGCTGTAGAATAGTGTTTGTTGTTTGTGTATAAAAGGTAAAGAGGTGAAAGAAAATAATTTCAACAAATTGTTAAAAGAAATCACTAGAAATGCATGTGATTTAGCTGGCAAATTTGCATTTGGGATTTTATTTCGCTTTTTTATTAAAAATATTTGTAATTTCTTTAGCTTAATTTTAAAAATTTGAAGGAAAATAGTTTATAATTTTTTTTTTTTTATAAATTATTATAAGTTATGACCTAAAATAGTTGCACTCAAAGGGAAATTATGTATAAAATTTTCTTAATATATGAGAAATAAAATGGTTTAAAAATCTTTTTATAAATTCTTTTAAATCGGAGCAAAAAATAGAAATAAAACCATTTGTATTTTGTTTGTATCAAAGGGTTTTTATAAAAATTTGATGTTTTTAGCCTATTTATGGATTATTTAATTATTAATATAAAATTTTATTTAAATTAATTATTAAATGTTAAAAAAAAAACAAAAATAAACAAAAAAAATCTTAAGAAAATAAAAAAAATGTTCAAAAAAAAGTGAATTGACCGGGATTCGAACCCGCGACCCTTCCACCTGTGGTGAAGGGTATAAAAACGTTTGCATTTTGTTTGTATCAGAGGGTTTTTATAAAAATGTTGATGTTTTTAGCCTATTTATGGATTATTTAATTATTAATATAAAATTTTATATAAATTAGTTATTCAATGTTAAAAAAAAAACCAAAAATAAACAAAAAAAATATCTTAAGAAAATAATAAAAAAAAATGTACAAAAAAAAAAAGTGAATTGACCGGGATTCGAACCTCGAACCCGCGGCCTTAGAGAAAAAAAGTATTTATGACATAGCGTCTAGACAACTGAGCTATTGAAGCTCACACAAAATCATCGTCAATAGAGGTACATATATAAAAGTCTTCGTTCATTAGAGATTTGTTTAGTTTTTATTTAAATGACAAATCTTTGTATGTGTGTTGTTTGTGTGTAAAAGGTGGAGATGAAAGAAAAGAATTTTTACACATGGATGTGTTTGTTATGCTTAATATTCTATATACATATTTAACAAAGGGACTTTACCGAAAAAATTAGAGGTAGTCCTGGTTTTTTGCTAATATCTCAGCCATTTATTAACCGATCTGTCTGATTTTTAATAGCAAACAGAAATGGATCACATGTAACAGAAATAAAAAACAATCAAGTCCTCATCATGTCTGCGTTCTTCGGAAAACCCATTTCAACACACAGACGGACAGACGGACATCGTTAAATCAACCTCGCTCTTCATAAGGACCCAGAATATATATACTTTATAGGGTCTAAGATCAATATTGTAGAAATTACAAACGGAATGACAAACTTATATATACCCTTCCACCTGTGGTGAAGGGTATAAAAAGAAAATAATTGTTACACCATAAGCAAACTTAATAAAGCATTTGCGTAATGATAAAAAATTTCATGTATAAATTTTACGCTGGTAACTGGTAACCTGCGCGATTC
Source organism: Eustalomyia histrio (assembly GCA_949748255.1). Taxonomy (NCBI): domain Eukaryota; kingdom Metazoa; phylum Arthropoda; class Insecta; order Diptera; family Anthomyiidae; genus Eustalomyia; species Eustalomyia histrio. The sequence goes on from OX456528.1 coordinate 12,489,073, forward strand.
TAAAAATTTAGACAAGTTTAATTAAAGCCGCTTCATTTTTTTTCGGATTAATATGATTTTTTTTTCATTTTTTCCGTAGAATGTAATTAAATTTTCACATTAAATTCAGTTTTTGTTAAGATTCAATTTCAAAGTTTTAATTTAATTAAATTTTTTTTGGCTACAATTAAATTTATAAATCTATCCTTTTTTTAATTTTTTTTCATTAATCTTTATTGTAATTTTACATATACATATTTTAGATTTAAGGTTTATTTTTTTATTATATTTTTATTATTGAGTTTGAGGAAAATATAATGAAAAGTAAATGAAATATTTGCTAGTAAATGTATTCTAAATTAAATTAAATTCATAGCTCTTAAAGTTTTGTTAGCGTTGAAATGAATTTTCAAATAGCAAATAAAACATAATGTTTTTGGGCTGAGTTTAACAAATCTGTTTGATTTTTAACTATTAGGTAAAGGACTTGTGCGTGGGATCACAAAAATATTTTATTAGGATTTTGTAGGTACAGTGATCATGGTAGGGTGGGCCGATTTTTGTCTTTGCACATCTTTTTACAAACAATTCTTTCCTTTTGTGGTTTTTTTATTTCGAACCTAATACTCTTTGATCTATTTTCTTTAGTATTTATTTCCTTTTTTTTATAAGCACGCAAAACAAAATTAATTGTGTGGCTATTTGATATGGATGCAATTGTAGCATTGAACCTACCCTCCGACGAGCAGGAATGCCGGTAACATTGCGTGCACCCGCTACATCTAGCTTCCCCTTAACAGCTATCAAAGTATTATTAACCCTTGTATGCTACACCGCATAGTTTTTAGCTAAGGCAAGAGACGTATACTGTACGGGAAGAATACAGCAAAAACGTTAATGCACCATCGTGAGACCTGCGGCAAGAAAGTGTACTATTGTGAAGTGTACATAGGATCGTTAATAACTCATAGTGTTTTGGGAAACAGTCATAAAAGGGTAAGAATTATAAAATTTATATTGTTTAAAGAATAAACCTAATTAGTGGTTACTCTTTGCTACAGGGCAGGCATTTCATATTCCCATTTTAAAAATATATATATAATAGGCCTAATTTGCAAACGCTCGGCGAAGGTTTAAACGCTTCGGTAAATGCATTTTTCCGCATACACCTTGTGTACTCTAAAACTAAACCCGTGTAAGGGGAACATTTTATCTACCTCTTATAACTTAATAGTGAACAAATGGGGATGAATGTATAAAGCCAAAGAGATAATAATTTTTGAACAACAACAATGAAAGTCGAAAAATATTTTAACTTAGCTCACATCATGGCATAAGCAGCTGAATAACCGTAATCACTAAAACATAAAAGAAAGGAGGTCTGCATGAAAGTCTACAAAAAAAAGAAAAAATTAAAAAGTGTGGTATGAACCTGAGCCTAGAAGAAATTATATAAAAAAATATATATATATTAAAAAAATCGCACCTATGATAAATAATTAGTCAATAATTCATTCAATAAGTTCAGTCAAAAGGACAATTACAATAAGTCTGCCAGTAATTTCGTGAATAACACTGTTCAAGTTTTTAACACGAAATTTCTGGTATTAACGTGAAAACCATATGGTTGTGTTTGGATGAGCCCCCTGACTACTACTACACCGATGAAAGTGCCAATTTGGCTCATTGGGAAAAATTAATGACGTTTTTTTTTTTAATTTCGGTCAATTCGTCAATTTTTACCATTTTCAGCCCATTTAAGTCGCTTTTCCTGTATTCAAATTTCTTGTGTTAACTTTATACGGCTCACAATTACTATTTCCACCATAAGAACGCACATTTCAACTGAGAAAATCAAAATTTTTAGCCTATTTTCATAATTTTTGCCCATTTTTCATCGATTTTTCCCATTTTTTGCTGTTTTTATGCGCTTTTTGTAGATCTTGCGCAAACTTATCGACATAATTCTCACCGTTTTTCCTTTTTGCAATATATTATGCAATATTATTGCCATTTCAAGCAACTCAACACTTTTTAATACAAAAACCATCCTTTTTTACGCTTTTTCGGATGATTTTCGCGTTTTTTATTGATTTAAATAAATTTTTTGTGGTTGAATACATTTTTGCCAGGGACAGGAAATAAGAGTTATTTTTCAATTTTTGAAGAAATAAATCGTACATAAATGAACATCGTAGAAAACTTCTAATTACACCATCATGATTTTTAGGCGAAATGCATCCAACATATTGCATGATTTTTAAATTTTTGATTTTTATTTTAACAATCAAAAATAAGAGTTATTTTTGATTTTTATTTTTTTAAATAAAAAATAAAAGTTATTTTTGATTTTTATATTTTTAAATAAAAAATAAAAGTTATTTTTGATTTTTATATTTTTAAATGAAAAATAAAAGTTATTTTTGATTTTTATTTTTTATATCAATAATAAAAATCAATTCAAAACTCTTATTTATTTGTTGATGCCGTATGTGTTATAATATGCTGCTTCATTCTAATTTCTATATGAATATAATATATTATGTGACTTATCCATTATCAGCTATAAAAACATGAATGCATTGAAATAGCTTATAAGTTTTGGCTACCATTCAAGTCAGTGTTAAGAGGTCGTTTTCAGGTGTTCAATTTTACCATCATAATTGATTTTAAATGTTCCTCAAATAAATTATATCTCAAATCTCACATCTGAGCGCTGAAAATTTCCTTTCTACACTGACTTGAGTGGCAGGTACAGAATGAACAATTAAAGCTAATTTTCGAAGCCATGGAAACACAAATTTTTTGCTCTCCCAATATTCCAATAAATTAGCAGAAGTATCGAAACGCTTTTCTTTGTAATTGTCTATTTCCAAATAAGCTTTGATATAAAAATCAAAAATAACTTTTATTTTTGATATAAAAATATAAAAATCAAAAATAACTTTTATTTTTCATTTAAAAATATAAAAATCAAAAATAACTTTTATTGTTCATTTAAAAAAAATAAAAATCAAAAATAACTCTTATTTTCTATCTAAAAATATAAAAATAAAAAATAACTCTTATTTCTTGATTTTTTTTTTTGATAAAAGTCATAACAGTTACGGTCCCTGATTTTTTCGGTATACAAATTAATGGAAATGCGTGTTTCTCCGTATTAATGTAATTCATTTTTAATTGGCAATTTAAATAGAGAAATAAGCAATGGAATATCATTCGTTATCCTCCAATTCCATTAACAAATTCCAGCAAAGATCTGCCAAAAGTGAATCTAATTTTTTTCCACTATACCAGTGTTCCAACTGTGCTGATACCTGGTTGAAACGTTCCCCGTCTGATTCAGACGGCAACTGACGCTCGAAGTGATCCTAGTGGTGATGCATGAAATGCACTTTCAACGATATTCGAACACCGATGTTTTCGAAAGATTGCAGCATATCATCAACAATGGCACGCCAATTGTCCACTCGATGAATGCCGAGAACTTTTTCGATCACTGCTTTCAGGCTATCCCAAGCGATGAGTTCCGCCTCTTGAAGGACATTGTTGAAGTCTTCATCCTTCATCAGTTTGCGAATGTCTGGGCCATTCAACACACCTGAAATAAATATATGATTTTATATAAAAACTTTCAAGAATGCTTTATCTTTGTTGGCGGAAAAAGAATTCCAAATATTTATTTACCTTCTTTAATTTTCGCTTCACTCAAGCGTGGAAAAATGTACTCCAATCGTCCAAATGCCAATCTATTTCCACGCACCAGTAACGCTTTGATGAAATTCTTCATTAACCCAAGTTTAATGTGCAATGGTGGCAGCAATGCCTTATCCATCGGCACCAACTCCTCGTGGGTAACGTTCTGCTGCCCGATTAGACGATTTGTTCTCGGTAACCAATCTCGTTCTTGATACTGTGGTGTATATCGCAAATCCCACGTACACAAGTAGCACATATTTTTTGTGTAACCAGTTTGAAGGCCACAGATAAGTGCAACCACTTTCAAATCAGCGCATATTTTCCAACAATGTTCATGGTATTTCACAGAATCCAAGATTAGTTTTATGGAATCATACGTTTCTTTTGTTTTCACGGCAAGCGCAATTATCGAAATACAGCAGCACAGCCTTGAGACTGCGCTTCGATCCATCGATGAACAACCGCCATTGGTCCGAATTGTACGTGTAATTCATGGCCGACATCAAACCATTGATTTCATTACAGTTCGTAAATGAATTGTTTTCGTTGCGAGTAAAAAACGGTACAAATTCATGCTGTCGACCACGCGAACCGAACACTTTAACTTCTGGTGACAGGATGTTCACAGCTTTAAGATGTTGAGCAAGAATTATGGTTTTATTTTGTGACAACTTTAGTTGTCTTGACATTATGTTCAAGCGCTGTTGTGTAACTTCAATGTGTCGATTCTGGCTCCGAAAAAAAAGGTGGTGGGATGTATTCTTCGGTTGGACTCGGTTTTCTCGGGATTGGCACTGGCGGAAAATGGGGAAGAGTGGTTTGAGCTGACGGAACATTCCATCGCCTTTCTTCTGTTCATACCCACAACATTATTTTTACATACGTAGCACATGTTTTTTTCGTGGTCGACTGGCTCTGACCAAATCATCGGTATTCCATATGGCATGCTTTCCCGTCGACCTGTTCGCCAATCATACAAACGTGCTACACACGATGAACAAGCCATTTTAGGCACCCAGTAAACATTACGAATCACTGGAATATTGAAGTACTGCTCGAACAATGTTACAATTTCATCAGTAATTTTTTTCTTAGACGACATAATGGTCCACTTTCCGCACATATAACAGTAATGATTGAATTTTTTCAGGCATTCATCCATTTTTTACCGTAAAAATTAATCACTTCAAATTGGAAACTTTATTTATACTTTTATTACTTTTTCGTCACTTTAAAAAAATCGTACTTTACGCGTTCGGAGACACTTGTTGAATGACAAAAATCGATCAATGAACACCTATAAAAAATAAAAAAAAGGATGGTTATATACCTGATTCGTGTGCGTTTGTGTAAAAAAAATTAGTGTAAAAAAAGCATGCAGGTAGCCAACGGAAAAAACCCAAATAATTAAAAAAGTACACTTTCCTTTTTTCCTTTTAATTGTCCACGCACATTACCGAAAAAGCGTAAAAAAGGATGGTTTTTGTATTATTGCCATTACATGCAATAATATTGCATAATATATTGCAAAAAGGAAAAACGGTAAGAATTATGTCGCAAGAACTACAAAAAGCGCATAAAAACTGCAAAAAAATGGGGAAAATCGATGAAAAATGGGCAAAAATCATGAAAATAGGCTAAAAATTTTGATTTTCTCAGTTGATAATATATTGCAAAATATATTGCAAAAAGGAAAAACGGTAAGAATTATGTCGCAAGAACTACAAAAAGCGCATAAAAACTGCAAAAAAATGGGGAAAATCGATGAAAAATGGGCAAAAATCATGAAAATAGGCTAAAAATTTTGATTTTCTCAGTTGAAATGTGCGTTCTAATGGTGGAAATAGTAATTGTGAGCCGTATAAAGATAACACAAGAAATTTTGAATACAGGAAAAGCGACTTAAATGGGCTGAAAGTCGTCAAAAATTGACGAATTTACCGAAATTCAAAAAAAAAAACGCCATTAATTTTTCTCAATGAGCCAAATTGGCACTTTCATCGGTGGAGTAGTAGTCAGGGGGCTCATTCAAATACAACCATATGGTTTTCACGTTAGTACCATTTTACAACTTGAACAGTGTAATTAATTCAAAGATAGAAGGATTTCTTTCTTGGGTCATAAGTATCATGCAACAATCGAAAATTTAAAGTGGTTTGTATGTGTAGCCAATTACGATCCGCCCTATTGAGAGTCTAGTCGTGTTTTTAAAAGTGTCTAGTGAGTTTTAAAAAATTTATTGTTTTAATACTGAATTAATTGGACTTGTTTTTCAAAAAAGAACTCTAAAAAATCAGAATAATTAAATAATAATTGTGTTTGGTGCATTTACGGATTTTTGCGGGTTTCTGCATAACTTGCATATTACATCAAATTGTTAAGCCTTTACAATAACAAATATTGGTCATACTGTTTGTTTTTGTTTATTATCGTCAAGTTCTCCATTATTCACTTTGAAGTAAGTGATCAGCTGTTATCCATAATCTCCAGTATACATCAAACTGTAACGTATTGGTTTGTGCCTGAACTATTATAGTAACAACCCTGTTATCTCCTGAGCTGTCCAATATTATCATGAAGTGTTCATATGAAAATTGTGTGGTTACTAAAAATTAACTTATGGTGTCTTGTTAGCTGTGCATTCGATACTACCATTTAACTTGCACTAAATGTCTTAAGGCTCGTGATGCTGATGCTTTGGCTGATAAAACTAAAAACCTTCATTGGACTTGTCAACATTGTAAAAATATTGGCGTGGAATTTTATAATTTCTTTAAAAGTTCGCAATCTGAGTTTAAAAAAATCTCTCAAGACTTTGTTGAACTGCAAAGTAGATTATCCTGTTATGGCGAATTATTTACTAAATTCCATAACTTGGAAAAATTCTCCAGCTCAATAAAGTATTCATCTCCTAAAGGTAAAAACAATTTAGAAGACCTGAATAATCGACCAACTACGTCAAATTCTCTCCGTACTGCTGTCTCATCAAACCTTATCGAAATCGATGCTGTTTCTCCTATCCCATCTGGTTCATCAATTAATCATAATCCGTATTCGGTTTCTAACTCTAGGTGTTCCAGCTCGATTCCATCGGTGGAGGTTGCTGCTGGTTCCTCCAAACAATGCTCACACTCTACTGATAACATGGAAGTACGAGTGACAAGATCAATTAAAAAATTTTTGCATAATCAAAATCCTTATATTATTACACAATCCATAAACACTATACCTACTGCTTTGACAGTAAATGATGCTGGATCTCCTATTTCTCTACCGCAATCTTCCCGTTCTTCTTCTAATTTAAATGCTACAACGGTTCTACGTTCTCCACCTAATAATCAACTTTTGAATTCCATCAATAATACTGATATTCTCCCTACTTTACCGAATCAACAAATGTGTGTACCTACTGATTCCAATTCAACTTTAAATCTGTTAACTGTTGTTCCAACGAAAAAATCTATATTTGTTTCACGCTTTACGTCAACAACTTCAATCGAAGATATCAATCAATACATAAAAAACAAATTGAATTTCGATGCAAATATTTTAACTTATAAATGTTTTTATTCTCAACCAAGAGAAATAACATCAATTAAAATAATGGTACCTTATGAACTAATTAAGCAAATCGTTGATCCTAGTTTCTGGCCTGAAAACACTCTAGTTCGTGAATTTGTTTTCAGAAATAATCCTAGAGTACCTAAAATATCTATTCCTGTTTCAAAAAACTAATTGATTCTTCCGTCCATACGAGTTCAATTGTGTATCAAAATGTTAGAGGCCTTAATACTAAATTATCTGCCCTATATGCTGATATTTTTAATTTTGATAAACATATATTTGAATTTACTGAAACTGGCTACATAAAGGTATTCATAATACTGAAATTTTGTGTCCAAACTATCAAATTTTTAGACGCGATAGAAATAATGGTCATAGTAAGAGTGGTGGTGTTATGATTGCAGTTATAAATTACTTGTCTGCAAAAGAGATTTTATTTAATAATGCCTTTGATTTTGAAGCTATTTGCGTACAGGTAAAACATCATAATAAATCGTTTTATATCATGTGTTCCTATATTCCTCCCAGATCTTTTGTAGAAATATATGAAAAGCACAAGAAAGCTGCCGAATTAATTTTTAAAAAATTAAAACCATTAGAGTCTTTTTTACTACTTGGTGATTTTAATATTCCTTCGATTTCATGGGTTAAAGAAGATGATTTAAATAGTTTAATTTCAGTATTTTCCACTGACCTAAATTAATAATGTTGTCAATAAGTTTGATAAATTACTGGATCTTGTTTTCGTTAGTGAACCCAACGAATTCTGTATTTCAAGAGCATCGCCTATATCATTTCCTGAAGATCAGAATCATCCAACATTAGAAATTACCTGTTTATTTTCTTTTACAGTTTGCAGTAATGTTAGGAAACAGATTAAGAAGCTTTGCTTTAAGAGAACCGATTACAATGCACTCACTTCTGCTTTGTCACAAATCAACTGTAGGGATGTTTTTGCTTTATGTAATGATAATCTGGATCTGATACTGAAGTCATTCTATAAAGTTATAAACAATTGTTTTACTAAATCTTTTCCAAAGACTTTTCCAAAAAAAACTACTGGTCCTCCTTGGAATTCAAAATTTCTTTCTCGCCTAAAAAATATAAAAACTAAGCTATTTAAGAAATATAAAGAACATGGATCATTGATCAACTACACGAACTATATAAAAGTTAGAGCTGAATATAACAAATCGAATCATTCTGCTTATAATGATTATTTAAATAATATAAAGGCTAAGTTAAAAAGCGACCCTAAGTCTTTTTACTCGTTTGTTAATTCTAAACGACGCTGCATTGGTTTTCCATCCTCAATGAAATTAGATGACATCGAAGCATCAGACGATATCTCTATAAGTAATATGTTTGCTGATTTTTTTGCTTTAACATACTCCACAACTAAATTCACCAACACTTCTCAATATCCTTTCATTATCCCGGAATCATCTATAAATATTTCATTTATTAATGAACAAACTGTTTTAAGCAACTTGTTAAAACTAAAATGGTCGTATGCTGCGGGACCTGATGGAGTCCCAAATTGTGTGTTAAGACGTTTCGCTGATCTTCTATACATTCCTCTAACATTTCTCTACAATAATTCAATTAGACTGGCATATTTTCCTGATGTTTGGACGAAATCCTTTATAACTCCAATTTTTAAATCTGGAAGTAAATCCGTAGTATCAAATTACAGAGGAATTGCTAAATTAAGTTCAATTCCAAAATTATTTGAAAAATTGATAACTGAGGCATTATCATATCAAGCGTCATCTATTATTTCACAACAGCAACATGGTTTTCGTAAATCCTGCTCAACAATTACCAATTTACTGGAACTTACAACTTTAGTCAATGATGGCTTTGTTAATGGAAAACAAACTGATGTTGTTTATACTGATTTCAGTAAAGCCTTTGATAGAGTAAACCATGATTTATTTCTATATAAGTTAGACCGCATTGGTTTCAGTTTGACGCTTGACTCTTGTTAAGGAGACCAACAAAAATATACGTGTGTCGGCGGTTTGATAGTTTACATCGGGTTTTAATTTTAGAGGCGGTTTAAGTTTCCCAGCTCTGGCCTGTTCTTGCAGCATATCGGTATATAAAACTATGTTTTCTTTACATCTGAGGTGTAGGGTATGTTCAGCATTTTTGTAGATAACGGTATGCCAAATATTTTTGTAGAATATATTAACCCTCTAACTCCCCCTCATAACGGCATTTTTTGGCTTTATTCTAACAAATTGTAAAAAACATCCCGAAAAAGAGGAAGGGCGGGGATGAAATGTTCTACAAAAATGTTGGCCATTAAATTCTACTACATATGTCAGAACACACCAAAACCGTAAACTTAACACAAACACAAAAAACCAGACAAATTCAAGATTGCTCATCAAATTTCTAGTCAGCTTTTGGGATGACCAACATATTATAAGTCAGATTTTGGGATCACCTACATAATATTTAGATCATCCCAAAATCCCCTTTTTCGGTGTGATTTTTACAATTTGTTAAAATTTAGCCAAAAAATGCGGTTATGAGGGGGAGTTAGAGGGTTAATATGTTCTACAAAAATATTTGGCATACCGTTATTTACAAAATTGCTTAACATACCCTACACCTCAGATGTAAAGAAAATATAGTTTTATATACCGATATGCTGCAAGAACAGGCCAGAGCTAGGAAACTTAAACCGCCTCTAAAATGAAATCGCGATGTAAACTATCAAAACGCCGACACACGTATATTTTTTTTGGTCTACTTAACAAGAATCAATAGTCGGAACCCCGTAATTTTGGAAAAAGTTTAAAATTGTTGTGCAGTGTAATGCCAAGCATACATTCTGGGGGTCAAGCCTTGTTACCCCTAAGGGCCGTGTTTTGTTTAATACAATTTCTAAACTGGGTATGGATGTGATCTCTAGTGGAGAACCCACGAACTGGCCATCAGATCGTCGGAAAATACCCGATCTGATAGACTTTGGAATAACAATGTCTATTGCAAGAGATTTGGCCCATGTAGAATCATTATTGGATCTCTCATCTGATCACACACCTACAGTTGTTACTATTTTAAACCCCCGAGGAATTGTACCCCCTCTGGTGACAGCACTGACAGGCAAGACAACAGATTGGTTGAAATATAAAAAAATCATCAGTACACATTGCTCGGAAAACATACCGCTAAGAACACCGGAAGATATCGACCTCTCGATTCAAAATTTTGAACTAAATCTCAAACTTGCTGCTCAACTTGCTACCAAACGCCCCCGACACAACTAACAAAATATTATTTTGTCTCCCGATGTTGAACCACTCTTAAATGAAAAAAGAAGGCAACAGCACAGATCTCCTCAACTTAAGGAATGGTTGAAGGAATGCACGAAAAAATTAGGAAAGCTACTTAAACATAAGAGAACTGCTTCATTAAACTGATATCTTGAAAATTTAGATCCAACATCAAGGACTGACTACTCATAATGGCGTGCAACGAAAAATTTAACAGACCTGTCTTATGTAAGCCTCCTTTGAGAAAATCAGACGGAGGTTGGGCTAGAAATGACACTGAAAAAGGAGATCTGTTTGTAGAACATTTAAGAAAAGTATTCACGCCAAATATAACAAGTTCTGTAACAGAGTTGCCACCGATTTTACCTCAGCACCGAGCAGCTACCCGATTGATGTTTGATATGAGAGAGATCGAAAAGGCTATTTTTGAACTAAACCCCAAAAAAGCTCCTGGTATCGATGGAATCGGTAACAAGATGCTTTTGGAGTTACCCCGTATAGCATTAAAGATAATTCTCTTTATTTTTAATGCTATTATACGCCTTGAATACTATCCCCCAGAATGGAAAGTTTCACTCGTTAAAATGATACCCAAGCCAGGCAAAGATCACATACCAGCCCGTAACTTAACTAATAATCACGGCCACCAGCGTCTTAGAAGGAGGGACACTGCGGATCTGGTCCGCTAATAATAAGGAGCAGTAATCATCTCTACTAAACCACAAAACATCAGTCTGGCACTGGCTCGACTTAATAATCAATATTTAGATTTAAGATTTGGATAATTATTGTTAGTTCACAGTTTTTAAGAGTGAAGATCCAATAAATAATATGAAATATGAAAAAAAAATACCAGTTCAGGAGCGGCATAACAACAACATATCTACGAAAAAGGCCTTCTTCGCACATCATTTATGTTGGTAAGTAATTTTTTTTTATAACCAATAATTCAATTATTGTACCTACATAAAAACAAAAATACTGGACAAACAGCAACAACAACAAAATGCGACTAACCGAAAATTAAAAGATTATTAGAAGTTACGATTGTTAACAGAAATTAAGGGGAACATTTTTTGTGTTCTGCTGTAATCGTTAGTCACAGTAGAGAGAGAAAAAAAAAATGTTTTTTTTATAAAATGCAACGATTTTTTTTTTACAAACCAAAATAAATAGATTTTGTTTTTTTTTGCTTTTATTAAGAAATCATAAGCATAAGACCCTACGTTGTTCATATGAGACATTGGTATAAGACCATGGTTTAAGACCATGTATAAATGTTTTAAAGCAGGTTATTATGTTTAATTATTTTTCACGTAATATATATCTACCAAGACTTGATCCAATCTCTGAATTTAAATCGATTAATGATTGGTCACTTAGCATTAAAATTACGATATTGAATATAAAAAAAATACCAGTTCAGGAGCGGCATAACAACAACATATCCATGATCTACTAAAAATGCCTTCTTCGCACATCATTTATGTTGGAAAGTCATTTTTTTTTATAACCAATAATTCCAATTCGTTCCTGCACCCGTTTTATTGTACCTACATAAAAACAAAAATACTGGACAAACAGCAACAACAACAAAATGCGACTAACCGAAAATTAAAAGATTATTAGAAGTTACGATTGTTAACAGAAATTAAGGGGAACATTTTTTGTGTTCTGCTGTAATCGTTAGTCACAGTAGATAAATTAGATTAATTTGTTTCTTTGCATTGGGTGTTCTGTGTGTTTACATGGGTATACTGAAAACCTTATGTTAAAGAAGACCCAAAAGAGAGAGGAAAAAAAATGTTTTTTTTTTTATAAAATGCAACGATTTTTTTTTACAAACCAAAATAAATAGATTTTGTTTTTTTTTTGCTTTTATTAAGAAATCGTTCATATTGTATGTATGGTATAAGACCATGGTTTAAGACCATGTATAAATGTTTTAAAGCAGGTTATTATGTTTAATCATTTTTCACGTAGTATATATCTACCAAGACTTGATCCAATCTCTGAATTTAAATCGACTATTGATTGGTCACTTAGCATTAAAATTACGATATTGAATAAATATTATCATGAAGTGCTAAATCAATTTAGGGTTTTTTTTTCATTCCAAGGTGATACCGATGAAATAAAGTAACAGGATTAAGATACATTTGGGGTTCTAGTAACGAATCTGCGGCATGGGAACCAAAGGCAGGGTGTGTCATGAGCCGATTTCCTCTCCAATCCATCTGAGAGTCGACGGGGATAATAACGCGAATACAATCGATACCATTTCAGGTCACTTTTAATATCCGCGACTAGAGAACGTTCTAATGTTTTTTTATTTTCTTCGACTCCGTATGGACCAATATTAGCTTTTATTATTTCATAAAATAGGGTCTGTTAAATTTGTTATTGTTTTGGTGAACCGAGGATAACTGGAAAAGGACCGAACCCCCCTTGGCGTATTTCGAATTTCAGCTTTCTTTCTTAAAGGGCTTAGGCAGGCCGTGAAAGAGGAGTTTTCCCCCCGAAGGAATTTCCAAAAACCCCGTTTACGACGGAGGGGGAACCTACATGCCAAATTTCAGCCTCCTATCTCTAGCGGCTTGGGCTGGGCGATGTTGAATTAGTGAGTCAGTCAGTCAGTAAGTTAAGTTATTTCTTTATATATAGAGATTAAAAAACTCTCAATAATATTATTGGTTAAATTATATAATATTTTGGGTTAAACATACATTTTTATTGCTCGTCTGCTTCTGGTCAACACTTTCAATACAGCATTCCACATCTGCATAATTTATTACATCAAATTTAATTACTGACAAAAAAAAACAGTTAAATTTTAGTAATGCAACTCCAAAAGAATAATTCCTTTATAAATTTTTTTTTTTTCCATATTTTATATTATTTATTGAATCTTCACTTTTAAAAACTGTGAACTAACAATAATTATCCAAATCTTAAAACTAAATATTAATTGTTAAGTCCAGCCAGTGCCAGACTGATGTTGTGTGGTTCAACTGGGACCATTATTTCCCCTTATTATTAGCGGACCAGATCCGCAGTGTCCCTCCTCCTAAGACGCTGGTGGCCGTGATTATCAGTTAAGTTACGGGCTAGTATGTTGGGGTGTGTTTCCAGTTTTGTTAAATAGCGTTGACAGTGTCTAATAATTTCATCTTTGACCAGGGGTACATTCAGGTCTTTATGTATGTTGTAATTCCTAACATACCAGGGTGCGTTCGTGATCGTCCTCAAGAATTTATTTTGCATTCTCTGAATTTTCCCTATATTGGACGCAGAGGCAGTACCCCAGAGCTGAATTCCGTAGCACCATATGGGTTTCATGATCGAATTGTAAATGAGTAATTTGCAGTCCAGGCCTAGTTTAGAGTTTTTGCCAGTAAGCCAAGCGAGTTGAGCAGTTTTTAGCCTCATCTGAGTTATTTTCGCATCTATATGATTTTTCCACGTGAGTCGACGGTCAAGGTGAATACCTAGATATTTCACACATGTGTGTTGGGGTATATTCAGATTATTAATTTTAATGGGTGGACACGTCTCTTTTCTCAGTGTGAAAGTAATATGGATACATTTCTGTTCATTCACCTTAATTCTCCACTTATCCAACCAAGCTTCCAATTGTGAAATGTGAGTCTGTAACATTCTAGACGCTATTTGTGAGTCATCGTGGACGCTTAAGATTGCAGTATCGTCAGCGAAAGTAGATGTGTGGGTATTAATATCTAATGGCATGTCTGAAGTATAAATGATATATAACAGATGACCCAAAATGCTACCTTGTGGAACTCCGGCTTGTATATCTTGAGGAGAGCTGACAAAACTTTTTTCAGCAAGAGTGAATTTTCGATTTGTTATATAGCTTTTGAGTAGCTTGTGAGTATTTGTTGGTAACAAAAGTTTTATTTTAAACAGTAGACCTTCATGCCAAACCTTATCGAAAGCCTGTGAAACGTCGATAAAAAGGGCAGAGCAGTATTTTTTCTCCTCGAACGTTTTTCTGACAACAGTAACCAGCCTGTGGGCTTGCTCAATGGTGCTGTGTTTTCTCCTGAAGCCAAATTGGTGTGATGGAATACAGTTGTTTTGTTCCACATAAACAGTTATCTTTTCCATTAGGATTTTCTCGAACAGCTTTGACAAATTGGATAATAGGCTTATAGGCCTATACGATTCCACTTTTGTGTAATCTTTGCCTGGCTTGGGTATCATTTTAACGAGTGAAACTTTCCATTCTGGGGGATAGTATTCAAGGCGTATAATAGCATTAAAAATAAAGAGAATTATCTTTAATGCTATACGGGGTAACTCCAAGAGCATCCTGTTACCGATTCCATCGATACCAGGAGCTTTTTTGGGGTTTAGTTCAAAAATAGCCTTTTCGACCTCTCTCATCTCAAACGTTAATCGGGTAGCTGCTCGGTGCTGGGGTAAAATCGGTGGCAACTCTGTTACAGTACTTGTTATATTTGGCGTGAATACTTTTCTTAAATGTTCTACAAACAGACCTCCGTCTAATTTTCTCAAAGGAGGCTTACATAAGACAGGTCTTTTTAAATTTTTCGTTGCACGCCATAATGAGTAATCAGTTCTTGATGTTGGATCTAAATTTTCAAGATATCTATTTAATGAAGCAGTTCTCTTATGTTCAAGTAGCTTTCTTAATTTTTTAGTGCATTCTTTCAACCGTTCCTTAAGTTGAGGAGATCTGTGCTGTTGCCACTCTCTTCGAGCTCTTCTTTTTTCATTTAAGAGTCGTTCGACATCGGCAGACAAAATAATATTTTGTCTGTTGTGTCGGGGGGGTTCGGTAGCAAGTTGAGCAGCAAGTTTGAGATTTAGTTCAAAATTTTGAATCGAGAGGTCGATATCTTCCGGTGTTCTTAGCGGTATGTTTTCCGAGCAATGTGTACTGATAAATTTTTTATACTTCAACCAATCTGTTGTTTTGCCTGTCAGTGCTAAGTCACCAGAGGGGGGTACAATTCCTCGGGGGTTTAAAATAGTAACAACTGTAGGTGTGTGATCAGATGAGAGATCCAATAATGGTTCTACATGGACCAATTCTCTCGCAATAGACATTGTTATTCCAAAGTCTATCAGATCGGGTATTTTTCGACGATCCGTTGGCCAGTACGTGGGTTCTCCACTAGAGATCACATCCATACCCAGCTTAGAAATTGTATTAAACAAAACACGGCCCTTAGGGGTAACAAGCCGTGACCCCCAGAATGTATGCTTGGCATTATAGTCTCCAGCTGCCAGAAAACGCGGTCCTAATGATTCGAAAAAGACTGTGTACTGATCCTCCGTTATGGAGAATCTGGGGGGAGAATAAATTGACGAAATCACCAAGTCCCTATCGAATTCTTCAAAACATATAGTAGTGGCCTGAAGATAATTTTCGCAAAGATCACACATAAGAAAATGTTTTAATCTAGATTTAATGAGAATAGCTGATCCTCCACATGACCTGCCTCTTGGGTCCTTAGTATCATACATTGTGTACCCGCGAATTGAAAATGAACTTCTCAGGGTTAAATGGGTCTCAGAAATAAGCATTACGTCAATTTGCTGATTTCTGAAAAAATACTCGAGCTCTTCTTTATGTTGGCATATGCCGTTAGCATTCCAGTAACATATTTTCAAACTGTTCATGGTTTAGTTAACAAAGCTTGCATCAAAATAGACTGATTTCTCATCATCTCTTGCATCATATTACTCATTGAGTTTGTAAAGTTAGTAACAGTTTGAACCAGGGATTCAATGGATGCTTCAAGTCTGCTGAAATTTTGTATCTGGGGTTCAGATTGAGAAAGTGGAGCATTTGGATTGACTTGTGCGGCTTGTGGAGTTTTTGGGGGCTGTGGTTGTCCTCTTAGAACTTCAGAGTATGAAGCACTGTTGGTGATAATTTGTGGGTATTGTGGAATATAAAATTCGGGTTCCAACTGTGATTTCATTCGGGGGTTTCGGGTTCTGTTTAAATTTGAGTTTTTTTATTTTAAATATACCTCACAACCTCTGTAATTAGCAGTATGGGGGTTACCGCAATTGCTACATTTCTTTTCAGTATTTACTGTCTTTGGTTTGGTGCAGTCAGCTGTGCTATGCAGCTCACCGCAAACTACGCAAACTGCATGTAGTCTACAATAAGACCTAGTGTGACCATACTCCTGGCAGTTCGTACACTGAGCAGGTCCTCGTCGCTTATGTGGTGCTTCAACTGTAACTCTATAGTGTAGCAAGTACCTAAGTTGATAAATAGGGTGTGTTTCATTTTTCTTCAACTTGATATCGCCAGGCTCTAATTCAACTCGGAAAAGGGGTTGGGGGAGCTTATCCCGGTTTCTAATATTAACAACGGACTTAACTTTAAAGCCGTTGATTTCGAGTGCTTTCTTTACTTCAAGTGGGTCATTGTATGATTCAATACCCTTAATGACTATCTGAAGACCTTTGCTGCTCTTCAACTGGTAAGTATAAAAATTTTTTTTTCTGGATTCAAGAAATGATAATAATTTTCTGAAATTGGATTCACATTGAACTTGAATCTTAGTTTCAACAATTTTGCCATTTTTTATTGGAACAATATAAAAAGAGTTTTCCCCAATAAGGCTGACTAGGGTTTTAACAAATTCATTTGAATTTTGCTCTCTTAGATAGATAGGGGGAGGTCTTTGTGGTTTAGGTATCACCGGGGCATCATTATCTTCGCTTTCCAGTATGGCAAAACGGTTTTGGGATTGAGTGACATTTATTTCACCTCTACTAAGCTTAGGATAGGGAGCTGTTTTAGCCGATTTTGGGCTTCTTTTCCTTTTAACTATTTTAACATACCTGTCTAATCCAGTCTGTACCAATGGTTTGGCGATAATGATGACTGGCAGGTCAACATTGGGTGTTGCGCCAGTTGAGGGGTTAATAGTTAAACTACTTACTGACGGAAAGTGAAGCATACTTTGGGGCTGTTTTAAGTTATTAGGTTGAGCCATAATATTAATATCACTGTTTAACGTAACAGAAGATGTTGTTGGTGTTTTAATAGTCTCACTATTTGTTGATATTGTAGCTGTAGGTTTTGGTGAAGTCAAAGCAGACAGCGTTTTGTGTGTTGTTGTTAAACTAGGCACTGTATTTGTTGGTACTTTTATATTTTCATGTTCCTTTGTGTTATTGGTTTTAATTTTTTCACATGAGAGTAAAGGAGAACATGAACGGGATCTCTCAATTGTTTTTGCGGTTAAATAATTTTTGTTGTAATTGGGATCACTAATGTTTTTATTAACATTGATGTTGTCACCCTTTAGAAAAACGTAGGCATTTCTGCCATTTGCACTGAGCCTTCTCTCCTCTTGAATTATAGAGCTCATATACTCTTTTCTTTATAAGAAAGAAAAGAAAAAAAAAATAAACAAAACAAACAAGACAAATCCCTGTTTGTTAAGGGTTTTTTATAAAATGTTTTTTTTTTTTTATTTAAATTTTAAATTGAACACGGTTTATTTGTTTTTTGTAATAAATATATTATTTTTTAAGCGTCCAAGCGCTGTTGTTTTTTTATATATTTTTTACACACTAATAAGCCGATATTTTAATAAATTCACGGACCGAATAAATAACACGTCTATCCTTATTGAGAATTTAAATCTGTATGTATATACTTACAAGAGTCACTATCATTAATATTTTGCAAGCCAGTGGCCGAATCTCCCAGCATGGAAGCTATTTTTTCTGACACACTGCTGACTTTTGTAGATGCTACTCCGCCACCTGTGCGATACGTCTCCAGTTTTTGGTCAGCCATTTCTGACTTGGACATACGTTTAATTAGTTTGTATTTATCACGCAACGCCTTCCAGTCCCGGTGTGTGCCAATTGTATCTGCAAAGTCCATTTCTATTTTTCGCCATGCCTCTTCTTTTTGCTTTCATATTACGGCGTCTGACTTCTTGTTTTCGATGCAGTTTTTGTGAACATCCACCAGTTTTTGTGAACATCCACCAAATCCACCAACAGTACCTCTTCTTCTGTCGTGTAATTTTTTGACCGTTTCCTTGCTGTAGGGTTTATTGTTGTGTTCGGCGTCGACATTTTAATATATTTCAACAAACTTTTATTTTTACACAAATTGAACAATTTATATTTTTCGTTTGTTGGTTTATTGAAAGTAAATAAAAGTACATCGTTGCCACTTCTATTTTAATTTGGCAAAAGTAATCGGTTTTTGTTCTGGTAAAGACATATTTTAAAAAAATTTAATTTTATTTAATAAGGAAGTTGTAATAACGAAAATAGTTAGAAATGTAACTAAATGTTTTCATATTGATTTACATGTAACTGAATATGCTCTACATCAACGGTTCCCAAATGGGAGGTCGCGACTCCCTGGGGGTCCGTAGCTGTCCACAGCTTGTCGAGAGACGCAGGTCGAAAGCCGAAATACTTCTTATGCGCTTCAGATAAATTTTTCGTATTCATTTTTCGCACCAAACGTTGTGATTTCTTTTTCACAAGAACACCATAAACATAACAAAATTCGTTGGGATCGATTGAACACATTTTATTTTTTGCACGCACAAAGCCAAACTGACATGTGTTTACTGTGACAGAGAGAGAGAGAGAGCGAAATGTCATATTTCGTCAATCAGGGCTACCAACATATACAGAGATTCAAATTCCGTTTTTTTAAATACGTTAAAACTGATGGATGCCGAATATAGTGTGTGAGCAATGAAAATGAAAATATTGTAGTTCCACAAAATCCTTAATAAAAACTTTATTTTTCATCTGATTTTTTTTTTAAATTACGCTTAAAATATTGGTAATTAAATGAACTATTTGGTAAAAAATAAAACATTCCAGATTTTCAATATAACGTAGAAAAAAATTAAATAAAAATGAAAAATTAAAAAAAAATGTAAAAAATAGGCAAATTGAGGTGCCATATCTCAGCCATTTCTTATCAGATAGAATTTTGCAGCATATCGACGTAAAAGGCATTCAGTTACCTTTCCATCGATATGCCACTTATCTCGATCGGACTTTTCGTAAAAGTACCGTTATCTAAAGAACGGTACTTAGAAAAAAAATAACAGCGTTTTTCGTGTTCAGGAGGTCCCAATTAACTTATCTATGCATGTGGCTTTCTTGGTATTTTTCCAAATTAAAAATTTGTAAACCTGTGTAATGAATATAGCGCGATTTTCAGAACTTTTGAATGAAATAAGAATTATAGGTATAAGTGTAGCTCAAAAGAAACTCTGATAAACAGTCAGGTAAGTGTATAAAAGGTATTCCATTTCTTATGACTTTTGAGGCTCTGGCAACTTTTTGCTTAATTGAATACAAGGTATTTTTTCTAAAAAAGCATGTATAAGAATCAATTTTTTTAAAAAGCACAGATTCTTAGAAGCTTTTTCAGCTTCTAACTTAATTAAAAGATTATACCAAAAATTATTATCTGGTAAATATCTTAAATTCTGTAAATTCTAATGAAAACGTTTTTCCACCTTTTTATTTATTCCATTCTTTTTAATCATCGGACTTAAATATTCTTATTTAAATAAAAAAATTAAAAATTTGGAGGTCCGTCAGTCAGTAGAAATTCTTCAAAGGGTCCGTAAAAAAAGGTAATGGGAACCGCTGCTCTAAATGAACCACTTAATAAATCTATGAGGTTATTTAATATGTATTATAATAAATTAGACATAAGTGCTTCTGATTCTTTATTTAAAATCTTGTTAAATAGTATATATTAAATTAGTTTTTAAGATCCTAGTCTGTAAGCATAATATTGTATCTACCCCAGCAAAATAAAATGGATGTTATTCTTTACGAATCTCTTTTTCAGAACATCCAAAGTTGATAGTGCAAATTTTTCGATTTGTAAGAAGTAATTTTAAACAACTTCCAAAATGTTGATATTAACCCCTACAACAATTATTTAATTGGTCCATAAATGATTAATTCCTGCAGCCATCAAATGCCTTATTGAAAACATATTTTGCATACCAGTGATATTCACCTTGTCCTGAGGGTCAATTCTCGTTCTGTGAAACGGTGAAATGAAAAGTTTTTTCACGTTTTCATAGTACTTTTGATTCGCGTTCTGTGAAAAAATGTAAAGAAATATCAAAACGTTTTCATATGAAAAAAAAAGTGGAACGAAACAAGATTTTTTCACGATTGCACAGCACTGGCGATTCTTGTTTTGTGTAACAGTGCAAACAACTGTCAAAATATTTTCATATGAAAAAATTGTTTACACAGACTATATATAAGTGAAAAAACATGGAGAAGATTGTAAGAGGAAAGCGTGCCAGCGAAAGCCAAAAGGAGTATTTAATTAATTATTGAGAAAAGCATGTGGACATTGCAAACGATAAGTAAGTAGCTTAATAACCATAATCACACTTTTATTAATTCCATATTTACAGATTTGTAACCGCAGATGGTGCCAAATTTAGAGACGAAAAGTGTAACGAATTAGCGGCGAGCCTTAACAGTTTTAGTGCGACCCAAAAGGACAGTGAAAAATGGCAAAAGTATGGCATATTTATTTATAGTTTATTTATATTCTTTATGAATTTTTTTTTTTAAGTAGACTTCATACGCGCACCAAATATAGTTCACTTAAAGTAAGCCGATATAAATACATGAAGTGCTTATCGGTTGTCATCTTGAATGGATTGTGGTCAGCACGAAGTATGCGTCTCAGCACTCTCAAAAAATTCCTATAAATTATTAAATTATTTACTGCAATGAAATGCTTGTAACATCATTGTCTTACCTTTGTTCATCCGGAATTCTTTGAGTAATATCCAATAATACAATTAATCCAGATATTTCTATATAATTACTTAAAATAAATTTTACGAACTTAATTCACTTTTGTTTACGTTTTTCTCTGTTTGACATTTGCTTTAAATTTTGGATAACACAGTTACAAAAGTTTCATGGGTACAGTGCGAATGAAACATTTTTTTCATAATACATACGAGAATCGCAATTTATGTATTTGTGAAAAGTTCGAGTGAAAAGTGCTTATGAAAACGAAAATGAAAAGTTTTTTTTCACTTCACATTATCACAGAACGAGAATTGACCCTCTGGTCAGAATAATAATTCTTGCCGTGTTCAAAATCACATTTTTAACTTAAAAAAAGCCACTCCATATATTAATTTTGTAGCCCCTGTATTTAAAAACTTCCGTAAACTAATGAAAAAGTCCATCTGCTCATTGATTTTTCATAGCACCGAAACAAACTACTTCCTCCCAATGACACGCCAATGTTAAAATCATTAATGATTCACCGAAATTTTCACAACTTCGTGTTCAGTAGATGTAGTGTTTAACTACTTCTTCCTCAGCTCTTATTTTGCCGAGATAGACTGAAATAAATAAAAAAAAATGAGTAAAAACGGATTATGTCCGAAAATCCGATTATATGGTCCGTTAATGTTCCGCATACGTTAATGTTCCGCAAACGCACAAGCTTTGACGGATACGTATATTAGGGTCCGTTAACGTGCTGTAAAAGCTGGATTCATGATTCCGTACGTGTCGGAGAGTCCGTAAAAATGTTTCTTGGGTATGCTCTGTGAAATAAAGTATTATTTGTATTGTATAGCTGGCCACCAATAAAAGACATAAACTAAAGGCGAAAAGTAAGCACAAGTGTATGTATGCATAATTTATAAGGCTTTTACTGACAAGAAGCATCAAGCAAAAAAGACGTTATCATGACTGCCAAGCAGAAAACGGGAAGAAGTTCTTTCAAGGAAATGCCCTTAACGCCAGCTGAGTTATTGTTAAGTGAAAATAATGACGATGAAAATGTGGGTAAGAGGACATTTCGAATTGATAAAAATTTCAACACTGATTGTAAAAGTGTAGAGAAGACTTTAAAAGTAAATAAAAAATCTTCCGCTGGTAAAAATAAATTATGATAAGTTGAATAATAAATTGGACCGGTTTCTGAAATTAATGGAGAGATTTATCGAGCCAGGCAAACTGTTAATTTGTGTTATAAACATCAACAAAATGTGTATACACACTCAAAAAAGACATGAACTAAAATGTAATCAAAAATTTCCTTTAAGATAGTTTATAAATTATCCTCAACTTAAGTAAAATTTTATTAAAACTTAGAAAAATTTTCTTAAAAAGAATAAAAATTCCTAAGTTTGAGGAAAAACGAAATAGTTCATATACTCAGAAATAGTTCATATTTTTTCTAAGTAATATTTTTTGATTTTAGGAAAAAACAAGTCAATTGAATAAAAATTTATTAATTTTAAGAAAAAATATCTTAGTTTTAAGAAAATTGCATACTCAAATGTAATAAAATTAAGTTTAGTTCAAAAAAATAATTAAGGACATAATTTACTCCCATTTAGTTCAAAAAATTTGTCTAACTTAAATCGAGAAAGTACTTGAACTTAATGTGTGTTCATTTTTTGTTCGCGAGTAGTAAAATTAACTAAATTTTAGAAAGCCACTTCCAAATTCAGTTTTTAAGTATACCACTTTCTAATTTTGAAGAATTGGTGTCTAAAAATTGGTTCAGACAATTAAAAACAAAAAGAAATAAATTTTTTCCTATGTAATATTAAAAATTTACTTGATTTTAGAAACTGATGAACTATTTCTAAGGAAAATTTTCCATGCAACTTAGTTCAGATAAATTATAAAAATTTTAATAAAATATTCATTTTTTCAAGTAAAAGTTTTCTAATTTTTAAAAAATAATAAAATTTGGTATAGGATTTTTTTTTGTTGGAAAACGTTTAAATTATTTTTAATATTATATTCCAAAAAAAAACAATCAATTAAAAACAAACCAGTTGGTTTTCCTAATTTTCAAGAAAAAAATATTATTAAATAAAAGAAATTAAAGTAACCATTTAAACAAACTATCGTGCATGATTGTAATTTTTGGTTCGTGATCGTGCGTGAGTCAGAAATCTTCCACGTGCCCATCTCTAATCTTAACAGTCCTAAATATTGAACTTAAAGTAGCTTAAAATATATTTTAAAATTTTGCCAGCAAAGGGTAAAAAATATCGAATTTGTGCTTTTATGTAATAAACTTGTTTGTTGACTACAATACAAAATATCGCAGGCACATTTTATACAATACGGCTTTCCTATAATTGACATAGCGCTTATTAAACTTTATATTTATTAAACTATTTTTTCAATTATTATTAGGTGAAAAAATAGTTAAATAAATATAAACAGATTAAATTTGTATATGTCAAATAAAGTTTAAGCTAAAAACCCCATAAAATAAACTTATGACTTTTCCATTCTCCAATAATAACAACAAATGTAACTGTGATATTTTGTATTTTTGCAACAATTTACTTAAATTAATTAACTTAAGAAGACAAAGGACCCTCAGTGTTCCTTAGCCATAGATGCAGTGTGTCACGTAGGGCGTCCCTTTTTGTAGTTCTCTCAAGCAGAACCGCTAATTAACTACGAAAAAGGATCTGACTTTGTCACAATTTATTACGTTTCAGGATATCCTGCAGTACATTTTTTTAATTTCTTTACCTTTTTGCTAATGAAATTTTATTTATATTTTAAATACATGAAATTAGTATAATTCAATTTAGTTTTTAGACAAAATTGTATAGCAAAAAGCTTGTTAAGAGCAGTGTCCTTACAAAGCGGAAGTCCTCCGAAAGTGGGAATACCTACTCAATGAGTGTAAAGTACTTTGAAATATATGGTAAAATATATTACCTTTAGGTAGGATAAGGACAATTTTCACTTAAAAGAAGTTTTATTTAACTTGTTGTTAGAAAATATTTTCTTATTTTACGGAGTTAAACAAGGAAACATTTCCTAACAAACAGTACAATTTTAGATGATGTATGAACTAATTACACTCACCAAAAAGTCTGTAACGGCAACTGAAAATTTTGCTGTTATTACGGGAAATTCTGCTTATTTGAGCCCAGCGGTATTTTTTGCTAATCTTAGCAACACATGTCTGCTGATGTGTAGTACAATGAAATTAGTAGAAAAATTAGTAGCCGCTACAAAATTTTAGTAGACTTTTTGTAAAGTGGAATTTAAAATCTGTTTGCTAAAATCAGCAAAAAAAATTACTAAATACTATTAATATTAGTACAAAGTTTTAGATTTATTTTTTTTATCGAGCATCAAAAATTTTGATTATATTTTTTAAAAGATGATACAAAATTAAAAAAAATCAAAGGCTTAAAAATCTTAAAAATTGTTGAAACATCAACGAATTTATCATTTTGTTTTAATTTTGTAATTTCTGTTTTGAAAAATATTTTAGTCAATTTTTTTTTTTACTTTTAAGGTTAAATTTAATTGTTTTAAGGGCTGATTTTTAGAACTAAAAAACCCTTTTTAGTGCTATTTTAAGTGGATGTCCTCTTTTTAGACATGAGTCGGTATCTTCACTTCCGATCCCTTTTTTAATCCTATGTAACATTTTAGGGCAATTTAAGTTTGTATGTGTAAGTTTAAATTATTAGAAATAACTTTTCCTTCAATATCGAATTTTTAAAAATTAGTAATTTTTTTTGCTAATTTTAGCAAATCGGTTTTCAAAAATTTGTAAAATGATTTCTGAAATAAGCAACGAAAATTCGTAGATATTCTGTAAAAATTCTGTAATTCGTAAAATATAAATAGCAAAAAGATTTGCTAAATAATATTTTTTTTACTAAAAATCAGTACAAAAATAGTAAAGTGGGATTGAAAACCGTTTACAAATTTTTCTACTAACTTTTTTTTCTGAGTGTAGGAGGAAACTTTACTGTTTTCTAATAAAAGTAGTAAAATTTTTCTATAATTTAGAAATTTTGACCAAATTTTAAGTAAAATTTGTTTCTTAATTTCAAGGAAAATTTTATTAAATATTGGTAAAAACTGTCTTTGGCGCCGTTTTCATTTCAATTTTTCCTCAAAATAAGTTAATTTTTCTAAATTCTAGTACATTCTTTTTTGAGTGCATCTGGCTGTTAGTGAATTAATTTTTATTTTTTTAACTTTTGTTTTGCACCTAGTGAAACTTATTTTTTATTTAATTTCTAAAAGTACAACCTTAAGATTTTTTAAAAATTCAATAAAAGACTTGAATTTTATTTTTATTAATTTTAATTGGTGATACAAAAAGTACAAGAAAAGTTTGTAGTGCATACATATGTAAGTACCCAATGGACCAAAACCCTTTAAAATAATATATTATAATAAGCTTACGAGCAGAAGCCTTAAGCTTTAAAAAGACTTTTGAAACTATTGAAAAACTCTTTACAATTATTGTAGAAAAATCAAAATTTCGTAAAAATATTACTGAAATAATAGTTTAATAAGCTTATACTTAAAATTGTATAATTAGCTTATGCATGCAATTGAAGAATAAGCTTATTCCTAGAATTGTAGAATTAGCTTATGTTTGCAAACAATAAATTCACATTTTATTGTATTTTTTTAATTCACTTTTATTAAAATAAAAAAATACTTAAACAAAATACAAAATGGGAAAAAAATCTAAAATAAAACATTAAATTAAAAATATATAAAAAAAAATTAAAAACTACTTAAAATATTAAAAAAAAAAAAATACAAAAATAAAAAAAAACATCAAAACCATATTTGCAGAGTACGAGTATATGCACTCTCTTGAAGGAAAATTAAGAATGACTAAAGTTCTTTTCATTTACTCAATAATTTGTACAAATTTTTACTGGATGTCGTTCGTTAACACAAATACTCAGTAAACATAAACAAAAAAGAGAGAATAAACTGACAGTTTGATATTGAGAGTTCTTCTTTTTTCTGAAAATTTTTACTGGACAGATTATGATTGAAAAACATGTGACAAATTTTTGTTAATACAAAAAAAAGTTTCACAACTACGTTGTTTTATGCAAATGCAAAGCAACAAATATTGTTAAATGAATTATAGAAAAGATAACAAAACGTTCTAAAATGTTTCTGCTTAAGGTTTTATAACAAGAATCCTCTTTTTCGAACAGTTATAATTTATTTTTGCATTTGGTTTTACAATCAGCTGTTTAACAAGCTTGTAAATTATTGAAAATTTTCCGTTCGCGTACTTTTTTAGAAAATTTTGATTTTGAGAGTAAATTTGTCTTAATCTCTGTAAGTTTGTTACTGAGTAATTCTTACTGGACTTGACTGAGAAAAGTAAGCGAATGGACTTAATGAAATGACAATGTACGCGGTACAAAATAGTCAACGATGAACTTACTGTAAAATTAACGGGACTTTACTTGAACAAGATTTCAAAGAGTTTAGAAATATTGTTTGCAATAAGTCTTTTATAATCATTCTTTACAGTGTTGTTGAGAAAATGCAAAATATGACAACCACGTTTAATATAGATTTATTTAAAGTGAATAATAGTTTTTTAAATATAAACACAAGCAAAACAGAGAAGTGGCGAAGAAATATTAACGAACATGAGATTTGAAACAAAATTATAATATAAAGTTTGAAAAAATATTGTGAATTAGAATAGTTTCTTAAACATACTTGAGAAGAAGCTTTTTTCAACAAAATTACTAAAGTCTTTTTTAATTATGTTTGAGAAACTATTATCCTTAACAATATGTTTTTAAACATAGTATATAAAAAGCTTACTAATTGTAAAAATTTTAAGAGTTTGTCAATCTTGTTTAGTTTCTCTCCTTCTTAATATTTTTTTAACATACTTGTAAACAGATTACTATTAGCAAAAATCATAACAGTTTCTCAAGGATGCTTGATAAGCTGTTCTCATTCATAATATTTGTTCAAACTTTATATTATAATTCTGTTTCAAATCTCATGCTCGTTAATATTTCTTCGCCACTTCTCCGTTTTGCTTTTATTTATATTAAAAAAAAATTATTATTCACTTGTAACGTGACGTTACAAATAACCTACTTATTCATATACCTAATACAGTTACTGATGCCCATAACCAACATTATATTCTAGTAATTCTCATTCAGTTGTCAAAATTTTGTACATATAGTGTCAAAGTTTAGAGGCCAAAAGGGCGAACTAGGATCCAGTTGGAGTTGTAAGCCAACCAAATACTCGTTTCCCGATCTAACCCGACTCACCTGCCGATTATTCTCGTGAGTCACGTAAACGTAGTTAGAACCAATTTTTTAGTTTTTATTTATTCAATAATATATATAAAACAAATACAATTATCGCCTCAGCGCCTTAAAGGATTTAAAGAGGCTCCTAGGCAACATTACATTATATATTTTGAATATAAAAAATAATTAAATAAAATTCATTTATATAAATTTAAAATCTTATTACACATTTATAATTATTTACATATTTACATGATTTAAAAGATTACATAAGAAGTATTTATATATTTTGCAATAAATAATGTTCAACTTGTTCTTTTAATGTAGAAAGAACTTGAATACTCCGCAAATTTAGTGGTAGTAAAGTGGTCCAGAAAATGCAATGCGCTGTTTAGTTAAATCCAAACAACATCTTACAGAGCTTAAGTTTAAAGCTTGTCTGGTATTTCTTTGTGTACGTACTACATTTTGGGTGAACTGTATGGGCTGATTGACATTTCTTCTAGTTGTTTAAAAAATATACATTAAAATTTTATGTTTATAAAGACGACGAATTGGCAATACATTTTTAGCATATATTCTAAAAAGATTCAATGTGGAATACCGTATTGGTAGATTGAACACTAACTTTAGAGCTTTATTTTGAGCAGATTGAAGAGATTTTATCGCAGTATTCTCTCTGCAACCGTAAATAATTGGTAGAAAAGTCAAATGCGAGTGTATGAGTAATTGATAAATCAGCATTTTCACATCACACATAAGTTTATTTTTAAACTTATAAAGAACACCGATTCCAGACGAAATTTTCGATTTTAACAAATTTATATGTGTATCCCAGAGTAAGTTGTGATTTAAATATATGCCTAAATATTCTACCATATCCGATTCAGTTATTAGAACGATGTCGTTTAAATCTCACAAACTTGGTCCTATCTGAATTAAGAACAAGTTTATTCAATCTTGAAAACTCTGAAAGGATAACAGAGTCATACTCAATCTGCGTCTGTAAAACTTTAACATGTTAATATCCATAAAATATGCATATGTCATCTGTGTACATAAACAACTTGCAGTTGAAATTAATATTTTTAACATCATTTATATACACTTTAAATAAAAGTGGACCAAGGACACTACCTTGTGGAACTCCACAATTCACTGGTAGCATAATGCTACTACATTCGCCAACCTTTACAAACTGCATTCTGTTTGACAAATAATGTTGAAAAACTTCTAAGGTTTTATGTGAAAGACTAATAATTTCCAGTTTTTTATTAATATATCATGATTTACCAAATCAAATGCCTTGCATCTAACTGTCCATAATATATTCAACTTTGTTGACCACTGCTTCCTCAGTACCAGCGCCCTTTTCAAAACCAAACTGCCTTTCAAACAAAATGTCATTTCCTTTAAGATAAGTAGAAAATTGGTCGAAAATCACGTTTTGAAAACTTTTATCAACTACGGTTAGCACCGAAATTGGTCGAAAATGTTCAATTCTTGTGTAGTTTAAGGGAATTCGGAAAACTACCTTCATCAACAAGCTTATTAAAAATATCTGTTAATATTTTAACTACCAATTCTTTTCATGTTAGTAATATTTAAGGGGTTATGCTATCATAACCTGGACTTTTATTAGTTTTAAAATTATCCAAAACATTTTCAATTTTGTTTTATCAACTTTTTGAAGAGCAAAGTTGGTTCTCTCTGGTAGTAATGTATGAAAAAAGTTGATATCTAAATTTACAGTTATTTTTGTATGCATATTTCTAATGGTCCTGAAGAAATAATCATTAAAAGCCGAAGCTTTTCTTTCATAAGGTCTTAAAATATCACCATTATCATTAAAAATAGTTTTCGCATCATGCCTATCACGACCAAGCTCTTTATTCAAAAATTTCCAAGTTTTTTTTTAGATCACCAGCACACAAATTTATATTTTTCATATAATATTCGTTCATTAGATTATTATTACATAATTTAATGACTTTACTTATCCTTTTCATATTATTATTATATATTGCTGAATTTTTTCGATTTTTCCTTTGAGTTTTCAATAAAGAATTTTTATAAGCTATTAAAGATAATAAATTATCAGTTATCCAAGGAGTTATTTTTTCATTAATATTATAACGTTTGGTAGTTATCTTTGTACAATGCGATGCAGCAGCAGAAAAAGTGTTTATGAATTTATCACACAAATCATCAGAAGTACCAAAGTTTCCATTTGAAAACCCATTATCTATGTGGCGCCCCAATCGGTCATAATCAATTTTATATTTCTTCTCAATAACTACATCTTGGCTAATTATTTCTATTTCAAGCCCACAGCTTATCATATTATGATCACTCAATTCATTTTCAATAAATAGAGTGTACAAAAACTTCTTGAGTTATATTCGTAAAAACGCAGTCTAATGATGTATTGCTTTGAGGTGTTGTTACAAGATCATGACAAGAACGCATATTAAATTCAGATAAAAGATTAAGCAAAGAATTTTGATATATTCTGCTGGATAACATGTCAACATTTAAATCACCAAGAAACATACAGGGACTATTAGTACACTCACCAAAAAAAGTCTGTAATGGCAACTGAAAATTTTGTTGTTATTACGGGAAATTCTGCTAATTTGAGCCCAGCGGTATTTTTTGCTAATCTTAGCAACACATGTCTGCTGATGTGTAGTACAATGAAATTAGTAGAAAAATTAGTAGCCGCTACTAAATTTTAGTAGACTTTTTGTAAAGTGGAATTTAAAATCTGTTTGCTAAAATCAGCAAAAAAAAATTACTAAATACTATTAATATTAGTACAAAGTTTTAGATTTATTTTTTTTATCGAGCATCAAAAATTTTGATTATATTTTTTAAAAGATGATACAAAATTAAAAAAAATCAAAGGCTTAAAAATCTTAAAAATTGTTGAAACATCAACGAATTTATCATTTTGTTTTAATTTTGTAATTTCTGTTTTGAAAAATATTTTAGTCAATTTTTTTTTTTTTACTTTTAA
The DNA here is from genome assembly GCA_949748255.1 of Eustalomyia histrio. Lineage (NCBI taxonomy): Eukaryota > Metazoa > Arthropoda > Insecta > Diptera > Anthomyiidae > Eustalomyia > Eustalomyia histrio. Next base: position 12,519,741 of record OX456528.1, read on the forward strand.
GGTTAAATTTAATTGTTTTAAGGGCTGATTTTTAGAACTAAAAAACCCTTTTTAGTGCTATTTTAAGTGGTGGTCCTCTTTTTAGACATGAGTCGGTATCTTCACTTCCGATCCCTTTTTTAATCCTATGTAACATTTTAGGGCAATTTAAGTTTGTATGTGTAAGTTTAAATTATTAGAAATAACTTTTCCTTCAATATCGACTTTTTTAAAATTAGTAATTTTTTTTGCTAATTTTAGCAAATCGGTTTTCAAAAATTTGTAAAATGATTTCTGAAATAAGCAACGAAAATTCGTAGATATTCTGTAAAAATTCTGTAATTCGTAAAATATAAATAGCAAAAAGATTTGCTAAATAATATTTTTTTTACTAAAAATCAGTACAAAAATAGTAAAGTGGGATTGAAAACCGTTTACAAATTTTTCTACTAACTTTTTTTTCTGAGTGTAGGAGGAAACTTTACTGTTTTCTAATAAAAGTAGTAAAATTTTTCTATAATTTAGAAATTTTGACCAAATTTTAAGTAAAATTTGTTTCTTAATTTCAAGGAAAATTTTATTAAATATTGGTAAAAACTGTCTTTGGCGCCGTTTTCATTTCAATTTTTCCTCAAAATAAGTTAATTTTTCTAAATTCTAGTTCATTCTTTTTTGAGTGCATCTGGCTGTTAGTGAATTAATTTTTATTTTTTTTAACTTTTGTTTTGCACCTAGTGAAACTTATTTTTTATTTAATTTCTAAAAGTACAACCTTAAGATTTTTTAAAAATTCAATAAAAGACTTGAATTTTATTTTTATTAATTTTAATTGGTGATACAAAAAGTACAAGAAAAGTTTGTAGTGCATACATATGTAAGTACCCAATGGACCAAAACCCTTTAAAATAATATATTATAATAAGCTTACGAGCAGAAGCCTTAAGCTTTAAAAAGACTTTTGAAACTATTGAAAAACTCTTTACAATTATTGTAGAAAAATCAAAAAGGAACCCTCGTAAAAATATTACTGAAATAATAGTTTAATAAGCTTATACTTAAAATTGTATAATTAGCTTATGCATGCAATTGAAGAATAAGCTTATGCCTAGAATTGTAGAATTAGCTTATGTTTGCAAACAATAAATTCACATTTTATTGTATTTTTTTAATTCACTTTTATTAAAATAAAAAAATACTTAAACAAAATACAAAATGGGAAAAAAATCTAAAATAAAACATTAAATTAAAAATATATAAAAAAAAATTAAAAACTACTTAAAATATTAAAAAAAAAAAAATACAAAAATAAAAAAAAAACATCAAAACCATATTTGCAGAGTACGAGTATATGCACTCTCTTGAAGGAAAATTAAGAATGACTAAAGTTCTTTTCATTTACTCAATAATTTGTACAAATTTTTACTGGATGTCGTTCGTTAACACAAATACTCAGTAAACATAAACAAAAAAGAGAGAATAAACTGACAGTTTGATATTGAGAGTTCTTCTTTTTTCTGAAAATTTTTACTGGACAGATTATGATTGAAAAACATGTGACAAATTTTTGTTAATACAAAAAAAAGTTTCACAACTACGTTGTTTTATGCAAATGCAAAGCAACAAATATTGTTAAATGAATTATAGAAAAGATAACAAAACGTTCTAAAATGTTTCTGCTTAAGGTTTTATAACAAGAATCCTCTTTTTCGAACAGTTATAATTTATTTTTGCATTTGGTTTTACAATCAGCTGTTTAACAAGCTTGTAAATTATTGAAAATTTTCCGTTCGCGTACTTTTTTAGAAAATTTTGATTTTGAGAGTAAATTTGTCTTAATCTCTGTAAGTTTGTTATTGAGTAATTCTTACTGGACTTGACTGAGAAAAGTAAGCGAATGGACTTAATGAAATGACAATGTACGCGGTACAAAATAGTCAACGATGAACTTACTGTAAAATTAACGGGACTTTACTTGAACAAGATTTCAAAGAGTTTAGAAATATTGTTTGCAATAAGTCTTTTATAATCATTCTTTACAGTGTTGTTGAGAAAATGCAAAATATGACAACCACGTTTAATATAGATTTATTTAAAGTGAATAATAGTTTTTTAAATATAAACACAAGCAAAACAGAAGTGGCGAAGAAATATTAACGAACATGAGATTTGAAACAAAATTATAATATAAAGTTTGAAAAAATATTGTGAATTAGAATAGTTTCTTAAACATACTTGAGAAGAAGCTTTTTTCAACAAAATTACTAAAGTCTTTTTTAATTATGTTTGAGAAACAATATGTTTTTAAACATAGTATATAAAAAGCTTACTAATTGTAAAAATTTTGAGAGTTTGTCAATCTTGTTTAGTTTCTCTCCTTCTTAATATTTTTTTAACATACTTGTAAACAGATTACTATTAGCAAAAATCATAACAGTTTCTCAAGGATGCTTGATAAGCTGTTCTCATTCATAATATTTGTTCAAACTTTATATTATAATTCTGTTTCAAATCTCATGCTCGTTAATATTTCTTCGCCACTTCTCCGTTTTGCTTTTATTTATATTAAAAAAAAATTATTATTCACTTGTAACGTGACGTTACAAATAACCTACTTATTCATATACCTAATACAGTTACTGATGCCCATAACCAACATTATATTCTAGTAATTCTCATTCAGTTGTCAAAATTTTGTACATATAGTGTCAAAGTTTAGAGGCCAAAAGGGCGAACTAGGATCCAGTTGGAGTTGTAAGCCAACCAAATACTCGTTTCCCGATCTAACCCGACTCACCTGCCGATTATTCTCGTGAGTCACGTAAACGTAGTTAGAACCAATTTTTTAGTTTTTATTTATTCAATAATATATATAAAACAAATACAATTATCGCCTCAGCGCCTTAAAGGATTTAAAGAGGCTCCTAGGCAACATTACATTATATATTTTAAATATAAAAAATAATTAAATAAAATTCATTTATATAAAGTTAAAATCTTATTACACATTTATAATTATTTACATATTTACATGATTTAAAAGATTACATAAGAAGTATTTATATATTTTGCAATAAATAATGTTCAACTTGTTCTTTTAATGTAGAAAGAACTTGAATACTCCGCAAATTTAGTGGTAGTAAAGTGGTCCAGAAAATGCAATGCGCTGTTTAGTTAAATCCAAACAACATCTTACAGAGCTTAAGTTTAAAGCTTGTCTGGTATTTCTTTGTGTACGTACTACATTTTGGGTGAACTGTATGGGCTGATTGACATTTCTTCTAGTTGTTTAAAAAATATACATTAAAATTTTATGTTTATAAAGACGACGAATTGGCAATACATTTTTAGCATATATTCTAAAAAGATTCAATGTGGAATACCGTATTGGTAGATTGAACACTAACTTTAGAGCTTTATTTTGAGCAGATTGAAGAGATTTTATCGCAGTATTCTCTCTGCAACCGTATATAATTGGTAGAAAAGTCAAATGCGAGTGTATGAGTAATTGATAAATCAGCATTTTCACATCACACATAAGTTTATTTTTAAACTTATAAAGAACACCGATTCCAGACGAAATTTTCGATTTTAACAAATTTATATGTGTATCCCAGACTAAGTTGTGATTTAAATATATGCCTAAATATTCTACCATATCCGATTCAGTTATTAGAACGATGTCGTTTAAATCTCACAAACTTGGTCCTATCTGAATTAAGAACAAGTTTATTCAATCTTGAAAACTCTGAAAGGATAACAGAGTCATACTCAATCTGCGTCTGTAAAACTTTAACATGTTAATATCCATAAAATATGCATATGTCATCTGTGTACATAAACAACTTGCAGTTGAAATTAATATTTTTAACATCATTTATATACACTTTAAATAAAAGTGGACCAAGGACACTACCTTGTGGAACTCCACAATTCACTGGTAGCATAATGCTACTACATTCGCCAACCTTTACAAACTGCATTCTGTTTGACAAATAATGTTGAAAAACTTCTAAGGTTTTATGTGAAAGACTAATAATTTCCAGTTTTTTATTAATATATCATGATTTACCAAATCAAATGCCTTGCATCTAACTGTCCATAATATATTCAACTTTGTTGACCACTGCTTCCTCAGTACCAGCGCCCTTTTCAAAACCAAACTGCCTTTCAAACAAAATGTCATTTCCTTTAAGATAAGTAGAAAATTGGTCGAAAATCACGTTTTGAAAACTTTTATCAACTACGGTTAGCACCGAAATTGGTCGAAAATGTTCAATTCTTGTGTAGTTTAAGGGAATTCGGAAAACTACCTTCATCAACAAGCTTATTAAAAATATCTGTTAATATTTTAACTACCAATTCTTTTCATGTTAGTAATATTTAAGGGGTTATGCTATCATAACCTGGACTTTTATTAGTTTTAAAATTATCCAAAACATTTTCAATTTTGTTTTATCAACTTTTTGAAGAGCAAAGTTGGTTCTCTCTGGTAGTAATGTATGAAAAAAGTTGATATCTAAATTTACAGTTATTTTTGTATGCATATTTCTAATGGTCCTGAAGAAATAATCATTAAAAGCCGAAGCTTTTCTTTCATAAGGTCTTAAAATATCACCATTATCATTAAAAATAGTTTTCGCATCATGCCTATCACGACCAAGCTCTTTATTCAAAAATTTCCAAGTTTTTTTTTAGATCACCAGCACACAAATTTATATTTTTCATATAATATTCGTTCATTAGATTATTATTACATAATTTAATGACTTTACTTATCCTTTTCATATTATTATTATATATTGCTGAATTTTTTCGATTTTTCCTTTGAGCTTTCAATAAAGAATTTTTATAAGCTATTAAAGATAATAAATTATCAGTTATCCAAGGAGTTATTTTTTCATTAATATTATAACGTTTGGTAGTTATCTTTGTACAATGCGATGCAGCAGCAGAAAAAGTGTTTATGAATTTATCACACAAATCATCAGAAGTACCAAAGTTTCCATTTGAAAACCCATTATCTATGTGGCGCCCCAATCGGTCATAATCAATTTTATATTTCTTCTCAATAACTACATCTTGGCTAATTATTTCTATTTCAAGCCCACAGCTTATCATATTATGATCACTCAATTCATTTTCAATAAATAGAGTGTACAAAAACTTCTTGAGTTATATTCGTAAAAACGCAGTCTAATGATGTATTGCTTTGAGGTGTTGTTACAAGATCATGACAAGAACGCATATTAAATTCAGATAAAAGATTAAGCAAAGAATTTTGATATATTCTGCTGGATAACATGACAACATTTAAATCACCAAGAAACATACAGGGACTATTAGTACACTCACCAAAAAAAGTCTGTAATGGCAACTGAAAATTTTGTTGTTATTAGGGGAAATTCTGCTAATTTGAGCCCAGCGGTATTTTTTGCTTATCTTAGCAACACATGTCTGCTGACGTGTAGTACAATGAAATTAGTAGAAAAATTAGTAGCCTCTACTAAATTTTAGTAGACTTTTTGTAAAGTAAAATTTAAAATCTGTTTGCTAAAATCAGCAAAAAAATTACTAAATATTATTAAAATTAGTAAAAAGCTTTAAATTTATTTTTCTTATCGATCATTTTGTTTTAATTTGTAATTTCTGTTTAGAAAAATATTTTGGTCAATTTTTTTTAGCTTTTAAGGTTAAATTTTAATTGTTTTTAGGGTGGATTTTTAGAACTAAAAAACCTTTTTAGTGCTATTTTAAGTGGATGTCCTCTTTTTAGACATGAATCAGTATCTTCACTTTGGATCCCTTTTTAAATATATGTAACATTTTAAGCAAATTTAAGTTTGTAGGTGTAAGTTTAAATTAGAAATAACTTTTCCTTCAATATCCACTTTTTTAAAATTAGTAAAATTTTTTGCTAATTTTAGCAAATCGGTTTTCAAAAATTTGTAAAATGATTTCTGAAATTAGCAACAAAAATTTGTAAATATTCTGTGAAAATTGTGTAATTTGTAAAATGTAAATAGCAAAAAGATTTGCTAAATAATAATTTTTTACTAAAAATCAGTACAAAAATAGTAGAGTGGGATTGAAAACCGTTTACAAATTTTTCTACTAACTTTTTTTTCTGAGTATATACGAATAAAACAGATTTTCTGTTTCCTTTAATAAGTTTTGCATATTACACTTCTGCGATCGATACACTGACGTAAAAATCAATGGTTTATTCAATTTATTTACTTTGAATAATTCTATTCTATTTGTTAAAATTTTGTAATAAATTGAGATTTAACGAACACATATTCATATTATATCAGGCAGTCTTGCAAACTGACTTAATTCATATTTGAATTTGTTAAATTTATAAATAGAAGAACCACTTCTTATGTTAATCGACAAAATGTTTAAAAAATTTATACTATTTTTATTAACAACAGAGTTGTATGAATTTAAATTATACAAATATTTTGAAATCATCAATAAAAAAATATATTATATTAAATATTTTATATTATTAATCATATAATTACAAATTATATGTTAATACCCTAACCGAGCACTAGCAACAAAGGCTTTGGCTCGTTGTAGCGAAAACAGACCAGAGCCTCTGGTGGGAATTGAACCCACGACCCCCGCACTGATAAGCTAGCACGCTACCAACTAGCCTACCGGGGCGCTCTAAATATTATATAAAAACATTATTTGTTAATAAAACAAGAACTAGTTGGGAGATTTAAAAGCATTATTACCATCGTCTTCCTCGCTATCATTATCATCAACAGATGCTACGCTAAGAACCACATTCGAACGATTATTTTTTATACCACCACCAGAAAACGTTAAAAGCGATTGGTCCGCATCATCCATAGATTTGATTCGGATCAGCCTCGTTTGCATATCTTTCTTCACAAGCACGTTACTACCTCCGACAAAAACAAATTTAAAACCAACATCTTTTAATGATTTGGCATAGTTAAAAACTCCTAGGTCTCCTTGCTCAAAAAGTCATTAACATAAACATTTTTTAGATGGTCCATCTCCTTCATTTTAGCTTTTTCATTCATGAAAACTTTCTAGCTTTTCTTATTTAAGAACTTCACAACCACAGATTTTTTCTCACTCTTCTTGTTACGATTTGGCAAAAAATATGCGTCTTCAATATCATCCTCACAGACATCCGCACCAGTTTTTTTAGCTATATCCAAAACAACGGACAAAGCATTATTTTCACCATCCACTGTCACGCCATTTACTATGTAATCGTTTTGAACTCTTATATTTAAATGTTTTATATTTAAATATTTAAACATTTAAATATTTTACTGATGATTTTAATTGTTTTACTTCGTCAACCAGATTTTTATTTTCTTTTTTTAAGGATTCAATTTGCTTTGTGTTTAAAGCAACATCTTTTAAAATAGAATCATATTGGAGGACATAAATTGAATTGTCTCCCTAATATCATCCAGCTGATTAAGCTTTGTTTTTTTCTGTTACCTCACTCACTACAACATTGCTTTCATTTGGTTAACAAAAATGGTATTTATTTCCAGCCATTGTTCTTGTAGAAACACGAAACCAGTGACAATTTATCTTCACTTTAAAGTTATTTTTAATATTTTTAGTTTATTATTTTATAATTTGATATTCCTTTAATTCTTTTTTGCTCCTTAACCACGAAAGGGTTGCAAATTTAACCCAACTCACCTGCCGATTATTCTCGTGAGTTACTTAGATTTATCTACTAACCATAGAGCCCTTTCCTGATCTAACCCGACTCACCTGCCGGTTATTCTCGTTAGTCACGTATTCAGAGCCGATTTAACCCGACTCACCAGCCGATTATCCTCGTGAGTTACTTAGAGGTATTAACTAACCCGACTCACCTGCCGAATATTATCGTGAGTCATTTAAAATTATTTCCTAACAGTAGTTAAAACTCTTTTCCTGATACGCCGACTATTTGTCAAACCTTTTCGTTCGTATTTCACGAATTAACCCGACTCACCTTCGGGTTACTTCAGACCCCCTGTCGTACTCCGACTTAGGGAATATCGTCGCTATAACTCTAAAAGAAACTTGTCTATGCCATTAACCGTTTTCCGTTCTCGTCACCTACGGAAACGATTATACTGATCATTAAAGGAAGCAGACCTTTAACAGACCCAACCACCTCTGAGTTTTCCCTGGCTGGAAAACAAAACAGCATTACAAATGGTGCTCGAGCAGGGACCCAGCTCCAAGAACGCATGTAGTAGAAAACCCGATGACTCAACCACCAACGAACTTGGAGCGGGTAGCATAGACATGTTTCAGAGTGCTGGAAACACATTGCAAGTAGATTCACTTGGCTGGATCTACCTCCTTCGGAAGGATAAATTGATAGAAGTATGCCGGGAGAATGGCATCGCAACGGAGAGCGCAAAGGTTGACCAACTGCGGCGACAACTGAGCGAACTCGTTCGTAATAATCGACGAAGAGCATCCTCCGAAAATTTGCTGCGTGCCTTAGAGGAAAAATTACTCGAGGAGGAACGAAACCCCATTGGCTATAAGACCCCACCAGAAATAAATATTAATTCGGTAAAAAACGTCGACACACAAATAACGCCCAGTAGACTTTTCGATGCGGAAAAAATGAACATAATTCATAGATGGGATTTAAAATACGAATGAGGAGGCAATTTAATGAGTTCATTGAAAGATTAGATTAGCTTGCAGAATGTTATGCGTTTACGCATAACTGGAAATACTAAAGGGACGTGCATTAATGTGGTATCGAGATAAGCAGTTCAAGGCCCACGCGATCCGTTACTTTTTACCGAAACGTTACCTCTTACATCGGGAAGAAACGATCTATCATCGTAAGCAGGGCCCAAGGAAACCGCGAAGGATTTAAAGCCTTTCCTCGATCGAGCCGAAGCTTTTTAAGGTTCGGTAAAAGTTATTCGGGTAGCGCTGATCGTAAGATCGTAACTCGCATGGTGCAACAATAAGTTTTTTGAAAAAAAAAAACAATGTTCTTTTACAAAGGGGGGAATGTAATGTGACGTTACAAATAGCCTACTTATTCATATACCTAATACAGTTACTGATGCCCATAACCAACTTTCAATTCTAGTAATTCTCATTAAGTTGGCAAAATTTATTGCATATAGTGTTAAAGTTTAGTGGCCAAAAGGTCGAACTAGTTGGAGTTCGAGTTATACTCGGCTAGCAGCCGAAGTATAACTTGTAAGTCAACCGTTTCCCGATCTATCCCGACTCACCTGCCGATTATTCTCGTGAGTCACGTAAACGTAGTTAGAACCGATTTAACCCGACTCACCTGCAGATTATTCTCGTGAGTTACTTAGATTTTTTTACTAATCATACCAACAAATACAGTGCCTAGTTTAACAACAACACACAGTACGCTGTCTGCTTTGACTTCACCAAAACCTACAGCTACAATATCAACAAATAGTGAGATTATTAAAACACCAACAACATCTTCTTCAACCTAATAACCAAAGTATGCTTCACTTTCCATCAGTAAGTAGTTTAACTATTAACCCCTCAACTGGCGCAACACCCAATGTTGACCTGCCAGTCATCATTACCGCCAAACCAATGGTACAGACTGGATTAGACAGGTATGTTAAAATAGTTAAGAGGAAAAGAAGCCCAAAATCGGCTAAAACAGCTCCCTATCCTAAGCTTAGTAGAGGTGAAATAAATGTCACTCAATCCCAAAACCGTTTTGCCATACTGGAAAGCGAAGATAATGATGCCCCGGTGATACCTAAACCACAAAGACCTCCCCCTATCTATCTAAGAGAGCAAAATTCAAATGAATTTGTTAAAACCCTAGTCAGCCTTATTGGGGAAAACTCTTTTTATATTGTGCCAATAAAAAATGGCAAAATTGTTGAAACTAAGATTCAAGTTCAATGTGAATCCAATTTCAGAAAATTAGTATCATTTCTTGAATCCAGAAAAAAAAATGTTTATACTTACCAGTTGAAGAGCAGCAAAGGTCTTCAGATAGTGATTAAGGGTATTGAATCATACAATGGCCCACTTGACGTAAAGAAGGCACTCGAAATCAACGGCTTTAAAGTTAAGTCCGTTGTTAATATTAGAAACCGGGATAAGCTCCCCCAACCCCTTTTCCGAGTTGAATTAGAGCCTGGCGATATCAAGTTGAAGAAAAATGAAACACACCCTATTTATCAACTTAGGTACTTGCTACACTATAAAGTTACAGTTGAAGCACCACATAAGCGACGAGGACCTGCTCAGTGTACGAACTGTCAGGAGTAAGGTCACACTAGGTCTTATTGTAGACTACATGCAGTTTGCGTAGTTTGCGGTGAGCTGCATAGCACAGCTGATTGCACCAAAGCAAAGACAGTAAATACTGAAAATAAATGTAGCAATTGCGGTAACCCCCATACTGCTAATTACAGAGGTTGTGAGGTATATTTAAAATTAAAAAACTCAAATTTGAACAGAACCCGAAACCCCCGAATGAAATCACAGTTAGAACCGGAATTTTATATTCCACAATACCCACAAATTATCACCAACAGTGCTTCATACTCTGAAGTTCTAAGAGGACAACCACAGCCCCCAAAAACTCCACAAGCCGCACAAGTCAATCCAAATGCTCCACTTTCTCAATCTGAACCCCAGATACAAAATTTCAGCAGACTTGAAGCATCCATTGAATCCCTGGTTCAAACTGTTACTAACTTTACAAACTCAATGAGTAATATGATGCAAGAGATGATGAGAAATCAGTCTATTTTGATGCAAGCTTTGTTAACTAAACCATGAACAGTTTGAAAATATGTTACTGGAATGCTAACGGCATATGCCAACATAAAGAAGAGCTCGAGTATTTTCTCAGAAATCAGCAAATTGACGTAATGCTTATTTCTGAGACCCATTTAACCCTGAGAAGTTCATTTTCAATTCGCGGGTACACAATGTATGATACTAAGGACCCAAGAGGCAGGTCATGTGGAGGATCAGCTATTCTCATTAAATCTAGATTAAAACATTTTCTTATGTGTGATCTTTGCGAAAATTATCTTCAGGCCACTACTATATGTTTTGTAGAATTCGATAAGGACTTAGTGATTTCGTCAATTTATTCTCCCCCCATATTCTCCATAACGGACGATCAGTACACAGGCTTTTTCGAATCATTAGGACCGCGTTTTCTGGCAGCTGGAGACTATAATGCCAAGCATAAATTCTGGGGGTCACGGCACACCCCTAAGGGCCGTGTTTTGTTTAATACAATTTCTAAGCTGGGTATGGATGTGATCTCTAGTGGAGAACCCACGTACTGGCCAACGGATCGTCGGAAAATACCCGATCTGATAGACTTTGGAATAACAATGTCTATTGCAAGAGAATTGGTCCATGTAGAACCATTATTGGATCTCTCATCTGATCACACACCTACAGTTGTTACTATTTTAAACCCCCGAGCACTGACAGACAAAACAACAGATTGGTTGAAGTATAAAAAATTTATCAGTACACATTGCTCGGAAAACATACCGCTAAGAACACCGGAAGATATCGACCTCTCGATTCAAAATTTTGAACTAAATCTGAAACTTGCTACCAAACCCCCCCGACACAACAGACAAAATATTATTTTGTCTGCCGATGTCGAACGGCTCTTAAATGAAAAAAGAAGAGCTTGAAGAGAGTGGCAACAGCACAGATCTCCTCTACTTAAGGAACGGTTGAAAGAATGCACTAAAAAATTAAGAAAGCTACTTGAACATAAGAGAACTGCTTCATTAAACAGATATCTTGAAAATTTAGATCCAACATCAAGAACTGATTACTCATTATGGCGTGCAACGAAAAATTTAAAAAGACCTGTCTTATGTTAGCCCCCTTTGAGAAAATCAGACGGAGGTTGGGCTAGAAATGATACTGAAAAAGGAGATCTGTATGTAGAACATTTAAGAAAAGTATTCACGCCAAATATAACAAGTTTTGTAACAGAGTTGCCACCGATTTTACCCCAGCACCGAGCAGCTACCCGATTAACGTTTGAGATGAGAGAGGTCGAAAAGGCTATTTTTGAACTAAACCCCAAAAAAGCTCCTGGTATCGATGGAATCGGTAACAAGATGCTCTTGAAGTTACCCCGTATAGCATTAAAGATAATTCTATAGAATGGAAAGTTTCACTCGTTAAAATGATACCCAAGCCAGGCAAAGATCATACAAAAGTGGAATCGTATAGGCCTATAAGCCTATTATCCAATTTGTCAAAGCTGTTCGAGAAAATCCTAATGGAAAAGATAACTGTTTATGTGGAACAAAACAACTGTATTCCATCACACCAATTTGGCTTCAGGAGAAAACACAGCACCATTGAGCAAGCCCTCAGGCTAGTTACTGTAGTCAGAAAAACGTTCGAGGAGAAAAAATACTGCTCTGCCCTTTTTATCGATGTTTCACAGGCTTTCGATAAGGTTTGGCATGAAGGTCTACTGTTTAAAATAAAACTTTTGTTACCAACAAATACTCACAAGCTACTCAAAAGCTATATAACAAATCGAAAATTCACTCTTGCTGAAAAAAGTTTTGTCAGCTCTCCTCAAGATATACAAGCCGCAGTTCCACAAGGTAGCATTTTGGGTCCTCTGTTATATATCATTTATACTTCAGACATGCCATTAGATATTAATACCCACACATCGACTTTCGCTGACTATACTGCAATCTTAAGCGTCCACGATGACTCAAAAATAGCGTCTAGAATGTTACAGACTCACATTTCACAATTGGAAGCTTGGTTGGATAAGTGGAAAATTAAGGTGAATGAACAGAAATGTATCCACATTACTTTCACACTGAGAAAAGAGACGTGTCCACCCATTAAAATTAATAATCTGAATATACCCCAACACACATGTGTGAAATATCTCGGTATTCACCTTGACCGTCGACTCACGTGGAAAAATCATATAGATGCGAAAATAACTCAGATGAGGCTAAAAACTGCTCAACTCGCTTGGCTTACTGGCAAAAACTCTAAACTAGGCCTGGACTGCAAATTACTCATTTACAATTCGATCATGAAACCCATATGGTGCTACGGAATTCAGCTCTGGGGTTCTGCCTCTGCGTCCAATTTAGGTAAAATTCAGAGAATGCAAAATAAATTCTTGAGGACGATCACGAACGCACCCTGGTATGTTAGGAATTACAACATACATAAAGACCTGAATGTACCCCTGGTCAAAGATGAAATTATTAGACACTGTCAACGCTATTTAACAAAACTGGAAACACACCCCAACATACTAGCCCGTAACTTAACTAATACTCACGGCCACCAGCGTCTTAGGAGGAGGGACACTGCGGATCTGGTCCGCTAATAATAAGGGGAAATAATGGTCCCAGTTGAACCACATAACATCAGTATGGCACTGGCTGGACTTAACAATTAATATTTAGTTTTAAGATTTGGATAATTATTGTTAGTTCACAGTTTTTAAAAGTGAAGATTCAATAAATAATATGAAATCATAGAACCTTTTCCCGATCTAACCCGACTCACCTGCCTATTACCCTCGTGAGTCACGTAAACGTAGTTAGATCCGATTTAACCCGAATCACCTGCCGATTATTCTCGTTAGTTACTTAGAGTTATCTACTAACTATAGAGCCCTTTCCCGATCTAACCCGACTCACCTGCCGATTATTCTCGTGATTCACTTAGTCAGAACCGATTTAACCCGACTCAACTGCCGATTATTCTCTTGAGTAACTTAGAGCTATTTACTAACCATAGAACCTTTTCCCGACTCACCTGCCGAATATTCTCGTGAGTTGTTTAGAAATAATTCCTAACCTTAGTTAAAACTCTTTTCCTGATACTACGACTCACCTGCCGACTATTCTCGTGAGTTAATTAGGAATATTTGCCAAACCTTATCGTTCGTATTTCACGAATTAACCCGACTCACCTTCTGGTTACTTCAGACCCCCCTGTCGTACTACGACTCAACCCTGCCCAGCAAAAAAAATGGTAGTCATTCTGTGACTATAACTTCTATCATTGCTTCCTAAACTTCAATTGACATTCTTTTATAATTTTTTGGTGTTATTCTAAGGCAAAGAATTGATAAGTTCAAAGAATTGATGAGTTCATCTTTCAAATGCAGTGATCTGGATATAAACCCGATGCATATCTTAAAAAATCACTCTTCATTACTTCTAAAGCATACATATGTTGTAGTATATCGTATATTATTTTGAATCAAAAGCATTTATTCAAATTGAAAAAATAGTTCTATGAAATTTTTTAATTTTTTTATTTAATAATTTTTTATATTTTAGTTTAAAATTTCATGAGGGTTAGAATTTATGCAGTTTTGCAATTTTTATAAAAGTTTTGAAATATCAAGAAAAACTGATTTTTTTAACCTTTACTTGAAACTAGCTGGCCTGTCATTTGCATTTTTTCAGCCTTAAATATTTATGAGGACGCAATCTGTGCAATTTTTCATTATGTTTATTATTTAACACTACACCATTTCCAATTTTAATTCAGAATTTATTAAAATAATTTTAAAATTGTGTAAAATTTAATTCAAATTGCCCAAAGATGTTTTAAAATTGAGCAAAAATTATTTAAAATTCTTCAAAAATATTTAAAAATTATCTAAAAATATTTAAAAATTATCTAAAAATATTTCCAAATTATACAACCAGTTTTTAAATAATCCAAAAATATTTTAGAATTTGTCTAAGAATCATTAAAATTTTTGAAACATGTTTCAAAAATGCTTTTTCACTAATGTAGAATTATTTATTTGTTTTAATAAAGAGTATTTGTATATCAATGCATAAATTTCGCTTCTTTACACTTATTTTTCTGCATTCTTATAAATTAACTTTTCATCAAAGCTTTATTACTACAAAGTATATGAACATTTTCCACTCATGTATCAGAATACCTTATCATTGTATTATCATTGCTTCCTTAGAGTAAAGTATGAGTAATGCTAGTAGCTACAATAGAATACTTCCATATTATGACACGCTAATGTTAAATTCATCGATGAAACCATTATAATTGAAGTGATGCCTTTGCCATAGTAGTAATGATTTCATTGCTTCTTTGGCAGCTTCATTTTTGCTGGGTGCTGTTAGGTTAAGCCCATTTGGTCCAATTTTTGTATTGTTTCCTTTGAAATTTTTGAACGGTGACATATAGTGACTTCATTTTTAAGCTCACGTGGTCTTTTTATAAAACCATGTTATACCCAAAAATTCAAGGTTCTGACTTAAAACCGGACTGAAAAAAATAAAAAATTGCGAATCTTGATTAGGGGACCATTTGGTCCATAGGATATTTTCTTTGGTTTTTTTACATTTATTTAAAAAAATAAGTATTTATTAGTTGGTTTTATAATAATTGGCATTGCATGATGAGCAACATGTTTTTCGGTTAGTTTTGCAAACTTAGACTTGCAGCAACTACAAATTCCACGCTTTCGAGCCCCTGAATTAGAAGTATTGTTTGAAGAGGTCAATTTAACTATGCATGGTGAGCGTATTTCAGTCAATAACTGTGCTGAGAACTCTTGTTGAGGTATTCTAGTCCGTTTCATCATATACGCGTTAGCCAGAGAAAGTGCTAGTTGCCGCAAAAACTCTGGTCTCCTGCGATTTCGATCAGCTGGAGCCCATGAAACGTCGTTTTTCAGAAAATATTATGTACGCATTCAATGCGGATATATTAAGTGTGCTTGCAAATACAATGTTTGGCCATCGATTTGTTTTGCGTTTTGTGTCCAATAGAACGCGTTGCCCTTGATTATTTTCAGGCTGTGCATTTCTTACGTAGCCTTACTTAGAGTCCACCAAAATTTCAAACCATATTTTGCTGGTTTTGATGGCATGAACTGTCGAAAAGTACATCGCCCCCTGAATGCAACAAGCTGCTCATCAATGGTGACATTTTCGTGACAATTGTAAAACATTGGAAGAAGTTGTTGCCAACGGTCCCACAGTTCACGAATAGGAGCAAATTTATCGCAACTACGCATTTGTCGTCGACTCAAAACATCATCGAAACGGATGGCATCCTTAATCATATGAAATGTATCTTCAGACATAATTGATGGGAAAATGGGGCGACCAAATTTTGAATCAAATAAACCATGAACATCTTCATTTTTTCCACTTTCAGTAATAGATTTTATATTAGCCAACTATTTTGCTGAAATAAAAAGACAAGATTATACATACCGACATACGCCTGCAAGAATGAGCACAGCAATATATGCGCACAAAGCGGTTTCATCAATATCTTTCCACTTGCCACCAAACTTGACCCTGCCGTACTTATTAGTATTTTCGATGATAATTCTTTCTATTAGAGGCAAAAAAACAACAAAAAATCTGACAGAATGTCATTGCATCTGGACACTGCAAATCGAGTTGGTCCTGGTTGCGTTGAGATAATATTCTCAGCCGTAGCTCTAATAGGCTGGGGTAATGGAGTGGCACTCCAAACCATTTTGTTTGCAATAAAAAACGGATCAACAGAGCTATCTACAGCTAGGACGGGTTCCCGTTCAGTATCTGTTTCAGAAGAACGTGTTTCGCTATTTTCTGAAATATAATTAAATTCCGAATCTGAAATATCGCAGTCACTTCCTGCATTGAGCAGTTCTGGTATCTGATCTTCGTTCAAGTTTGTCATGTCGTAAGTAAAACACGTCTGAACTATTGAAAACAACTCACAAAATAAACCAAGAAGTACAAAAAGTTGGTCTTCTTTACAACAAAAATCAAAAAAGGGGGATCCCATAATTGTCTTTTACATATTTCATCTATGTCGATTAAAAAAAAAAAAAAAAGGGGAATCCCAAACTTGTTTATACATTAGCTGTTTATGTTGAATAAAGAAAAATGCAAAAAGGGGAATTCCACAATTGTGTTTTACATTAGCTATCCTGAGTAAAGAAAAATGCAAAATGGGGAATCCCTCAACAAATTTTTACATTATCTGTGTTGAGTAGAGATTTGCGCTGGTCATGTGATATGCGTGGTGAGCGTGAGCCAAAATTCACTCTCGCGCTCATCTCTAGCGTTGAGTAAAGCTTAAATTGATAATATTTTGAGAGAAGTGATCCAAAATAGATACAAATATAAAATTAAATGGTTATTTAGTATGAATATTGAATACAGCGTTGAATATTTTGTACAGCGTGCATTGTAATTTCATTGTCATTCTTAATTTTGCTTCAAGAGAGTGCATACTTTAAAAATATGTTTTTGATGTATGTTTTTTTTTCATTTTTGTATTTTTTTAATATTTTAATAAGATCAAACAAGAATTAAATGCATATGCGATCATATTTATTCTAAAATAACAGTTGTTTTGTGATAGTCGGTGCACGTGTAATTTGGAAGCAGATATTAATCGTACGTTTTAAGGTAATTACTAATGAAATCATAGATTTAATTTGTATATATTTTATTTGTTATTTAGTATACTTCATTATTTAGTTTGTATTTGCGAAATTTTATATTTTGGTAGTCAATAAATTGTTTATTTCGGTTGTACCATATATGATACATTATGCGTTCAGCAACAAAAAAATGGTTGTATCATATATGATGCAACCACATATGTATATGCAATTTTACTGTAAAACAAGTTAGAATATAGTATATATTTTTTTTAGCTATAAATCATGTCATCTAAGTCTAAATTTTTAAATAACGAAATGATAACTAATTAAGTTAAACGCTTTTCCGAGAGCGAAGACGATTTGGATGATAATGGTAGTGACGAAGAAGAATTTTCAGAAAACTATAACCCAACAATGAGCGGATTACCAAACGAGTTATCCGGGGATGATACAGAAGCTGACGATGATATAGACGATTTCGACATACATAAATGATTTACCAATCGTGTATTTGAATGAAAATGAAAGGATTGACCAATTCGTTGCAAACTCAAAAGAAGAAATTCAAGATTTGAAATGTAAATATAGCAAAATTTTGTGGAAAAATCAAAATCTTCAGCCATCACCGGAAACTGCACAGTTCAAGGGTAGTGAAACGCTCTCTACGGAAATAATATCGCTAAGTACTCCTTTCCAAATTTTTATATATTTCTTTAACAATGAGCTTATGCCGAAAATTGTTGAGGAATCGAATTACTATTCTGCTGAACTCAATATTGATAATCCAAAAATGATAAACGAAAAAGATTTGCAAGCATATATTTGAATTTGTATAATGACATCAATGCACCAAGTGACAAATTTGTCATAAGGGGTTGGTAATAGAATTATAAAAAAAACTATGTCTCTATCTGAATTCGGAAAGATTAGAAGAATTCTTCATTTCAATCGAAATTCTAAAAGTGTACCACGTGATGACAGAAACCATGATCGAATTTTTTGTTGACTCTCTACTAAAAGGATTTGCAACAGTCGCAATGGAACAAAATCTTTCTGTAGACGAACAATTATGTTCAACAAAAGCTAGAAGTTACTTGAAGCAATACATGCCAATGAAACCCCATAAATGGGGATATAAGCTCTTCGTTGTGAGTGGTGTCTCATTTACTGGCCAGGAGAATGAAGTAAGGTTGACTTCAAAAAACAATTTGGGATCTGCTGCAAATGTAGTCATCCGACTTTTACGTGATGTTCCAAGAAATATGAATTATCGTGTTTACTTCGACAATTATTATACGACTTTGCCATTAGCTGTCGAACTGCATAAAATAGGCATACTAAGCATTGGTACAGTACGACGAGATAGAATACCATCGTGTAAGCTTCCAACAGCGTGGTCCATGAAAGCCCAACCCAGAGAAACTTGTCATGAGTTTACGTGTACCGTATATGTAAGTTCGGTAGTTTGGAAAGATACAAAATTGGTTCATTTGCTTTCGACCTATTCTGGAAAGTTGCCAGTTCATACTACTCGAAGATATGACAGGAAGAATAAACGAGTGATTGTAGTAGAGTGCCTAAATATTGTAAAGATTTACAACATACACATGGGTGGTGTTGATCTACTTGACAGCCTGATTGGACGCCATAAAATTAAACTCCGATCCAAGAAATGGTATATACGAATATTTTACCATTTACTGGATATTACAACAGTCAACTCGTGGCTACTGTACCTTACAAACGCATTTCAAAAGAACGAAATGAGAAAAAACTTTATCTTTAGCGGATTTCCGAATTGAAATCGGGGTAAGTTTATGTAGAGCCGGCCAAACATTGAAACCTCTTGGACGTCATTCGAGTCGCGTGTCGCAGGAAATAGAAGCTAAAAAGAAAAAGCCTAACGCAGCTCTTATTCCATCAAAAGATGTTCGCGAGGATAATTTATCTCATTTTCCAGTATGGATGAAAGATCGGCAGTGCTGTAAGCTGGCTGGATGTTCGTGCTTATCTTATATTAATTGTGAAAAATGTAAGGTACATTTATGCCTAAACAAGGATCGTAACTGTTTTTCAATTTTCCATGGCCATTAACAAAACATTATATCAATATGAAGACTTTATAATCAAAATGAATTGATTTCTATGTTATTTTTTTCCTTAATATTTTAAATTCTTCATGAAATGTATATTATTTATGTTATTTTTTATAATAAATGTAAGGTAACGCCATGAATTTATTTCAAAATCAAATAAATATCAATACTATAATTTTCTTAAAATATGTGTTTAATTTTTAAGTGCATTGTGTCTCATATGTGATACAACCAGAAAAATCCATTTTCCATGACCTTCTGGCTTTCAAAATAAAAAAAATATATATTTTTTCGATAATCCAGTACTCGATTTATACAAAAAAAAATTGTTTTTAAATAAAAAAAATCATGCATGGAAGGGTTGATAAAAGTTAATTAAGAAAAATACAAGAAAATGTGAGTTTCTTATTTGCAAACATAAGCTAATTATACAATTGTAGGCATAAGCTAATTCTACAATTATAGGCAAAAGCTTATTCCACAATTGTAGGCATAAGCTTATTCTACAATTGCAAGCACAAGCTATAAGCTTATAAGTATAAGCTTATTAACCTATTATTTCAGTAATATTTTCAAGAGGGTTCCTTTTTGATTTTTCCACAATAATAATAATTTTCAATAGTTTCTCAAGTCTTTTTAAAGCTTAAGGCTTATGCTCGCAAGCTAATTATAAATTATTTCTAAAGGGTTTTGGTCTATTGGGGGGGATCTTAAAACTAATTCATTAATTCTGTAATTGGAACACATACATTAACAAAATGTGCAAGTTTTCCGGACTGTATCAGTTTCTCTTCTCATTGCTCAAGATTTTCCATCTTGCTTTGAGTATGCCAATATACCTCTCTATCATACATTGGGCTTTAGATTGCATGTCGTTAAAGTTAGCCTTCATCGAGCCATCCTCCGGATTTCTGTTAGGCGTTATCAGCCATGGTTCAAGAGGGTATCTGAAATCTCCTTTTGATTAATTAAAAATTTTTAAATAAATAAGTAATTATATTCGCTGACATTTCCTAAAAGCCAAGTATTTCTTAAATTTTTGGTATTGTAGAGTTCTTCTAACATGTTTTTTCCGCGGAATGCCTCAACACAAATGAGTTATGTGCTGCCCCCTCATATTTTGAGTTTATAGCCTAAGTTTTATACTTATTATCACAAATCTTAAATAATTATTTTTAAATAATATTTCATAATTTATTTTCCAAAAGATTAAGAGTACCACCATAGCATTAAGACTGTGATATCCCATTCAGATCCGAAAACTTTAAAGGAAAAAGAAAATAATGAGCATTTTATAAACCATCTAAAGTCACTTAAACAAACCTCCGGGAAACTTATATTTTTTGAAAAACTGTTCCATACAAGAGAGGGATTGCTAAGGCGAAAAATTAATAAGCTTTGGGTAAAGTTTTGTTTCCATTTCGTCTACGACACAGCTAACAATTTTAGACACTATGCTTTGTCCCAATCCAACAAAATAGTCATTCCCACGCATGGCTGTAGACATGTGTGCAAAAAAGTTAAGCTGACATAGAAGGTAATTGAACGCCTTTTTTATCAGTCTAAATCTAGCTTTAAATCTAGAATTTAAAACATACCCACAAAAATGATCATAAAATATAATTAATTGATTTTACGCGGCTGCCGACAATGAAAAAGGATCACTTTTATCTCTAATTTGTTTTCTAATACATATAGCACTACTTTTTCCCTCGGATTCTGTTGAGGATTAATTTTACTGAAATATTCTTTAGCACAAATTTTTTTTCTTATTGCCATTTGTTTACATGAAACATATGTAAGGGGTGGTTAAATTTTAATAAAATAAAACACTAATTATTTAGGAAATTATTGTCTTTTCTTGTTATTATGATAATATGGTATGGTTCAATTATGTATGGAACAAAATATCGGCTAAATGGCCGCCGCGACCCCGGCGGCACACCTCCATCCGATGGTCCAAATTTTCGATGACGCTGAGGCATAATTGAGGTTCTATGCCGTTAATGTGCCGAATTATCTCATCCTTTAGCTCTTGAATTATTGCTGGCTTATCGACGTACACCTTTTCTTTCAAATAACCCCAAAGAAAGAAGTCCAACGGTGTCAAATCACATGACCTTGGCGGCCAATTGACATCGGCACCACGTGAGATAATACGGCCGTTGAATTTGTCGCGCGAAAGAGCCATTGTTTCGTTAGCTGTGTGGCAAGTGGCACCATTCTGTTGAAACCACATATCGTCCAGGGTCATATCCTCAATTCCTGGGCACAATAAGTTCGTTATCATCTCGCGATAGCGAACACCATTCACGGTAAATGCTTGGCCGATCTCATGACACACAATATAACCACCCCTTATGTATTTTAAATCTATTACTGTTTCTTAAAAATTACGACTCGATACATATCGTATTCGATGATTAGCATACTCGACACCTTTAGAAATATTATTCGATATGATAGTACACTCGATATCGAATGCCGTGATTAGGACCTAGATAATGCATTACACCGCAGCAAAAAAAAAAAAGTGGCAGTGATTCTTAGGTAATCTCGTCTTTCATTGTTTCATTGTTTCCTAGTTTTACTTAGTGTTCTTTTACAGTTTTTAGAAGTTATTTTCAGAAACTTTTAAAAAAAGCCATCAGGCATGTGATAGAAGTCGATCGGATTTTCAGTGCTCAGTATTTTACGGTATATATTTTGAAAATTATTTTATTCCCTAAATTAAAAATTCTGACTAATACAAATCAGTATATAATAACTTAGTCAATTTTACTTTCAGGAAAGTTAATATTCTACATTGAAAAGCTGTTTGTTTTCTTTTTCGATTTTCATCATCAGCAGGTGGGTATACGTACATCTTAAAATACTAGTGAAAATCACTCCTTTCCTAACTTCTGAAGCATAAATTATTGCCTATCACTCCATATATAAAGGAATAACGTAACGGACTAACTGATTCCTCATTCAACATCGCCCAGCCCTAACCGCTTAAATTTGGTAGACATCCGCTAGGACGGGGTTTTTGGAAATTCCTTCGAGGAGGGGCAAAAAGGGGGAAATCTCCCCCTTAACGGCCTGCCCACACCGAAATAGCAAGATATCTAAAAAATTTGAAATACGCCTTCCTGGGAGTATGTGCTAACTCTTTGATAAGGTACATTTTGGAATTTTTACCAGGGATATGGTAAAAATGGGGGTTTAAAGGGCGAAAAGTCTCCCCCTTTACGACTTTCAAAACCGTTGGACTTGGGAAGTTGAAACTTGGTATGCAGACTCCTTCTCCAGTGTAGATAACAGCTAAGACGTGATTTTTGAAAATCCAACGGGGAATGGCAGAAAAGGGTGAAATTCTCCCCCTCGACGGCCTTCCCAAACCGTTGGACATGGGAAGTTGATATTTGGTATGCAAGCTCCTTCTCCAGTGTAGATGACAGATAAGGCGTGATTTTTTAAAAATCAAACGGGGAGGGGCAGAAGAGGGTCAAATTCTTCCCCTCGACGGCCTGCCAAAACCGTTAGAGCTGAAAGGTTGAAATTGTGTACATTGGTTTCACCTTAGGTGTAGACATCCACCCAGGTAGGATTTTTGTAAATTCCTGCGGGGAGGGGCAAAAAGGGGAAAATCTCCCCTTAACGGCCTGCCCACACCGAAATAGCAAGATATCTAAAATTTAAAACATGTATTACCTGGACTATGGACTAACTCACTGATAAGCTACATTTCAGAATTTTAGCCAGGGACGTGGTAAAAATGTGGTTTAAAAGGATGAAATGTCTCTCCTTTAACAGCTTGGCGAAAACGATGGACCTAGGAAGTTGAAATTTAGTATGCAGGCTCCTTCTCCAGTGTAGATAACAGCTAAGATGTCAATTTTCGAAAATTCAACGGGGAGGGCAAAAAGGAGAAAATTCTCCCCCTTGACGACTTGCCAAATCCGCAACAGCTGGGAAGTTAAAATTTGGGACATAGGTTCCCACTCCAGCGAAGACATCCACCCAAGTTGGATTTTTGTAAATTCCTACTGGAAGGTGCAATAAGGGGAAAAGTCTCCCCCCGAACGGCCTGCCCAAACCGCTGAAATTAGATAGATATAATTTGGTATGCAGGTTCCTTCTTCGTGACTTTTGAAAAATCTAACGCGGATGGGAAAAAAGCGAAAATTCTCCCTCTTGACGGCCTGCTAAAACCGTTTGAACTGGGAAGTTAGGTTCCTCCTCCAATTTAAATGTAAATGTGTACATTAGCAAAAGTGCTAATTTGAAAGTGCATGTATGCAAATGTGCAAAAGTGCAAATGTGAAAATGTGCAAATTTGCAAATGTGCAAATTTGTAAAAGTGCAAATCTGAAAATTTGCAAAAGTGCAAATGTGCAAAAGTAAAAATTTGATTGTTTGATGGATGGTTTGATAGATTGATTGTTTTATGGATCCATGGTTTGATGGTAATGAAAATGTGCAAAAAGGCAAATGTATAAATATGTAAATATATATTTATTTCATTCAACATCGCGCAGCCCAAACCGCAGGAGGTAGGACGCTGAATATGGTAAGTAGGTTTCCCCTGCGGCGTAGACATTCTCTTATACGATGTTCTTGAAAATTCTTTCGGGGAAGAGCAAACGGGGAAAACCCTTTTCACGGTCTGCCCCAACTCCTATAGCTAGAAACCTGAAATTTTAAATATGCTATTCTTGAAGTATGTGCTAACTCATCGATGAAGTCTTCCCCTTAACAGCCTGCAGGCTCAATCTCCAGTGTAGATATCAGTTAAGACGTAATTTTTGGGAAATACAATGGAGAGAAGCAGCTGGAGCTACAATGTAATATAATATATAATAAAATAAAAATAATAATACAACGATTACATAACATGAAGAATCAAATATCGAAATTAAAAAGTGTTATTTTGCATAATACTGAAATAGTTCTTTTTTAAAATGCATAAATTGAATGGACGATGGTTACTTGTTCCAAAGACGGACTGAATGAACATAAAATTGCCACTCAGATATTAAGCTTCGATGTCTGATGTGTATAATGTCATTTGATCTTCTAGAACGTGTAAAATGGATTTTATCAAAGAGGTATGGTGGTTCATGGGTATATACCATTTTGATCAAAGTTCTTATTTTTAACAAATTAGTAAATGTAACTCCATAGAGCTTTTCCGAGAACTGGGATATATGGTCATATTTTCTCAAGTTAAAAACATTGATCAGCTACACCTCAAGAACACTACAAGAACTGCTGTTACAGCTTCCAGATTTCCGTGAGGAAATAGCTTAAAAAATAAACGGCCTGTAGGGCGGCCTTCATCCGCTTAAAATTTCAATGAGCCTTTATCACCACAGCCTCGCATATCAAGTTTGGGAAAATAGCTTTTCATCCAGTTCCTGATGTTCGGTTCGATGGTGTCGATCATTTTTCGGTTTGGGTGGATAGAAAAGCCAAAAAAAAGGTGCAAACATTGCAAGAAATCTGGCACACAAGTCGTTTGTTCCAAATGCGACCTCCATTTATGAGGTCAGATCGACAAAAATTGTTTCTGGGACTGCCACCATCGAAAATAAAACTTACATGCAAACCTGCAAGGTCGTCTGCAGACGGTTTTCACTTTTTTTTGCCTGGCGTTGGTTCAGAATATTTTTTTCATCTGAAAATTAAAACTTACGGTTATTTTGACTATATCTAATTGAAAAGAATATTGCCTTCATCGCATTATTTTTTTACGGTCTTGCCGGTTAGAGGGTTAAGTTATATGTCTCAATAAGATGGCATTTATCGTACACTAAACGTGTTCAATCTTTAACACTAAAAATTTAAATAATATTTTATTGTAAGAAATAAAGTAATTATGTTTAGTTTGAATGAAAATAATGTAAAGAGTAAATGATCTACATTCTGTTGATCATTAAGTTTATGACTATGAGTTTTTCTTATCTCTTAAGAATTCCCAAAATAATCCTTTTTTCTTTATAGATATTTAATTAGTTTATGATACTGCACAAGCACACAATGTGTAGATCGCTGTGCAGGAAATCATTTTAGTATAATAATAATATTTCACTTTTAGTATATAAACTAGGAAATTATTGTAAATAAGACAGTTATATTATAACCTCAAAACCGTGCGTAACCGTGCGACACGAATTACATTAAATTTTTTATTTAAGTTAAAAATAAATTGATGTTTGGAGCATTTGAAATATTATTGTTTTGTTTGTGGAAAATATAATAGACAAAAAAATTTGGTCCGAAAATATGAGAGTGTAAAACAATTGAATTTACAGTATTTTGGAGTAGAGGTTATTGAAAATGTAGATTGGGTACCTGAAATTTTTAATAATTAATAATTCTTTAACAGCGTGATTACAAAAGAAAAGGAAGTCAATGCAGTTTGGCGTTGCAATGATATGGTACAATCCAGGTCATTTTTTTAAATTTATTTTACATGTATTATATATCAAATATATTAACTTTATTTTGCATTTTCATATCTTTCTAGGTGAACACGATCAATCAGTGTTATGTGTGTGTGTGAATATGTCAAAGCGTGATTTTGAGTATGTTGCACGTAAACTAAAGCAAAACAATTAACTAGAACCTGGTGTAAGAATAACTTCTTATCGTAATCGTCAAGAAGTATTTCAACAATATTTCTTTGTCAACGAAGAAAATACATTCGTTTACTGCAGTGATATTGAAAAACTAATGACAGAAATGGGTATGAAGTATGTTCCTCATAAATGGAGATTAATTATAGATTCTTCAAAAACCAGTATGAAAGCAGTTTTATTATAATACAATAACAAAAAATCAATCATTCCAACCTGCGAATCAGTAAAATATCTACTGGAATCAGTGATCTATGAAAACCATAAATAGTGTATATGCTGTGATTTGAAAATGTTGGCCTTAGTTTGTGGTTTACAAGGTGGCTATACGAAAAACATGGGCTTTGTATGCTTGTGGAACACACGTTACAAAGGAAATCATTATCAAAAACGTGACTGGGAAAAGAAAGACGTTTTTCGTGTTAGAACAGCAAATATTAAATTGGGTCTTTTCAAAAATTTTGAAAAAGTGTTTTCTGTAGATGAACCAGCTTTTACTACTTTAAGATTTACATTTCCACGACTCAGTGCTAGCAAAGTAAAAGAAGGTATTGTATACAAATAAAATAAATGATTTTAAAAAATGCATTTACAATAAAAGGAATGTTTAATGGTCCAGACATTAGAAGATTGGTTATTGTTATTGTTGTTTTTTTATTAAACATATAATTACAAATTATATCTTAATACCCTAACCGAGCACTAGCAACGAAGGCTATAGGCTCGTTGTAGCGAAAACAGACCAGAGCCTTTGGTGGGAATCAAACTCACGACCCCCGCACGCTACCAACTAGACTACCGGGGCGCTCAGAAGATTGGTTAAAAATTAATAAATTTGACAATTATTTGGATCATAATCTATTAATTACATGGAATGCAATAAAAAACGTAATCGAGAATGTTCTTGGTAAAAAAACGAAAAGCGGATAGTACGCAAAGAGTTAAGCATCTCTTGCAAGCGTTTGAGGAACTTGGTGTGAATATGTCTTTAAAACGTCATTTTCTCCATCACCATGTAGATTGGTTTGAAAACCAACTTTCCACCGAATTTGATGAGCAAGGTGAACGTTTTCATCAAATAGCTTTAACCATGGAAACTAGATACAGAGAAAAGAAACTAGATTCTACGTTAAGAGATTTATGATGGTGGTTAAAGATAACCACCGATGAAGAGGATACTGACGATGAACAAGAACCAGAAACATACACAGATCCACAATCTACTGCTTCTGGAGCTTTTGCTGCTTTAAACATGGAAAAAAATTCTTAATAAAATGTGTGAAAATGAAGCAGCAATGTATTTTCTTTTGCTTGGAAAAATAAAATACATAATACAAATACAATATTTGAAAAATTCCATTTCCATTCCATAAAAACAGCTATTACCTCTCTATTATATTAGTATAGAAAAATACTTTGGCGCGTAATAATAGTTAAAAATAAAGTATATTTTAGGAGTTCTAAGTATACTTCACGTGTACTTTACGACTACAAAATGCATGCGGACATTTGGTACATTTGATGTGACCACTTTTAAAGCCGGTTCAACTTAAAACTGGCTTTAATTCGGACAATAATAGCAAATAAAACAATAACAGGTTTTTAATAAGCCGACTTTAGTGTGCGACTATGATTACGGACCATTGTAAATATTTAATTTTGTTTAAATTCGTCTTATTTATTCGGATTCCAATATATAAAATTTCGAAATATTTAATAACTTAAAAGCTTATTTTAATGCATTCAGACTAAGTTACTTTTCATCATATAATATTTCAGTAACTTTATTTGAATACTTCCGTCTTATGACACGCCAATAATAAATTTATCCATGAAACCATCAGAAAAGAAGTGATGCTTTTGTCACAGTAGAAATGTTCATATTGCTTTTAATAAATATATAAATTATATATATATAGGGAAACAAATATTCTAGAGCGATCGGCTCCGGTTGTTCGTAATTAATTCATTTACACAGCGGTCTTCGGACTGTCTGTTCCACAAGTTACTATGAAGACGTTTTGTTACTTTGGGGACTGTCCTCAAACTTTTCATTATACTACGAAAAGTTTAAGGACAGTCCCCAAAGTAACAAAATGTCTTCATAGTAACTTGTGGAAAGAAAACACGTCCCCGCAACATGTGCTGTGCACATATATATATATATGTGCACGGCGCATGTTGCGGGGACGGTTTTTCGTTCCACAAGTTACTATGAAGACATTTTGTTACTTTGAAGACTGTCCTTAAACTTTTCGTTATTCTACTGTTTACACTGAAGACATTTTACTGGATACAGCGCATATTATAGGGACTTTTTTGGCTGTATATACAGATGTCTTCAAAGAATGGGCAATGAATATATATATATATATATATATATATATAACAAGTTACTATGAAGACATTTTGTTACTTTGGGGACTGTCCTTAAACTTTTCGTTATTCTAGTGTTTACTCTGAAGACATTTTACTGGACACAGCGCATTTTATAGGGACTTTTTTGGCTGTATATACAGATGTCTTCAAAGTATGGGCAATGCAAACGAAAACCCGTCCCCGCAACATGTGCTGTGCACATATATATATATATATATATATATATATATATATATATATATATATATATATATATATATATATATATATATATATGGGCAATGCATATATATATATATATATATATATATATATATATTCATTGCCCATACTTTGAAGACATCTGTATATACAGCCAAAAAAGTCCCTATAATATGCGCTGTTTCCAGTAAAATGTCTTCAGAGTAAACACTAGAATAACGAAAAGTTTAAGGACAGTCCCCAAAGAACCAAAATGTCTTCATAGTAACTTGTGGAACGAAAAACCGTCCCCGCAACAGTATATATATATATATATATATATATATATATATATATATATATATATGTGCACAGCACATATTGCGGGGACGGGTTTTCTTTCAACAAGTTACTATGAAGACATTTTGTTACTTTGGGGACTGTCCTTAAACTTTTCGTTATTCTAGTGTTTACTCTGAAGACATTTTACTGGACACAGCGCATTTTATAGGGACTTTTTTGGCTGTATATACAGATGTCTTCAAAGTATGGGCAATGCAAACGAAAACCCGTCCCCGCAACATGTGCTGTGCACATATATATATATATTCATTGCCCATACTTTGAAGACATCTGTATATACAGTCAAAAAAGTCCCTATAATATGCGCTGTATCCAGTAAAACGTCTTCAGAGTAAACACTAGAATAACGAAAAGTTTAAGGACAGTCCCCAAAGTAACAAAATGTCTTCATAGTAACTTGTGGAACGAAAACCCGTCCCCG
Organism: Eustalomyia histrio; assembly: GCA_949748255.1. Classification (NCBI taxonomy): domain Eukaryota; kingdom Metazoa; phylum Arthropoda; class Insecta; order Diptera; family Anthomyiidae; genus Eustalomyia; species Eustalomyia histrio. The sequence continues at coordinate 12,549,231 of OX456528.1, forward strand.
TAACATGCGCTGTGCACACATATATATATATATAAATATATATATATATATATATATATATATATTCATTATGCATACTTTGAAGACATCTGTATATACAGCCAAAAAAGTCCCTATAATATGCGCTGTATCCAGTAAAATGTCTTCAGTGTATATAGTAGATTAATGTTAAGTTTGAGGACATTCTCCAAAGAATCAAAATGTCTTCATAGTAACCTGTGAAATGAAAAATCGTCCCCGCAACATGTGCTGTGCACATATATATATATATATATATATATATACATATATATATATATATATGTGCACAGCACATATTGCGGGGACGGGTTTTCGTTCCACAAGTTACTATGAAGACATTTTGTTACTTTGAGGACTGTCCTTAAACTTTTCGTTATTCTAGTGTTTACTCTGAAGACATTTTACTGGACACAGCGCATTTTTTAGGGACTTTTTTGGCTGTATATACAGATGTCTTCAAAGTATGGGCAATGCATATATATATATATATATATATATATATATATATATATATATATATATATATATATATATATATATATATATATATATGCATTGCCCATACTTTGAAGACATCTGTATATACAGCCAAAAAAGTCCCTATAAAATGCGCTGTGTCCAGTAAAATGTCTTCAGAGTAAACACTAGAATAATGAAAAGTTTAAGGACAGTCCCCAAAGTAACAAAATGTCTTCATAGTAACTTGTGGAACGAAAACCCGTCCCCGCAATATGTGCTGTGCACCTCAAAACCGTGCGTAACCGTGCGACACGAATTACATTAAATTTTTTATTTAAGTTAAAAATAAATTGATGTTTGGAGCATTTGAAATATTATTGTTTTGTTTGTGGAAAATATAATAGACAAAAAAATTTGGTCCGAAAATATGAGAGTGTGAAACAATTGAATTTACAGTATTTTGGAGTAGAGGTTATTGAAAATGTAGATTGGGTACCTGAAATTTTTAATAATTAATAATTCTTTAACAGCGTGATTACAAAAGAAAAGGAAGTCAATGCAGTTTGGCGTTGCAATGATATGGTACAATCCAGGTCATTTTTTTAAATTTATTTTACATGTATTATATATCAAATATATTAACTTTATTTTGCATTTTCATATCTTTCTAGGTGAACACGATCAATCAGTGTTATGTGTGTGTGTGAATATGTCAAAGCGTGATTTTGAGTATGTTGCACGTAAACTAAAGCAAAACAATTAACTAGAACCTGGTGTAAGAATAACTTCTTATCGTAATCGTCAAGAAGTATTTCAACAATATTTCTTTGTCAACGAAGAAAATACATTCGTTTACTGCAGTGATATTGAAAAACTAATGACAGAAATGGGTATGAAGTATGTTCCTCATAAATGGAGATTAATTATAGATTCTTCAAAAACCAGTATGAAAGCAGTTTTATTATAATACAATAACAAAAAATCAATCATTCCAACCTGCGAATCAGTAAAATATCTACTGGAATCAGTGATCTATGAAAACCATAAATAGTGTATATGCTGTGATTTGAAAATGTTGGCCTTAGTTTGTGGTTTACAAGGTGGCTATACGAAAAACATGGGCTTTGTATGCTTGTGGAACACACGTTACAAAGGAAATCATTATCAAAAACGTGACTGGGAAAAGAAAGACGTTTTTCGTGTTAGAACAGCAAATATTAAATTGGGTCTTTTCAAAAATTTTGAAAAAGTGTTTTCTGTAGATGAACCAGCTTTTACTACTTTAAGATTTACATTTCCACGACTCAGTGCTAGCAAAGTAAAAGAAGGTATTGTATACAAATAAAATAAATGATTTTAAAAAATGCATTTACAATAAAAGGAATGTTTAATGGTCCAGACATTAGAAGATTGGTTATTGTTATTGTTGTTTTTTTATTAAACATATAATTACAAATTATATCTTAATACCCTAACCGAGCACTAGCAACGAAGGCTATAGGCTCGTTGTAGCGAAAACAGACCAGAGCCTTTGGTGGGAATCAAACTCACGACCCCCGCACGCTACCAACTAGACTACCGGGGCGCTCAGAAGATTGGTTAAAAATTAATAAATTTGACAATTATTTGGATCATAATCTATTAATTACATGGAATGCAATAAAAAACGTAATCGAGAATGTTCTTGGTAAAAAAACGAAAAGCGGATAGTACGCAAAGAGTTAAGCATCTCTTGCAAGCGTTTGAGGAACTTGGTGTGAATATGTCTTTAAAACGTCATTTTCTCCATCACCATGTAGATTGGTTTGAAAACCAACTTTCCACCGAATTTGATGAGCAAGGTGAACGTTTTCATCAAATAGCTTTAACCATGGAAACTAGATACAGAGAAAAGAAACTAGATTCTACGTTAAGAGATTTATGATGGTGGTTAAAGATAACCACCGATGAAGAGGATACTGACGATGAACAAGAACCAGAAACATACACAGATCCACAATCTACTGCTTCTGGAGCTTTTGCTGCTTTAAACATGGAAAAAAATTCTTAATAAAATGTGTGAAAATGAAGCAGCAATGTATTTTCTTTTGCTTGGAAAAATAAAATACATTTTTTATAAGACAATATTTGAAAAATTCCATTTCCATTCCATAAAAACAGCTATTACCTCTCTATTATATTAGTATAGAAAAATACTTTGGCGCGTAATAATAGTTAAAAATAAAGTATATTTTAGGAGTTCTAAGTATACTTCACGTGTACTTTACGACTACAAAATGCATGCGGACATTTGGTACATTTGATGTGACCACTTTTAAAGCCGGTTCAACTTAAAACTGGCTTTAATTCGGACAATAATAGCAAATAAAACAATAACAGGTTTTTAATAAGCCGACTTTAGTGTGCGACTATGATTACGGACCATTGTAAATATTTAATTTTGTTTAAATTCGTCTTATTTATTCGGATTCCAATATATAAAATTTCGAAATATTTAATAACTTAAAAGCTTATTTTAATGCATTCAGACTAAGTTACTTTTCATCATATAATATTTCAGTAACTTTATTTGAATACTTCCGTCTTATGACACGCCAATAATAAATTTATCCATGAAACCATCAGAAAAGAAGTGATGCTTTTGTCACAGTAGAAATGTTCATATTGCTTTTAATAAATATATAAATTATATATATATAGGGAAACAAATATTCTAGAGCGATCGGCTCCGGTTGTTCGTAATTAATTCATTTACACAGCGGTCTTCGGACTGTCTGTTCCACAAGTTACTATGAAGACGTTTTGTTACTTTGGGGACTGTCCTCAAACTTTTCATTATACTACGAAAAGTTTAAGGACAGTCCCCAAAGTAACAAAATGTCTTCATAGTAACTTGTGGAAAGAAAACACGTCCCCGCAACATGTGCTGTGCACATATATATATATATATATGTGCACGGCGCATGTTGCGGGGACGGTTTTTAGTTCCACAAGTTACTATGAAGACATTTTGTTACTTTGAAGACTGTCCTTAAACTTTTCGTTATTCTACTGTTTACACTGAAGACATTTTACTGGATACAGCGCATATTATAGGGACTTTTTTGGCTGTATATACAGATGCCTTCAAAGAATGGGCAATGAATATATATATATATATATATATATATATATATGTGCACGGCGCATGTTGCGGGGACGGTTTTTCGTTCCACAAGTTACTATGAAGACATTTTGTTACTTTGAAGACTGTCCTTAAACTTTTCGTTATTCTACTGTTTACTCTGAAGACATTTACTGGACACAGCGCATTTTATAGGGACTTTTTAGGCTGTATATACAGATGTCTTCAAATTATGGGCGCTGTGTCCAGTAAAATGTCTTCAGAGTAAACACTAGAATAACGAAAAGTTTAAGGACAGTCCCCAAAGTAACAAAATGTCTTCATAGTAACTTCTGTAACGAAAAACCGTCCCCGCAACATGCGCTGTGCACATATATATATATATATATATATATATATATATATATATATATATATATATATATATATATATATATGTGCACAGCACATATTGCGGGGACGGGTTTTCGTTCCACAAGTTACTATTAAAAGACATTTTGTTACTTTGGGGACTGTCCTTAAACTTTTCGTTATTCTAGTGTTTACTCTGAAGACATTTTACTGGACACAGCGCATTTTATAGGGACTTTTTTGGCTGTATATACAGATGTCTTCAAAGTATGGGCAATGCAAACGAAAACCCGTCCCCGCAACATGTGCTGTGCACATATATATATATATATATATATATATATATATATATATATATATATATATATATATATATATATATATATATATATATAAATATATATATATATACATATATATTCATTATGCATACTTTGAAGACATCTGTATATACAGCCAAAAAAGTCCCTATAATATGCGCTGTATCCAGTAAAATGTCTTCAGTGTATATAGTAGATTAATGTTAAGTTTGAGGACAGTCTCCAAAGAATCAAAATGTCTTCATAGTAACCTGTGAAATGAAAAATCGTCCCCGCAACATGTGCTGTGCACATATATATATATATATATATATATATATATATATATATATATATATATATATGCATTGCCCATACTTTGAAGACATCTGTATAAACAGCCAAAAAAGTCCCTATAAAATGCGCTGTATCCAGTAAAATGTCTTCAGAGTAAACACTAGAATAATGAAAAGTTTCAGGACAGTCCCCAAAGTAACAAAATGTTTTCATAGTAACTTGTCGAACGAAAACCCGTCCCCGCAATATGTGATGTGCACAGCGCATGTTGCGGGGACGGTTTTTCGTTACAGAAGTTACTATGAAGACATTTTGTTACTTTGGGGACTGTCCTTAAACTTTTCGTTATTCTAGTGTTTACTCTGAAGACATTTTACTGGACACAGCGCCCATACTTTGAAGACATCTGTATATACAGCCTAAAAAGTCCCTATAAAATGCGCTGTGTCCAGTAAATGTCTTCAGAGTAAACACTAGAATAACGAAAAGTTTAAGGACAGTCCCCAAAGTAACGAAATGTCTTTTTAGTAACTTGTGGAACGAAAACCCGTCCCCGCAATATGTGCTGTGCACATATATATATATATATATATATATATATACTAATATATATATATATATATATATATATATATATATATATGCATTGCCCATACTTTGAAGACATCTGCATATACAGCCAAAAAAGTCCCTATAAAATACGCTGTGTCCAGTAAAATGTCTTCAGAGTAAACACTAGAATAATGAAAAGTTTAAGGACAGTCCCCAAAGTAACAAAATGTCTTCATAGTAACTTGTGGAACGAAAACCCGTCCCCGCAATATGTGCTGTGCACATATATATATATATACTAATATATATATATATATGCACATATATATATATATATATATATATATACATATATGTGCACAGCACATGTTGCGGGGACGGGTTTTCGTTCCACAAGTTACTAAAAAGACATTTCGTTACTTTGGGGACTGTCCTTAAACTTTTCGTTATTCTAGTGTTTACTCTGAAGACATTTACTGGACACAGCGCATTTTATAGGGACTTTTTAGGCTGTATATACAGATGTCTTCAAAGTATGGGCGCTGTGTCCAGTAAAATGTCTTCATATATATATATATATATGTGCACAGCACAGGCTGTATATACAGATGTCTTCAAAGTATGTGAAATGCATATATATATATATATACACATACTTTGAAGACATCTGTATATACAGCCAAAAAAGTCCCTATATATATATGTACATGGCGCATGTTGCGGGGACGGGTTTTCGTTCCACAAGTTACTAAAAAGACATTTCGTTACTTTGGGGACTGTCCTTAAACTTTTCATTATTCTAGTGTTTACTCTGAAGACATTTTACTGGACACAGCGCATTTTATAGGACTTTTTTGGCTGTATATACAGATGTCTTCAAAGTATGTGAAAGGCATATATATATATATATATATATATATATATATATATATATATATATATATATATATATATATATATATATATATATATATATATATATATATTATCTATATATATATATATATATATATATATTTATCTATATATATATATACAGCCAAAAAAGTCCCTATATATATATGTACATGGCGCATGTTGCGGGGACGGGTTTTCGTTCCACAAGTTACTAAGAAGACATTTTGTTACTTTGGGGACTGTCCACAAAGTTGTCATTATTCTACTGTTTACACTGAAGACATTTTACTGCATACAGAGCATATTATAGGGACTTTTTTTGCTGTATATACAGATGTCCTCAAAGTATGCGCGATGAATATATATATATATATATATATGTGCATAGAGCATGTTGCGGGGACGGGTTTTCGTTTCACAAGTTACTATGAAGACATTTTGTTTCTTTGGGGACTGTCCTTAAACTTTTCGTTATTCTACTGTTTACACTGAAGACATTTTACTGGATACAGAGCATATTATAGGGACTTTTTTTGCTGTATATACAGATGTCCTCAAAGTATGCGCGATGAATATATATATATATATATGTGCATAGAGCATGTTGCGGGGACGGGTTTTCGTTTCACAAGTTACTATGAAGACATTTTGTTTCTTTGGGGACTGTCCTTAAACTTTTCGTTATTCTACTGTTTACACTGAAGACATTTTACTGAATACAGCGAATATTATAGGGACTTTTTTGGCTGTATATACAGATGTCTTCAAAGTATGCACAATGAATATATATATATATATATATATATATATATATATATATATATATACTAGCTGACCCGGCAAACGTTGTTCTGCCTAGGAATAGGATTACATTATTATCTAGGTAGCTCGCACAAAGTTTGAATATTCTCACAATAATAGTACCCCAGATATGCAATAATAAATTTGTACTTCGTATGGGAGGTGCCACGCCCATTGCTTGGATCCCCCATATTTTTTGGAAGATTATGAATATTATTATCAAAGAAGCTCACACAAAGTTTGAAGACTCCCACTTTAATAGTACCCCAGATATGCAATAATGAATGTTTTCTTCGTATGGGAGGTGCCACGCCCATTGCTTGGATGGCACTCATTTTTTTGGGAGATTATGAGTATTATTATAAAAAAAGCTCACACAAAGTTTGAAGACTCCCACTGTAACAGTACTCCAGATATACAAAAATACATTTTTACTTCGTATGGGAGGTGCCACGCCCATTGTACCCATATAGGTCAATTGTGAATCTAAACCATTCAGGGATCAAATAAAACAGACACAACAAATTTCATCGAAATCGGCCCAGCCGTTAAGGAGGAGTGCAGTCACTAACACACGTACAGGAGAATTATATATATAAATATATAATATATATATATATATATATATATATATAGATGTGCACAGCACATGCTGCGGGGACGGGTTTTCGTTCCACAAGTTACTATGAAGACATTTTGTTACTTTGGGGACTGTCCTTAAACTTTTCGTCATTCTACTGTTTACACTGAAGACATTTTACTGGACACAGCGCATTTTATAGGGACTTTTTTGGCTGTATATGCAGATTTCTTCAAAGTATGGGCAATGCATATATATGTATATATATATATGTGCATAGCGCATGTTGCGGGGACGGGTTTTCGTTCTACAAGTTACTATGAAGACATTTTGTTACTTTGGGGACTGTCCACAAACTTTTCATTATTCTACTGTTTACACTGAAGACATTTTACTGGATACAGCTCATATTACGGGGTCTTTTTTGGCTGTATATACAGATGTCTTCAAAGTATTCGAAATGCATATATATATATATATATATATATATATATGTTTACACTGAAGACATTTTACTGGATACAGCTCATATTACGGGGTCTTTTTTGGCTGTATATACAGATGTCTTCAAAGTATTCGAAATGCATATATATATATATATATATATATATATATATATATATATATATATATATATATATATATATATATATATATATATATATATATATATATATATATATATATATATATATATATATATATATATATATATATATATATATATATTCATTGCCCATACTTTGAAGACATCTGTATATACAACCAAAAAAGTCCCTATAAAATGCGCTGTGTCCAGTAAAATGTCTTCAGAGTAAACACTAGAATAACGAAAAGTTTAAGGACAGTCCCCAAAGTAACAAAATGTCTTCATAGTAACTTGTGGAACGAAAACACGTCCCCGCTATATGTGCTGTGCACATATATATGTGCACATACATATATATATATATATATATATATATATATATGTGCACAGCACATGTTGCGGGGACAGGTTTTCGTTCCACAAGTTACCATGAAGACATTTTGTTACTTTGGGGACTGTCCTCAAACTTTACTTTAATCTACTATATACACATATATATATATATATATATATATATATATATATATATATATATATGTGCACAGCACATATTGCGGGACGGGTTTTCATTTCACAAGTTACTATGAAGACATTTTGTTACTTTGGGGACTGTCCTTAAACTTTTCGTTATTCTAGTGTTTACTCTGAAGACATTTTACTGGACACAGCGCATTTTATAGGGACTTTTTTGGCTGTATATACAGATGTCTTCAAAGTATGGGCAATGCATATATATATATATACATATATATATATATATATATATATATATATATTCATTGCCAATACTTTGAAGACATCTGTATATACAGCCAAAAAAGTCCCTTTAATATGCGCTGTATCCAGTAAAATGTCTTCAGTGTAAACAGTAGAATAACAAAAAGTTTAAGGACAGTCCCCAAAGTAACAAAATGTCTTCATAGTAACTTGTGCAACGAAAACCCGTCCCCGCAACATGCGCCGAGCACACATATATATATATATATGTATATATATATATTCATTGTGAATACTTTGAAGACATCTGTATATACAGCCAAAAAAGTCCTTCAAATATGCGCTGTATGCAGTAAAATGTCTTCAGTGTAAACAGTAGAATAACGAAAAGTTTAAGGACAGTCTCCAAAGTAACAAAATGTCTTCATAGTAACTTGTGGATACAGCGCATATAATAAGGACTTTTTTGGCTGTATATACAGATGTCTTCAAAGTATGGGCAATGAATATATATATATATATATATATATATATATATATATATATATATATATATATATATATTCATTGCCCATACTTTGAAGACATCTGTATATACAGCCAAAAACGTCCCTATAATATGCGCTGTATCCAGTAAAATGTCTTCAGTGTAAACAGTGGAATAACGAAAAGTTTAAGGACAGTCTCCAAAGTGACAAAATGTCTTCATAGTAACTTGTGGAACGAAAACCCGTCCCCGCAATATGTGCTGTGCACATATATATTTATATATATATATATATATATATATATATATATTCATTGCCCATACTTTGAAGACATCTGTATATACAGCCAAAAAAGTCCCTATAAAATGCTCTGTATCCAGTAAAATGTCTTTAATGTATACAGTAGAATAAAGAAAAGTTTGAAGACAGTCCCCAAAGAAACAAAATGTATTCATAGTAACTTGTGGAACGAAAAACCGTCCCCGCAACATGCGCTGTGCACATATATATATATATATATATATATATATATATATATATATATATTCATTATGCATACTTTGAAGACATCTGTATATACAGCCAAAAAAGTCCCTACAATATGCGCTGTATCCAGTAAAATGTCTTCAGTGTAAACAGTAGAATAACGAAAAGTTTAAGGACAGTCCCCAAAGTAACAAAATGTCTTCATAGTAACTTGTGGAACGAAAAACCGTCCCCGCAAGATACGCCGTGCACATATATATATATATATATATATATATATATATATATATATATATATATTCATTGCACATACTTTGAAGACATCTGTATATACAGCCAAAAAAAGTCCCTATTATATGCGCTGTATCCAGTAAAATGTCTTCAGTGTAAACAGTAGAACAACGAAAAGTTTAAGGACAGTCCCCAAAGTAACAAAATGTCTTCATAGTAACTAGTGGAACGAAAAACCGTCCCCGCAACATGTGCTGTGCAAACTTTGGAGACATCTGTATATACAGCCAAAAAAGTCCCTATTATATGCGCTGAATTCATTAAAATGTCTTCAGTGTAAACAGTAGAATAACAAAAAGTTTAAGGACAGTCCCCAAAGTAACAAAATGTCTTCATAGTAACTTGTGGAACGAAAAACCGTCCCCGCAGCATGTGCTGTGCACATATATATATATATATATATATATATGCATTGCCCATACTTTGAAGACATCTGTATATACAGCCAAAAAAGTCCCTATAAAATGCGCTGTGTCCAGTAAAATGTCTTCGGAGTAAACACTAGAATAACGAAAAGTTTAAGGACAGTCCCCAAAGTAACAAAATGTCTTCATAGTAACTTGTGGAACGAAAACCCGTCCCCGCAACATGCTCTGTGCATATATATATATATATATATATATATATATATATACACATATATATACATATATATAAATATATAAATAGATATACAGTTATGTGCGAAAATATTGGGAGTAGTATTATAATTACCTACAAGGCGGCGCAAAAGTAATCCTCCTATCAGAAAATGCTATAAATTTTGCGATTGGCCCCTAATGTCAGTTCTGTTTTGACATTTGTGTAGTAAACACATGCGAAATACATGTTAATAAACAATGTTGCGCTACACTTCTCCAGAACGCGGAATATTGGTGACTATTTATTTGAGCAATAATGAAGATGATTTTTCATCAAAAATAATCATAAGTGATAAGGCCCATTTCCATCTTAGCGGGTACGTAAATAAGCAAAATTTACGCTTCTGGGGCACTGAAAATCCGCGTGTAACCCACGAAAAGCCATTACACCCGCTCAAAGTCACTGTATGGTGTGCTGTTTTCGCTGGAGGAGTCATCGGACCTTTTTTCTTCGAAGACGGCGCGGGCCAAACGGTTACTGTGAATGGTGAGCGCTACAGAGCAATGATCAACGAGTTCTTTTTGCCGCATCTTGACGAATTGGGATTGGAAAACATGTGGTTCCAACAGGACGGTGCAACGCCAAACACTGCATTGGCCAGCAAGACCGCCTGATTTGACCTCTCCAGACTTCTTTTTGTGGGGCTTTTTGAAGTCGCGGGTTTATGTCAACAAGCCTCAGACTCTTGCAGCTCTTAAAGACAATATCCGTCAAGAATGTGAGGACCTATCGCCGGAAGTTTTGGCCAAAGTGATGGAAAATGCCATAAAAAGGGCTCAAATGACAATCAACTGTGGCGGCGGCCATTTACATGACATCATATTCTCGACTTGATTTAAAAAAAATTAAAAGACCAAATAAAAATAATCCACAAGAAGAATCAAAGTTTTTCATTTTTTTTTTAAATTACAGCCAAAAACATCGGAAGGTTATTTTTGCGCCACCCTGTATAGTCGAATGTGAATAAAAATAGGGACAGTAAGAAAATTGTTTGAAAAATTATTAGTATTTTATATTTTTTTAATGGAAATATAATAGTGGTCATTGTATCTAATAGATCGAAACATTTCTGTATCATATTTATGTAAATAAATGTACCAAGTATGGAGCCAAGGGTGGAAAAGGTATGGGATATAGAAAATCGGAACAGATTGTCATATGCATAGAATTTTAAAATTTTGTTTGTGCCAGACTTCTTCGTTGGTATTGCTTATCAATTGTAAGCCAAACAAAAGAAGACCTGATCAATATTAAGTCCTTAGAAAGCTGACTTACTATCGAAAATCGGAAATTATTTACAAATTTTAAAGAGGATCGCAAAATTAATTTTGATTATTGTGGGTTTTTAATTCACATTGCAATTATTAGTTGATAGTTTTTAAAAGTAGACGTGTTAAGCTACATAATGACATTAAGAGATTTATTCTATATTCCTAAGTCGAAGCACCCGGATAATAAATGATACAATTAAAGCGGACACGATCAAATAACTCTTGTTTGTTAATTTTATTATCAAATAAGTAAGACATTTAAAATATTTAATGCATTTAAATCTTATTTTACATCATCATGATTTTTTTTTGGTATTTTTATACTATTTTAAGAATTAAGTAGAATTAAGATTACCAAAAACTTTTTTCAACGTCTGACAATTAAAACCTATAAATGTTAAAACAAAAACATTGATGCCTTCAGTGTATTAAAAACCCACAATAAACAAAATAAATTTTGCAATCCTCTTTAAAATTTGTAAATAATTTCCGATTTTCGATAGTAAATCAGCTTTCTAAGGACTTAATATTGATCAGGTTTTTTTTTGTTTGGCTTACAATTGATAAATTGTACCAACGAAGAAGTCTGGCACAAACAAAATTTTAAAATTCCATGCATATGACAATCTGTTCCGATTTTCTATATCCCATACCTTTTCCACCCTTGGCTCCATACTTGGTACATTTATTTACATAAATATGATACAGAAATGTTTCCATCTATTAGATACTATGACCACTATTATATTTCCATTAAAAAAATATAAAATACTAATACTATTTCAGTATTTTCTTACTGTCCCTATTTTTATTCACATTCGACTATAGGAAATTATAATACTTTTTAACGTTGTTTTTTTCAATTGCAACAACAAAGTTTGAATTGTTGCTTAAAATGAAGAGTTTTTGTTGTACTATAATCTAAAAATAATATTGTTAGTTTCTTTCCAAAATGTATGCGTGTTTTTTTACTTTGAATTTGTTGCATGCAAGTGTCCCTATTTTTTTCGCACATAACTGTATATTAGACCGTACCTTAAGTTCACCGTACACCCTCAAATATAAAGTATTTTAACAAGAAAATTACGAAAATGATTTTTTCTTTTGGCCGAACGTAGGGGTCGCCATTTTATATTTTTCGTTATATCTTCGCGATTTACCGTCGGATCTTAAAGTGTTGTATATCAATGTTGTTTGTCTCGCGGAGACCGATGTTTTCTCGAAGGAGCCATTGACCTCAAGTAACCCGTTCTAGTATTATCCCACCAGATCTCAGTTGCTACCACCTTAATATACTACCCTAATATTTTAAAATGAAACCTCGCAAAATAGCAATAAACTTTTGCTAGGAAAGTATTCCAATAATTCCAGCGGAACTATTATTTTATTTTTTTTAATTTTTTTTGTCGGATCTTAAAGGGTTATATATCAGTGTTTTTGTCGCAATGATACCAATTTGTTACTTCAAAAATCAATGACCTTAAGCACCCTTTTATACTACTTAAGGGGTAACGCCTATGTAAAAAGCCTATATAAAAACTTCCTTTTTTTATTTTCTTTATTTACGGAGATGTGTTAACAAAGATTGGCTTTCTCAAGATTTATGAAGAGTACAAAAAAATATTAGTTTTACACAAAGTTTTACAAAATAATAGTATATTTACAACAGAGGTCCACGGCACGCAGCATTACTTAATCAATTTTTGTTAGATTTCTCTGAAATTTATAATGCATATGTATATATATATATATATATATATATATATATATATATATATATATATGCATACAGCGCATATTACAGGGACTTTTTTGGCTGTATATACAGATGTCTTCATAGTATGCACAATGAATATATATATATATATATATATATATATATATATATATATATATATATATGTGCACGGCGCATGTTGCGGGGACGGTTTTTCGTTCCACAAGTTACTATGAAGACATTTTGTTACTTTGGGGACTGTCCTTAAACTTTTCGTTGTTCTACTGTGTACACTGAAGACATTTTACTGCATACAGCGCATATTACAGGGACTTTTTTGGCGGGAACGAAAAAGCGTCCCCGCAACATGTGCTGTGCACATACATATATATATATATATATATATATATATATATATATATATATATGTGCACGGCGCATGTTGCGGGGACGGTTTTTCGTTTCACAAGTTACTACGAAGACATTTTGTTACTTTGAGGATCGTCCTCAAACTTCTAATTTATCTACTGTATAAACTGAAGACATTTTACTGGATACAAAGCATATTATAGGGACGTTTTTGGCTGTATATACAGATGTCTTCAAAGAATGCAAAATGAATATATATATATGTATATATATATATGTGCACAGCACATATTGCGGGGACGGGTTTTCGTTCCACAAGTTACTATGAAGACATTTTGTTACTTTGGGGACTGTCCTTAAACTTTTCATTATTCTAGTGTTTACTCTGAAGACATTTTACTGGACACAGCGCATTTTATAGGGACTTTTTTGGCTGTATATACAGATGTCTTCAAAGTATGGGCAATGCATATATATATATATATATATATATATATATATATATATATATATATATATATATATATATATATATATATATATATATATATATATATATGTATATATATATATATATATATATATATGTGCACAGCAAATATTGCGGGGACGGGTTTTCGTTCCACAAGTTACTATGAAGACATTTTGTTACTTTGGGGACTGTCCTTAAACTTTTCATTATTCTAGTGTTTACTCTGAAGATATTTTACTGGATACAGCGCATTTTATAGGGACTTTTTTGGCTGTATATACTGATGTCTTCAAAGTATGGGCAATGCATATATATATATATATATAAACATGGGCTGCGCATACTTTGAGGACATCTGTATATACAGCCAAAAAAGTCCCTATAATATACTCTGTATGCAGTAAAATGTCTTCAGTGTAAACAGTAGAATAATGAAAACTTTGTGGACAGTCCCCAAAGTAACAAAATGTCTTCATAGTAACTTGTGGAACGAAAACCCGTCCCCGCAACATGCGTCATGCACATATATATATATATATATATATATATATACAGTAGACCGTACCAACTTATAGGCAACAAAAAAAGTTCACCGTACACCCTCAAATATAAAGTATTTTACCAAGAAAATTTCGAAAATGTTTTTTTTTTGGCCGAACGTAGGGGTCGCCATTTTATATTTTTCGTTATATCTTCGCCATTTACCGTCGGATCTTAAAGTGTTGTATATCAAAATTTTCACAAGTTACTATGAAGACATTTTGGTGCTTTGGGGACTGTCCTTAAACTTTTCTTTATTCTACTGTTTACACTGAAGACATTTTACTGGATACAGCGAATATTATAGGGACTTTTTTGGACTTAGTTTAGTTGTTTAAACACTCTTATTAAAAAGGTTTTTTTTTGTTTCTCCTTTTTATAAGGACACTTTTCCTTTAATTGTCACTGTGTTTTTTATTTTCTCCTTTTAATAAGGATACTTTTTAACTGTCACTGTTTTTTTTATATTTTCTCCTCTTTGTAAGGATACTTTTTTATTGTCACTGTTTTTTTTATTATTAGCTCCTTTTCATAAGGATACTTTTTTGTTTGGTTGGCGGACGCACTATCGATGTTCTTACTTGTTTTTTTCAGAACTTTGTTTTCGATAGGCGATCCGGATTGAGCCCCCAATTAAAAACTGTCCTTTTGACATTTAAAAAAATAAAATTTTTATTTCTTTCTTAATCTATTAACACTTTACACTTTCATTATTTATGTTACTTCCACTATTCGTGGATCAATCCGAACTGCCTTTCCTTTCTAGCATAAATCATAATAACGACTTTTTCAATAATTTTGCAGACATAGCGTCAGCATAATTTAGTAAAAGGTAAAAATGGTTCGATTAAAGAATTCAAAAAAATAATATTTTCGCTGACATCGGTGTCAGCACAAAATATTGGCGCGTGTAACTTTGATTTCGCAATATTAGTTCATTTAGTCTTTTCGTGGGAATATAAAAAAAAAATATTAAGTTATGAAAACTTCATACCTTAACTTATATATATATATCTATTTATATATTTATATCCAAAGAACCGTAAACCCATTGTTTCCTCTGCAGTGCAGTGTGTGAAAATATTTCACAACCCATATATATATATATATATATATATATATATATATATATATATATATATATATATATATATATATATATATTTTTTTTTTTTTTTTTATTAAATCTTCATTTACATAACCGAGCCATTAGGGCCTTATGTGGTTAATTAAAGCTACTATCTTAATAACAAACTTCTAGAATTATTATATATATATATATATTCATTTTGCATACTTTGAAGACATCTGTATATACAGCCAAAAAAGACCTTACAATATGCGCTGTATCCAGATAAATGACTTCAGTGTAAACAGTAGAATAATGAAAAGTTTGTGGACAGTTCCCAAAGTAACAAAATGTCTTCATAGTAACTTGTGGAACGAAATCCCGTCCCCGCAACATGCGCTATGCACATATATATATATATATATATATATATATATATATATATATATATAGAGCAATTCCATATGAAAGCGATCACCTTTTGGACGACCCCTCTCCGATTTTAAAATAAATAGTCTCAATCGATTGCCCAGCAAAAAATAATGTACCTACATATTTTTTTTTTTTTTATAGTGACTGGTTTAGTGGTGGTGTACACCACTGTCATGTGACAAAATTGAAGAATTCTTTATAAGGGACCTCATTGAAAAACTACTAAAGCGATCGCAACGAGTTATAGTTGGAAATGAATTGGTATTGAATCAGGTTGGTATTGAATCAGGCTTTAATTGAAAAATAAAACTTTCCTAATTTTTCTCAGAAATTTACCTTTTTTCCCATGAAAATTAAATTTTCCCATGAAAATTAAATTTTCCGATTTTCCACAGAAGCTCCTAAATTTTCCGGCTAATTTTATTTTTTTTGGATTCCTCATAATTTTTGCTTTAAGAATCAGCAATAAAAAAATGGGCCCCGACTCCTTGTTTGGACAGGAGAAGAGCATTTCAGAGACCACCTTGTTCTCATTGTTTTTATATTTTTTATAATTGAATTATTTAAAAATTATTTTACAGTTAAAAATACATTTATGAAGAAAAAATCTTTCTTATTTTGCTGCTTATACTTAATTACAATATTTATTAAAAATTCCAATTGTCTTGGCATCATTATAAAATTAAAGTAACTTTAAATTTAGCACGTCGGCAGAAGAAGAGTACCGCTTTACATTAATTGACATATCAGAAATATTTGGTATGAAGCAATGAAACTTTTGCGTTCCAGTTATAGTTTTGACATTATTATATCTGTTTTGAAGTCGTCGCTCCATGGCATCGTGTTCTTTTTGAGTGCATAAAACTGTGTTAATGGCAATTTCCTTGCTTTGAATCCACGAAAACAAATGTTGTACATTTAAGATCTGGTCAGTATATGGCCTTTGCAAACTTGCCTTAGTCGCCATGCGTTTTAGGGTTCCCCCTAACGCATCGCATGGGCCCTTACCGTGGGACGTCGCAAAAAAGTGCCACTCGACCTTGCAGTTTTGTTCTTCTTCAATTATGCAAAGATTGTAAAAATTTTTTTTATTCTTGTACTGAGAAGCCGCGCCGTCTGAGAAAAACGTTACTTTGTCGATTGCATCGAATTTTGATCTTAAGAATTCAAATTATGAGCTAAACTCTCCGCGACAACAACAAGGCTTACGGTCTGTAGTTCGTTATCTTCGTTTTTGAAATAAATGCAAAAAGGATGCACCGTGCACTGGTCGTTTGCTAAGTGATAAGCCTGAATTTCATCCTGAACGAGAAAAGTGTAATTCTCGGTAAAGTCGCTTATCACAATGAATTCATTTTGGGCTAATTTCTCCTTACTTTCCTTTAGAAATTTCGATTGCATCTCGGATATGAAATGGTGCGCCTTCAGTTCATTCAACTTGAATTCGAATTCCTCGATGAATTCCGGAATCTGCTTTACCACGGTCTCAAGGGAACATCTGCCGCTGCTAATTATCCACTGTTTGAAATGCACCTCCTGAATTAACAGCTGTTCAAACTTTTCCGCCAAATATTGCTCTAGCTCGTCAATCTTCGGGCAATTGTCGCATTTGGACAGATGACAATTTTCCGTGGGGTATGCGCACAACGACTTCGACAGGAGGTCCCTATATGTTTCAATTTCACCGTGAAATACTTTCAATTTCTTGCATGGAAAGAACATTAATTTGATGTTTTGATGAAACATGCAAACGCAGACTGAATGCGTTCCGTGCCTGTCTAATGCCAGCACGCATTCTTTTGGTCGTAGGATGGCAAACTTAGAAAATCCCACTTTTTCTGCTGGGTATTTCTCTTTGAACTGATGGTATGCTTCGGATAGATTACATAATAATAATCTGCGCTGCTTGTGTACTTTTTCTCCATCTTCACGTGTGATAACATAGTCACGTGTACCTGGGCAGGCGCGGCTGTTGTCATCATTGCAGTAAAAATCTTGAATCAATTTCACCGTTGCTTCGCTGAGGGTCCTTGAGCCAAATTTCTTGGTGGGAGTCGCCAATATACCCTTCTGTCGAACTAATTCTTTGCTTCTTCTCGCGATGTAAAAAGATGTTTGAAACTGTTCAGAAATCTTGCGTATAGACCATGATTGAGGCAGCACAGATAAAATGAGATATTTCTCCGGAAAAGTGGTCGCTAAATTGAATTTTCTTTTCAACTGCTCAATCATTTGTTTGCCGTCATCAACGTCATTTGCTTGACTGCATTCGTTATCAGAGCCTTCATCAAATATTGTCGCGATTGCACTCATAACCTTGCCTTTTTTATCTTTCCTGCACTTCGCAACTTTCTTTTTCTAATAGGCGTTTCACCTAAAGTGGTAATAGCCTCATTCAAAGGACTCAAAGACATATTGACCATCGGAATGTCTGCCTCACTATCAGATGAAAAATTTTGTTCAATTGTCATTTCACTCTCGGATTGTGGTTGCATTTGTTTCAATGCATTTGCTTGTTGAGACAAATCGATTTTACACTTGGGGCAAATGAATTGTGCTTCTTCACCGTACTGTATATTTAATTCATTCATGTATCGCTTCGAAACACCAGTTCATTTTAATACTTTTATCTTTTTCGAACCATGTCCACTCTTGTTAAACGGATTGCAGCAAAATTTATTCATTTTACTTTAAATTGTCTTTACAGCTTCACTCTTTACTTTACAAAAAAACACTTTAACACTTTCACGTTTAGTATTCAACTGAAATTTGACTCAGAGTGTGTGAAGTATTTATATTAATTTTTTGGTAACAAATAGGTTAAAAAAAAATAAGCGATATTTGCTTATCTTTAATAGGAAATTTGCGTGAACTACTGGTCATAAAATGTTTTTTAAAGAGGGACTTAATTGGTTACTGCCAATAAGCCGACCACAGGTCATAAAATGTTTTGTAAATTTTTTAAATTACCAGGTAATAAATATTTCGCCATATTTATGGAAAACCCGTGTTTTATGACTTGTTTCTGCACATGTCATTTTAGGCGAAATATTTATTACCTGGTAATTTAAAAAATTTACAAATATTTTATGACCTGTAGCCTCAGTCGGGTTTGGTGTGCCATTACATGCCACTGCTGCTATTATCCATGGATTTATGGCCGATCTTGTGAAGGCAGGCAGACCATATTCACTACACACTCAACTTGGGGCTCTTAAAAAAAATTTATTTTTTCTTCATAAATGTATTTTTAACTGTAAAATAATTTTTAAAATGTATTTTTAATAATAAAATAAAATAATGTTAAATAATTAAATTATAAAAAATATAAAAACAATGAGAACAAGGTGGTCTCTTAAATGCTCTTCTCCTGTCAAAACAAGGAGTCGGGGCCCATTTTTTTATTGCTGATTCTCAAAGCAAAAATTATGAGGAATCCAAAAAAAATAAAATTAGCCGGAAAATTTAGGAGCTTCTGTGGAAAATCGGAAAATTTAATTTTCATGGGAAAAAAGGTAAATTTCTGAGAAAAATTAGGAAAATTTTATTTTTTTTAAAACAACTTTCAATGAGGTCCCTTATGAAGAATTCTTCAATTTTGTCACATGACAGTGGTGTACACCACCACTAAACCAGTCACTATAAAAAAAAAAAAAAAAATATGTAGATACATTATTTTTTGCTGGGCAATCGATTGAGACTATTTATTTTAAAATCGGAGAGGGGTCGTCCAAAAATTTGCCAATTTTCATATGGAATTGCTCTATATATATATATATATATATATATATATATATATATGTATATATATATTCATTTCGCATACTTTGAAGACATCTGTATATACAGCCAAAAAAGTCCCTATAATATGCGCTGTATTCAGTAAAATGTCTTCAGTGTAAACAGTACGATAACGAAAAGTTTAAGGACAGTCCCCAAAGTAACAAAATGTCTTCATAGTAACTTGTGGAACGGAAAACTGTCCCCGCAACATGTGCTGTGCACATATATATATATATATATGTGCACATCACATGTTGCGGGGGCGGTTTTTTGTTTCACAAGTTACTATGAAGACATTTTGTTACTTTGAGGACCGTCCTTAAACTTTTCGTTATTCTACTGTTTACACTGAAGACATTTTACTGGATACAGCGCATATTATAGGGACTTTTTTGGCTGTATATACAGATGTCTTCAAAGTATGGGCAATGAATATAAGTTAACACAAATTAAGTTTTAAATTAATTATGAATACTCCCTCTTTCTTTTAATCTGCTGCGTTTGCTTATTGATAAACTTATTGAAGTTCATTTCACTTTTATGATTTTATTAATAACAAAACTGCTGACGATATGTCTGTGGTTTTGCAATTGTAATATTTTAAACAAATTATCTTATTCTTAAGAATTTTACCTTTTTCTAGAGTAAGCAAATTATTGATTATAAATTTATTTTTCTGACAATAAAAAAGACAGTTGTAGTCAAGTACTCAAAGAATCGTGTTGCTTTATTTAAAACAAAATAACTGGCGCCCAACAAAACGGTATTGGCCCTTAAGTAGTGTCCATACAAACCACGAAAAAATTATCAAAATACTTAAGTAGTACAGTAAATTTTTCGAAGGAAAAAATCCGTGTTAAAATCCAGTGGGAACAAAACACGGTGCGCTTAACGAAAAAGGTGCACATGTGGAATCCCAAGTAAAAAGGAGTAAATTCCCAGTGCCAGCGTGTAATCGGTAGAACTAAGAACAATTTTAACTAAAACCAAAATAAAACTCTGAAAAAAAACGGTAGTGTTAAAAGTTAAGCGAATAAAACAAATAAAATTCTTGGAAAAACTGTAGCCAATAATAAGAACTTTTAAAATAAAACAAAACAAAAACTCTTAAAATAAAAAAAAAAGTGACAAATTTAATAAATAATACCATAAAACAAGCTAGTTAATTGTTAATTAAAAACTAAAAATTAAAACTCTACGGAGAAAATCCAAAATTTTTTTTTGAAAAAGAAAAAAAATAATAACATCGTGGAAAAGTGAAAGTGCAAACCCATAGCATTAAAAAGCCTGGGAAAGACAGAAAGAAAGCTGTAAAAATTCACAAGCAGAATCGAAGTGAGAAGGAAGTAAAAGTCACCAGGCTTCGAAATAGCCTGGGCAGCGTTGAAAACAGCCACAACAAAAATCTTAGCAACAACGACAACATTTTATCAACAAACAGCGACAACGACAACATTTTATCAACAAACAGCAATCTTTTACATCAATAGACGACAACATCTAGTATCAGCGATATCTACAACAATTATGACACCATCAACGACAATTAAGATAACATTTCTACTGTAAGTTAAAATATTTTATATTAATAACATAAAACGAATAAACTTTTATTTAAATCGTTAAATTAAATAAGAAATTTTTGATAATCAAAAAAAAAAAAAAATTAAAAATAAATAACATAACAATTTTAATAAAATTTTTTAAAGGAAAAAATTTTAAATAAGAAGTTTTGATAACCAAAAATTTGTTAATGAATAATATAA
The DNA here is from genome assembly GCA_949748255.1 of Eustalomyia histrio. Lineage (NCBI taxonomy): Eukaryota > Metazoa > Arthropoda > Insecta > Diptera > Anthomyiidae > Eustalomyia > Eustalomyia histrio. The sequence continues at coordinate 12,571,244 of OX456528.1, forward strand.
AACAAATTTTTAATAAATTAAAGGAAAATAAAATTTTTAATTAAATATGAAATTTTAATAATCAAAAGAAAAATTTAGTAACAAATAACATAAAACTTTTAATGAATTTCTAAAAACATTTTTTTTTTAATTTTTAACAATCAAAAGAATTATTAATAATTTTAAAAAATATCTTAAAACAATCTTTAGTTTTGTAATTCTACAAAGTTTCTTTTTCATTAACTCGAAAGTCTTTTCAATACAATAGAAAATTTTCTTAAAATGGCTAATCAGAATAATTTAATAAGACCACCAATTTTAAATCCTTTACCAAATCCTAATCCCAACAATCCCGACCCAAATCCGATAAATATTCCTCAAATGGAAGCGGCCATAACAAATTTAGTTACCCGATTGTGTAGGGAACAATGTCGAAATTTGGTAGGGAATATGGTAAACCCCAGTCCGGATTTCATGTCAAGGGACCAGGAAATAGAGGAACAGTATAGGGAAAATCTTGGTGACCTCGACAAAGTACCAGACGTGGTACGCTGCCTGAGGGAATTTTCCGGTAATACATCGGAATTTAGCTCGTGGAAAAAAAGCGTCGATAGGGTCCTGAACCTCTACGAAACACAAAGAGGAACACCGAGGTATTTTGGAATCCTCAACGTAATCAGGAACAAAATAGTCGGAGCCGCAGATTCAGCGCTTGAATCCTATAATACACCCCTCTGCTGGCAGGCGATTTCACGTTGCCTGACACTACATTACGCAGATAAAAGGAATGTAAGTACCTTGGAATACCAGATGACAACTCTTATTCAAGGAAACTCAACGGTACAAGACTTCTATCAGGAAGTATATTCACATTTATCCCTGATCATAAATAACATCACCTGTATGACCATTGGCAGAGAGGCTATGGACACACTTATCCAAACATACAGGGATAAGGCACTGGATACCTTTATAAGAGGATTGAGAGGCGATCTCTCAAAACTCTTATGCATCCGAGAGCCAACTAGCCTACCCCAGGCACTCCACTTGTGCCTTAAACTACAAAACCAGAATTTCAGAACCGATCACGCCTTGAATAGAAATTCTCGAAACCCACAGACAATTTCTAAAAACCGGGGCTATGGAAACCCGGCACACTATGAATCGATAAAACCTACTCCACAAACCCCACATATAACCCCAATACAATATCCTACCCAATACCAAAACCGGAACACAAACCATTACCCAAACCAATATACACCTCGAAACCCAATACAATATCCCACCCAATATCAATATCAAAACCTAAACCCCTATCCAAACCAATACCCAACTCAACACAATACACCCCCCCCCCCCCCCCCAAGACCAATTGCACCAAAACCACAACCGAGACCTGTGCCCATGGAAACCGATACCATCCAGACAAGAAACGTTAATTATATGAATCGACCAAGACCCAATGACAGATTCATGGGGAAGAGACCAATGGAACAATCTGCTTCTAACGCCCGGAAATTCCAAAGAAATTTTAATATTGAGACTACAAATAATGAAATCGAGGAAGAGGCCGAATATAACAACCAACTACAATCATATGAAGAGACGGAACGGCTACAACCATTCAACGAATACATCGATCGATATGAAGCACACGAGCCTGATAATCAACCAGAAGCAATTGGCGAGGAAGAATTTGCCGACATCCATTTTTTAGAATAAACGACTCGTCTTTGCCATACTTCGAAGCAAAGACGAAAGATGGCAGGATCCTGAAGATTTTAGTGGACACAGGATCAAATAAAAACTACATACAGACTCAACTTATAACATCGGCCAACCCTTACGAGAAAATTTTTTTTGCAAACTCCGCCGGAGGAAAGGTCTTAATATCCCATCACACCTTCATTAACCTCTTCGGACTAGAATCTACGAAATTGAAATTTTTTGCCCTACCAACTCTCAAGTCTTTTCACGCTATACTAGGGAACGACAGCCTAAAGGAACTTTCGGCCATTATTTATACAGCGGAAAGCCTGATGACCATCAAAGACAACATTAGAATAAAGTTAAAACAACAAGTTTCCGAAAGTGTGAATAATATTCTACAAAAATCAAACAACATCCCGGTAAGAACGGAGCATATGACGAAAGACCAGAAACTTGGAATAGAAAAACTGGTAACGGAATTCCAAACCTTTTTGCTGAACCAAATGAACGATTAACTTACACAACCACAGTAAAAGGGGAAATAAAGACAACAACGGATAATCCCGTATACTCTAGATGCTATCCTTACCCGACACATCTAAGGGAAATAGTAGAACAACAAATCAAGGAATTGCTGGACCAAGGCATCATACGACCGTCAAAATCCCCATACAATTCACCAGTTTGGGTTGTACCCAAAAAAATGGACGCCTCAGGCATAAAAAAGTATCGAGTAGTAATCGACTACAGAAAACTTAATATGATAACTACCCCGGATCGATATCCCATACCCGAAATTAATGAGGTCCTTTCCCAATTGGGGAAAAATAATTTCCTTTCAGTGTTAGATTTGAAAAGCGGATTTCATCAAATCCCGCTAAGGGAAAAGGATATTGAAAAAACCGCATTTTCCATTAACAACGGAAAATACGAGTTTACCAGGTTACCGTTCGGATTAAAAAACGCACCCTCAATATTTCAACGTACTTTAGACGACATCTTAAGGGAACACATTGGAAGAATATGTTACGTCTATATTGACGATTTAATCATATTCGGAAAGGACGAGAAAACGCATTTCGAGAATATAAGGAAAATATTTAACACCCTGAAATCAGCTAATATGAAAGTACAACTCGACAAATGCGAATTCCTGAAACCAGAAGTGGAATTTTTAGGATTCCTAATTTCCACGTCGGGAATACGGGCGAATCCGAAAAAAGTAGAGGCGATAAATAACCTTCCCGTACCAAGGACTTTGAAGGATCTCAGATCTTTTCTGGGCATGTCAGGCTTTTATCGCCGCTTCGTTAGGGACTATGCCAAATTGGCAAAGCCCCTGACGGCTCTTTTAAGAGGGGAGGAGGGACGAATGTCCAAATTCACCTCTAGTAGAATAGCCGTTGACCTGAACGACGAAGCACTAGAAGCGTTTAACAAGATAAAGAGGACATTAATATCAAAAGACGTCATGCTGGCATACCCCGACTTTCGCAAGGAATTTCAACTAACGACAGATGCTTCAAACTACGCGATTGGCGCTGTACTAGAACAGAAAGGCAGACCAATTACGTTCATCTCGATAACTTTAAATAAAGCCGAAGAACACTATGCCACAAACGAAAAGGAAATGCTGGCAATTGTGTGGGCCCTTAAAAGCCTAAAGAGCTAACTATATTATACTTTTGCTAGCTTAAGCAAATGTGCGAATACATGTAATCAAATGTGTATGACTATATTGTACTTAACAAACTTTTCGTTAAGTTTCGTCAAGTGTCATTTGCTTAAGCAAACAGCGAAACTGACCGCACTTTACTTAAGGAATCATGTGTTTTTAAAAAAACTGTTTATGAAAAAAAAAAAAACTGCAATGTACGCGGAAAATATTTTTATAGACAATTTAATTGAAAATGTTAAAAAACAAACGTGCATGTATAACAAAAGGGGTGGGTTTTGTATTTGTTTTTCGATAAAGATGCAAGCACTGTTGCATTTTTTAGTACTTTTTGATTTATGTTTTCATTTGTTTCTTTAAATTATTTAAAATTAATATAGATTTACTCGTTAATTGTAAAATATTTATAAATTGAACACATTAAATAATATTTTTCGAAAAGACACATATATTTTGGAAATATAAGAAGAAAACAGTTTTTGCAAAAGTACAAATATTTGCAACTAAGTGTAGTAAGTATTTAAGTTCAAAAAGTACATTGTAGCCACCAAAAAGTCTTCAATAAGTTGATTAAGCATTTGACAGACTTTTCGTTGATTTTTGACAGTAGCTTAAGTTAGCAAAAGTATAATATAGTTAGCCCTTAAGAAATTACCTCTACGGAGCTGCAAGAATAAAAATACTCACAGATAACCAACCACTGACGCACGCCTTGACGAGTAGCAACACTAATAGCAAACTCAGGCGATGGAAGGCTACATTGGAGGAGTACAATTATGTACTGCAATATAAACCCGGTAATACCAACGCGGTTGCGGATGCTCTATCCAGACTCCCACAGGAAATATGCGCGATGAACTCAACAGCGGCCACTCAACATGGTAACCAGAGCTCTCCCGGAAATTCTATCCAGTATACGGAAACACCGATAAACATAATGTTTCATCATACGAGTTCCAGATAATCTTCCCAACCTATCACAGACACATAGTGTCAGAACCGCATCTTTCCAAGGAAAAGCTGGAAAAGATTCTTGAGAAATATCTTAACCCATCAGTGACGAATTGCGTTAAAACTTCAGACTCAATGTATAAAGTCCTTTATACAAGAAAAATGGTCTTCGATGTTCTTAACGAATCCGAACAAGAAGTGGAGATAATTAATGAGCACAACAGAGCCCATAGGAGCGCTGATGAGAACAAAGCACAGCTCCTGGAAAGGTACTATTTTCCACAGATGATGGCAAAGATAAAAAGGATAACAAAATTGTGCCGAATTTGTAAGGAAAACAAATATGACCGACATCCTAATGATATTTCTTTACAAGAGACTCCTATCCCTCAGTACCCCGGTCAAATAGTGCACATAGACATTTATATAACGGAGAGAACCTCAATTTTAACGGCAATCGATAAACTGACAAAATATGCGCAGGCAAGAATACTAAAGTCAAGGGCTACGGAAGATATAAAACAACCATTAAGGGAGATATTGCTAAACTTTGGTATGCCCGAATTAGTTGTAATGGACAACGAAAAATCTTTTAACTCTAAGGCGATAATATTTATGCTTGAAAATCAATTTAACTTAAAGGTATTCAGAATCCCACCATATGCCAGCACGGTCAATGGTCAGATTGAACGATTCCATTCTACCCTTTCCGAGATTATGAGATGCATAAAGGCGGAGGGAACTCAAAATGGTTTGTCCGAACTTCTGGATAAATCAATTTATGAGTATAATAATACGATTCATTCGACTTCGGGTAAGAAGCCTTTTGAGGTATTTTTCGGCAGGAAACTTTTCAATGATCCTGGGGAATGGGAAAAGAGTAGGGTTCAGATGGTGGAAAATTTCAAGGATCAACAGCGGTCTACCTTGGAATATCATAATGCGGATAAAAGGGAGCCGAAAAACTACGGAGTGGGTGAACAAATCTTTGTGAGGGAAAACAGGAGATTAGGGACCAAATTGTCTGAGAATTATAAGAGGGAAATAGTGAAAGAAAATAGGCATACCACGGTATTGACGGAAAGTGGAAGAGTTGTCCACAAAAACAATATTCGTAATTGAGTAGTTTCATTTATTTTCTCTTTTAGGACAATGATAGCTGCGGTAATAGGAGAAGTGAGGATATTGGATTTCACCAATTCGCAGATAGTGGCAATCGATACTGGTATTGCCAGACTTCAAACGGGCTCAATAAAATTAATACATGTTGTGGAACTCGATAATTACCAGAAGTTCATTAATGATATCAGGGAAACACTAAGGGCAAGAATTGATACATCCCATCCCCTACATCCTTTCCTCATCCATGAAATTTCCCAATTACAGAATAAATTGAATGCATTAAAACCTAGGCATAAGAGGTCCCTTAACTTCATTGGTTCGGCATGGAAATGGATTGCTGGTAATCCTGACCATGACGATTTCGAGATTATACAAAGTAAAATCAATAATTCTCTTAGAAATAATAATAAACAAGTTATTATAAATAAACTATCATTAGATAGAATGAATGAATTAACGGTGAAAATGAATCAAATAATCAAAGTCGTCCAAAATGACGAACGAACTCTCGGAAATTTGGAGATAACAAAATTAAAATATAAATTAGAAATTATAAAAGATGAAATAGTAAACCTACAATATGCTATTCATTGGGCGAAAGTGGGTGTTATAAATTCGTTCATTCTGTCTCATGAAGAAATGGAAGTAGTAAAGAAAATTTTTGAAGATGAAAATGTCCCCTATTTAAATTTAGAAGAAATCTTAGAATTTGGTGAGATAAGAATAGCTTCCAACGGAAGTTCTCTAATCTATATTGTTAATATTCCAACCACATATAATGAATCTTGTAATAAAATTTTAATAGAACCCGTAAAGATTGGTAAACTAGCTAGTAAGATTCAATTCAATGAGATTTTGGTATGTGACAGACAGTTATTTGGTTTGAAAAATAAATGTAAGAACTTAAATAGGTTTACAATATGCAAATATAGCGATATTGAGGATATCAGTGAAACTGAATGCCTCCCTAATTTAATACGCTGCAAACCTTCCAACTGCACATTGATAAATAATTCCCAAAAAGTTTAAGGACAGTCCCCAAAGCACCAAAATGTTTTCATAGTAACATGTGGAATGAAAAACCGTCCCCGCAACATGCGCCGTGCACATATATATATATATATATATATATATATATAGTAAACAGTAGAATAACGAAAAGTTTAAAGACAGTCTTCAAAGTAACAAAATGTCTTCATAGTAACTTGTGGAACGAAAAACCGTCCCCGCAATATGCGCCGTGCACATATATATATATATATATATATATATAAATATATATATATATATGTGCACGGTGTAAACAGTAGAATAACGAAAAGTTTAAGGACGGTCCCCAAAGCACCAAAATGTCTTCATAGTAACTTGTGAAACGAAAACCCGTCCCCGCAGCATGCGCTGTGCACATATATATATATATATATATATATATATATATATATATATATGCATTTCACATACTTTGAAGACATCTGTATATACAGCCAAAAAAGTCCCTATAAAATGCACTGTGTCCAGTAAAATGTCTTCAGAGTAAACAGTAGAATAACGAAAAGTTTAAGGACAGTCCCCAAAGTAACAAAATGTCTTCATAGTAACTTGTGGAACGAAAACCCGTCCCCGCAACATGTGCTGTGCACATATATATATATAACAAAATGTCTTCATAGTAACTTGTGGAACGAAAACCCGTCCCCGCAACATGTGCTGTGCACATATATATATATATATATATATATATATATATATATATATATATATATATATATGTGCATGGCGCATCTTGCGGGGACGGGTTTTCGTTCCACAAGTTACTATAAAGACATTTTGTTACTTTGGGGACTGTCCACAAAATTTTTATTATTCTACTGTTTACACTGAAGACATTTTACTGCATACAGAGCATATTATAGGGACTTTTTGGGCTGTATATACAGATGTCCTCAAAGTATGCGCGATGAATATATATATATATATATATATATATATATATATATATATGTGCACAGCACATGTTGCGGGGACGGTTTTTCGTTCCGCAAGTTACTATGAAGACATTTGGGTACTTTGAGGACTGTCCTTAAACTTTTCGTTATTCTACTGTTTACACTGAGGACATTTTACTGGATACAGCGCATATAATAAGGACTTTTTTGGCTGTATATACAGATGTCTTCAAAGTATGGGCAATGAATATATATATATTTATATATATATATATATATATATATATGCATTGCCCATACTTTGAAGACATCTGTATATACAGCCAAAAAAGTCCCTATAATATGCGCTGTATCCAGTAAAATGTCTTCAGTGTAAACAGTAGAATAACGAAAATTTTAAGGACAGTCTTCAAAGTAACAAAATGTCTTCATAGTAACTTGTGGAACGAAAAACCGTCCCCGCAACATGCGCCGTGCACATATATATATATATATATATATATATATATATATATAAATATATATATACATTTTACTGGATACAGAGCATATTATAGGGACTTTTTTGCCTGTATATACAGATGTCTTCAAAGTATGCAAAATGAATATATATATATATATGTGCACAGCACATGTTGCGGGGACGGGTTTTCGTTCCACAAGTTACTATGAAGACATTTTGTTACTTTGGGGACTGTCCTTAAACTTTTCGTTATTCTACTGTTTACACTGAAGACATTTTAATGGACACAGCGCATTTTATAGGGACTTTTTTGGCTGTATATACAGATGTCTTCAAAGTATGGGCAATGCATATATATATATATATATATGCATTGCCCATACTTGCCCATATATATACACAGCTCATGTTTCGGGGACGGTTTTTCGTTCCTCAAGTTACTACGAAGACATTTTGTTACTTTGAGGACCGTCCTCAAACTTCTCATTTATCTACTGTATAAACTGAAGACATTTTACTGGATACAGAGCATGTTATAGGGACGTTTTTGGCTGTATATACAGATGTCTTCAAAGAATGCGAAATGAATATATATATATATATATATATATATATATATATATATATATATATATATATCTATGGGTTGTGAAATATTTTCACACACTTGCAGAGGAAACAATGGGTTTACGGTTCTTTGGATATAAATAAATAAAATATTATTTTTTTGAATTCTTAAATCGAACCATTTTTACCTTTTACTAAATTATGCTGACGCTATGTCTGCAAAATTATTTAAAAAGTCGTTATTATGATTTATGCTAGAAAGGAAAGGCAGTTCGGATTGATCCACGAATAGTGGAAGTAACATAAATAATGAAAGTGTAAAGTGTTAATAGATTAAGAAAGAAATAAAAATTTTATTTTTTTAAATGTAAAAAGGACAGTTTTTAATTGGGGGCTCAATCGGGATCGCCTATCGAAAACAAAGTTCTGAAAAAAACAAGTAAGAACATCGATAGTGCGTCCGCCAACCAAACAAAAAAGTATCCTTATGAAAAGGAGAAAATAATAAAAAAAAAAACAGTGACAATAAAAAAGTATCCTTACAAAGAGGAGAAAATATAAAAAAACAGTGACAGTTAAAAAGTATCCTTATTAAAAGGAAAAAATAAAAAACACAGTGACAATTAAAGGAAAAGTTTCCTTATAAAAAGGAGAAACAAAAAAAAACCTTTTTAATAAGAGTGTTTAAACAAATAAACTAAGTGATTTAAAATAAATCAAGTGTCAAAAAAACTCTATGTTCATCAACAACATTTTTTTTAAAAAAAAAACTTTTTAGGAAAAATATATAAAAAAAAAAAATTTCGTGAACAATATTTTTTATAAAAAACTAAATAACAAAAAATATACAGTTGTATAACAAAAACAAAAGTTAAAAAAAAACATAATTTTTAAAAAAAAAAAATGATAAAAAACATATAACAAAAAGAAAAAACAAAAATATATAACGATTGGCCTAACTAACTGTCCACTCCGAGACAGCAACACCCCAGAACGAGTGTAATCGGGGACAGCTTTAAAGCGGTGGTACAATAACAGTGACAACTTGCAGCGGCAGATATTACAAATAACAAATTATTGAAATGTTGAAACTATTGATTTTACTGACGATATTCACCAACTGTAAATTAGAAGTACAGATACTGGACTACTCCAATTCTCAGATGATTTCGATTCACGCTGGACAAACACGAATACAGGACGGGAATTTCAAATTAATACACTCCATAGATTTGGACAACTATGAAAACGTAATTGCTGATTTGAGACAGGAGATACACAACAAAATCTCTTCGGACAATTCAATCTTTCCAATGCTTAATCATGAAATAGGACGAATACAATTACAACTAAACCGTATAAAACCTAGAAGGAAAAGATCACTTGATTTTCTGGGGACTGCTTGGAAATGGTTAGCGGGAACACCAGACCATAACGACCATCAGATACTACTCGATAAAACGAACAATATTTTAGAAAACACCAAATGCCAACGAATAATTAATAGAGACACCATCACGAGAATGAACCAACTGACTAACATAACAAACGTCATTTTAAGGAAAATACGACAGAGGAAAATTTTAAGAAAGAATTTGAACAAAATTTAATTTATAAACTAAAATTAATAAAAGAAGAAATATTAAATATAGAGTATGCCTTACAGTGCGCCAAAGCAGGAATTATAAATACTTTTATATTATCAGAAGAGGAAATAAGTGAAATCAAGAAACAGTTAGACTATGAAGAGTTCCCATTCTCCAATATCGAAGAAGCATTAGAATTTTCGGATATAAACAATATGCCAATTATATATATTGTAAATTTGCCTACTATTAGTACAAATATTTGTGAAAATATATTAATTAAACCATTAAAAATATATAAAACTATAATAAAAATTCAAAATTAAAATATTGTAAAATGTAAAAATAAAATTTTTGAAATGAAAACTGAATGTAAAACTTTTAATAAATTATCAATTTGTAATAATCAAAACCTTTTAGAAATAAGTAATACAAACTGTATTCCAAAATTGTTATGTAGTGGTAATCATAATTGTACTATGGTAAATAACCAACAAGTCCCAACTATTGAGGAAATAAAACCGGGAATAATTTTGTTAAACCAATACAATGGTTCAGTAAGTATTCCAGAAGCTAAATCCTGGAATCTATCGGGAAACTTTTTAATCAAATTTCATAACGCCACATTAAATTAAAACGGTGTTAACTATTTCGCAAGAGAATTACACGATTGGAAACCGCTTCCAGCTATTTTTCAGTTCTCCTCTAACAAAACGGAAATGGAAGAAATTCTTTCTCTGCAAATGATGAAAGAAGTCCAGTTGGAAAATGTCCATGAGCTCGACTCGTTGTCGACCGAGGAAAGAATTGAATTTTCTTTCAATATGGTACTTTCAATTTCATTGGTCGCAATTATAATTTTTGTCATCTGGAAATTGAGGCAAACGGACAGAATGAATCTGACAATAAACACCCAAAGCTCTACGCCGAAAATTCCAGATCCTGAAAGCTCGTCTCCAGAAAGGAGACAAGTTCTTAAGATATTAAGACAAGTCTTTCAAAATGATTCAATCGGGACGATTGATCTTACAGAGGAGGGAGTTAAGGTATGAAGTTTTCATAACTTAATATTTTTTTTTTTATATTCCCACGAAAAGACTAAATGAACTAATATTGCGAAATCAAAGTTACACGCGCCAATATATTGTGCTGACATCGATGTCAGCAAAAATATTATTTTTTTGAATTCTTTAATCGGACCATTTTTACCTTTTACTAAATTATGCTGACGCTATGTATGCAAAATTATTGAAAAAGTCGTTATTATGATTTATGCTAGAAAGGCAGTTCGGATTGATCCACGAAGAGTGGAAGTAACATAATAATTAAGACATCTGTATATACAGCCAAAAAAGTCCCTATTATATGCGCTGTATCCAGTAAAATGTCTTCAGTGTAAACAGTAGAATAACGAAAAGTTTAAGGACAGTCCCCAAAGTAACAAAATGTCTTCATAGTAACTTGTGGAACGAAAAACCGTCCCCGCTGAATCCAGTAAAATGTCTTCAGTGTAAACAGTAGAATAACAAAAAGTTTAAGGACAGTACCCAAAGTAACAAAATGTCTTCATAGTAACTTGTGGAACGAAAAACCATCCCCGCAGCATGTGCTGTGCACATATACATATATATATATATATATATATATATATATATATATATATATATATATATATATATATTCATTGCCTATACTTTGAAGACATCTGTATATACAGCCAAAAAGGTCCCTATAATATGCTCTGTATCCAGTAAATTGTCTTCAGTGTATATAGTAGATTAATGTAAAGTTTGAGGTCAGCCTCCAAAGAATCAAAATGTCTTCATAGTTACCTGTGAAACGAAAAACCGTCCCCGCAACATGCGCTGTGCCCATACTTTGAAGACATCTGTATATACAGCCAAAAAAGTCCCTATAATATTCGCTGTATCCAGTAAAATGTCTTCAGTGTAAACAGTAGAATAACGAAAAGTTTAAGGACAGTCCCCAAAGAAACAAAATGTCTTCATAGTAACTTGTGAAACGAAAACCCGTCCCCGCAACATGCTCTATGCACATATATATATATATATATTCATCGCGCATACTTTGAGGACATCTGTATATACAGCAAAAAAAGTCCCTATAATATGCTCTGTATCCAGTAAAATGTCTTCAGTGTAAACAGTAGAATAACGAAAAGTTTAAGGACAGTCCCCAAAGAAACAAAATGTCTTCATAGTAACTTGTGGAACGAAAACCCGTCCCCGCAACATATGCTGTGCATATATATTTATATATATATATATATATATATATATATATATATATATATATATATATATATACAGTAGTGGAAAAATTAATAGGAACGTTTAATTTTTTCTAAATTAATAGTTGTAGAAATTTTCAGAAGCATTCTATTTAATTGGTGAAGACTGTGATATGATGCACAATTTAACGGTTTTTCAATATACGTTTACTTTTTACAAATAAAAATTTATTTGCTAGAGAGTGAGAAAAGGTAAGAAAAAGACTGGAAAAAATAATAAGAACGATTACACCAACACTTTTTTAAGTCAATTTAGATTATGTTACAGTTTAAATAAGTACTCAAGAGAAACTCAAGTGACAAAAATTAACTGTAAATTATAAATTCTATCATATTAAGTTAACTTTAACATAGTATTTGTTCGGTATTTGCTTTCGAAAATGGGTCGCGGAACACATTGCACTCAGGCTGAAAAAGATGTTATTATCTGCCTAAAAAATGATGGAAAATCTATGAAAAAAATTGCAGAATTAATGAAGTGTTCCAAAACAAAGGTTTTTAACGCAATTCATGCTAAAGTTAAACATGAGACGAGAGGTAGAAAGCGTAAAACATCTGCTCGATTTGACAAACGTTTAGTCCGGTTATCCAGAAACAATCCTTTTCGGTCATCAAATGAGCTTCGAAATGAATTGTGTGCTCCATTGATGGGTAGAAGTGCGAGAAAAGTTCCAATGTTAAGCAAGCAAAACATAAAAAAACGGTTAGTATTTGCCATGCAGCACCAACATCGTCAAAATTGGAAAAATGTTCTGTGGTTAGACGAAACAAAGATTAATTTGTTTAGTTCTGATGGCAAAACGTATGTAAGAAGACCAAAAAACCACGAATTTGATCCAAAATATACAAAGAAGACCGTCAAACATGGAGGAGGATCGCTGATGATATGGGGCTGTTTTTCATCATCTGGTATCGGTCCAATTTTTTGGATTAAAGAGAAAATGTCCGCTCCGGATTACGTCAACATTCTGCAAAACCAAATGCTACCAATTGCAGAAGGCGAAATGCCATTGAAGTGGGAATTTATGCAAGATAACACCCAAAACATGCTTCCATATTGGTTAATACGTGGCTTAGAGAGAATAAAGTACCTGTTATGGAATGGCCTTCTCAGTCTCCGGATTTAAATCCGATTGAACACCTTTGGGGAGTCTTAAAAAATAAAATAGAAATGTGCAAATCCAAGAATAAAAATGATATGTGGCAAAAAATACAGGAAGCTTGGTATTCCATACCCCCGGAAGTTTGTGAAAACCTAGTTGACTCTATGCAACGCAGATGTGAGGAGGTTATTAAAATGAACACCAACACTTTTTTAAGTCAATTTAGATTATGTTACAGTTTAAATAAGTACTCAAGAGAGACTCAAGTGACAAAAATTAACTGTAAATTATAAATTCTATCATATTAAGTTAACTTTAACATAGTATTTGTTCGGTATTTGCTTTCGAAAATGGGTCGCGGAACACATTGCACTCAGGCTAAAAAAGATGTTATTATCTGCCTAAAAAATGATGGAAAATCTATTAAAAAAATTGCAGAATTAATGAAGTGTTCCAAAACAAAGGTTTTTAACGCCATTCATGCTAAAGTTAAACATGAGACGAGAGGTAGAAAGCGTAAAACATCTGCTCGATTTGACAAACGTTTAGTCCGGTTATCCAAAAACAATCCTTTTCGGTCATCAAATGAGCTTCGAAATGAATTGTGTGCCCCAGTTGATGGGTAGAAGTGCGAGAAAAGTTCCAATGTTAAGCAAGCAAAACATAAACAAACGGTTAGTATTTGCCAAGCAGCACCAACATCGTCAAAATTGGAAAAATGTTCTGTGGTCAGACGAAACAAAGATTAATTTGTTTGGTTCTGATGGCAAAACGTATGTAAGAAGACCAAAAAACCACGAATTTGATCCAAAATATACAAAGAAGACCGTCAAACATGGAGGAGGATCGCTGATGATATGGGGCTGTTTTTCATCATCTGGTATCGGTCCAATTTTTTGGATTAAAGAGAAAATGTCCGCTCCGGATTACGTCAACATTCTGCAAAACCAAATGCTACCATTTGCAGAAGGCGAAATGCCATTGAAGTGGGAATTTATGCAGGATAACACCCAAAACATGCTTCCAAATTGGTTAATACGTGGCTTAGAGAGAATAAAGTACCTGTTATGGAATGGCCTTCTCAGTCTCCGGATTTAAATCCGATTGAACACCTTTGGGGAGTCTTAAAAAATAAAATAGGAATGTGCAAATCCAAGAATAAAAATGATATGTGGCAAAAAATACAGGAAGCTTGGTATTCCATACCCCCGGAAGTTTGTGAAAACCTAGTTGGCTCTATGCAACGCAGATGTGAGGAGTTTATTAAAATGAACGGATCATCTACCAAATATTAATATAATATTTGGATATGATTGTAGTTATTACATAAATTGCAATAAATTTAAAAAAGTAATCGTTATTATTTTTTCCAGGCATTTTTTTGAAAAATTACAATTTTTTGTTACTTACTGATGACATATTATATTATTTATTATATTTTTAGTTAAACACGTTGAAGTACTTAAAGTTCAAATGTAAACTTAATTTTATTTAGTTACAAGTAAATAAATATTTAAGAAATATATGGAAATTTTGATCGTTCCTATTTATTTTTCCACCACTGTTTATATATATATGCATTTCACATACTTTGAAGACATCTGTATATACAGCCAAAAAAACCCCGTAATATGAGCTGTATTCAGTGAAATGTCTTCAGTGTAAACAGTAGAATAATGAAAAGTTTGTGGACAGTCCCCAAAGTAACAAAATGTCTTATATATATATATATGTATATATATATATATATTCATTGCCCATACTTTGAAGACATCTGTATATACAGCCAAAAAAGTCCCTATAATATGCGCTGTATCCAGTAAAATGTCTTCAGTGTAAACAGTAGAATAACGAAAAGTTTAAGGACAGTCCCTAAAGTAACAAAATGTCTTCATAGTAACTTGTGGAACGAAAAACCGTCCCCGCAACATGCGCCGTGCACATATATATATATATATGAATATATATATATATATATATATATATATATATATATATATATATATATATATATATATATATATATAGGTATATATATATATATTTATATATTTATATCCAAGGAACCGTAGACCCATAGTTTCCTCTGCAGTGTGTGAAAATATTTAAATATTTCACAACCCACAAATCCCTAAATATCTATATCAACCATATCATAGAAATTCAAAACTTGTATATGCTATTAGAAATTATATACATTTATATATTTAACTTTTTTAGGTACAAAACTACATTTGAGGTTCTAAATTGTACAACTATAATTTAAAAAAAAATTATGTTACAAAAATGCCGTAAAAACATTTGTGAATAGTACCAAATGAGTTCAAAGAGTACCGTAGCACTTCTATGTCTTTAGTAGTACCACAAAAAGTACTTAAGTACAAAAATTATCATTCCAGTCCTCTACAGTGTTTTTGATATAAATACTGTAAAAAACTGTTTAGAAATTATGAAGGTGAAAAACTTTTTGGATGTGAAAACAATTTTTGTGGTGGATAAAAAATTTGAGGTTAAAAATATTATGTGGTGAAAAAATTTTTGAGGTAAAATATACTGAATATAAAATTTTATTCACTTCTAAGCGACTGGTGAAAAATTTGACATAATATATTGTTACACAAATTTCTTAACACTATAAATTTCATCACGCAAATTCTTTGACAGCTTGAAAAATCTAGTGTAGTAATAACTGGAAATAACCAGAATACCTGACTACTTATTAAAATACGGGTAATTGGTGATGCTGCAGTGCAGTTTTAAATATAACGCTAAAGTGTTAAGAACTAAAGTGTGGCAAGCGTTTAGTCTATTTACATCGTGTAAATAAAGTGTGCTATTAAAGTGTTTTCTGTAATTTTAGTGCCTGTTATAAATAAATAGTGCCATAATGAATTTCAAACTGTTTATTGTTTGCAATATAGAAAGAACACGATTTTTTTAAATAAATCAACGATTTTATAAAGGGTAAAATCGTAACAATATATTATTTACCAGTCGCTGAAATTGTACTAAAATACACCAATTTGTATTGAAACTTTTGATGTACCTTCATATTTTCACTCATAACTTTTTAACCGGTGGACCGATTTTGCTCGTTTTCAATACCAAACTTCTTCTATTTTAAAAAATATATATCAATTTGACTAGTTTTGTTGCTGAGTCATCTTTACCTGTATTTACTTCAGGAAAATCTGAACAGAAAGTATTACATTACCAGAAGCAGTAGTTTTCGTGGAATAACGTAAAACTTCGAAAAAAAACAATATAAATTAGTAACATTCTTAAACTGTAGTTTGATGGTTTTTTATTTTAATTAATAGCATATATTATTTTAAATCACTAAACACAATCTAAGAAATAATAACTTAGGTTTTTTTAAATTACATTGCAGTTCTATAAAAGCTTGTTTTTGGGATGCGAGTAATTCATAGTTAAACGTTAAAACTTCTTTAAACCGACATCTCAAAAACTCAGCAAAAGTGATCTAATTACCAAGATCCAAGATTTGTTAATTCCTTTCAGATCCAAGTTTATAGAGTATCTGTTCACAACTACATGTATCATAAATCAAAATCTATTTTACGTTACAATTTAAACAACGGGTATGAAAGGGTAAGAACAAATCTGAATATAAAATAAAAATAATAAAGGAAATTCATGGTTGTAATAAAAAATAAAACTACATTTAAATAATAATAATAAAAATAATATATTAGTATTTATTAAATAATTTTACATTTTTTCATTAAGGTAAACAATAGTCTCATTTTATATATTTTTTCAAATAGTTTGTATATTTATTATTAATTTTAAGCAGCAGTAGTCGTCAGGTATAAACCCATATTTTGTTTTATTCAAAAAGTGTTTGTATAAAAAATTTACAAATTTAATTTTTTTAACAAATTATTTATGTAAAAACAGAGATTTATTAACACTAATTAAAACAAGTTAAATAAACATTTCAATAAACAGAAAAGAAAATACAAAATTACATTTTTAATTAATTAATTTTATCAAAAAAAATTTTACATTCTTTATTTATTTTTCACATTAACAGCTTTTTTCAATCAATCAATTAATGCATAAACATTAAAAAGGCCAGCGGAAATCCAAAATTATAAAAAAATGTTTTTTTTTATTTATTGAATTACGAGAACTTATTTTGTAAAAATACCACCAAGTTTTAAAAAATTGTTCTCCAATTTGTGTAGAGATAAAGCACAAAAACTAAAATAGTAGTTTTTCACAAATAACTTGGTACAAAAGGTAAGATGCAAAAATTGTAAAAAAAATTATGACTTCCAAAAAACCGCTTTTGTATTAGTTGGCCGTGACTTCAGATTTTACATAGACTTTCTTTGATTAAAATTAATAAACATATTTTCAAATTGTCTCAATTCTACGATTTAACCTTTGTGTATTAAATTTAAATTCTTACATTTATACATTTTTTAAAGCGCACGATATTCTTGTGTAACTTTTTAAAACAAATCAATTGCAGTGTATATAAAAAATAAATAAAAACACGAATTCTTAAAACATTAATAAGATATTCGAGTTTGGCATGCCATACTACAAGAAAGCTGTCGAAGCAATCTCCCAGAACACGAAGAGCTTTAAATATATGATAGAAGAGACATTAACTGTTGCCAGTTTTTTAGGATATTTTCTCTACAAAATAGAATAGGAAAATCTTTGCAATTTTCACAATTTTTAATCCTGAGGATACTTAATTCTCAATTTATATTTTTTGAATGTTTTTGTTGCATATTAAAGGCAATATTTTAATTTTGGAACATGTGCACCTTTTTGATTTAATTATATTGATTGTGATGTATGTTGTATGATATATATTGCATGTATTTCAAAATCCTTTAATTGTATAAAAAATATTAGAAAAAGTAAACATCACACACGTTATGCTAGAATGCCCACTATTCCACAATCAAAGAAACAAAATATTCCGCAACACATCAGCTCACCACCATCAACAAAATATACGACTTGATTGAAATAACTAATTTAAAAACTTAACAGAACACATGTCATTAACATTTATCTTTATATGTAACACTGCAATTACCTTATATGTACATATTAGCACGATATAGTAACCTAGAGCTTATGGCCTTTGCAGCCAGTGCTCTTAAATATAAATTTAGTCCCAAAATTCATTCTGAAGATTAAATAAATGAATAATATTAATAATATTAGAAACAAATAAATACCCTAAAAAACTGGCCCCCACTCTAAATTCTGCAAATATGTTGCCTATCAGACCGATTACTCCGCTATTGGTTCGGCCTCTTTCACCGAGTATTTATACTCCGGACATATTTTCACATAAAATTCTATAATTTCGAGTAAACTACAACATATGTCTATACTCCACAAATTCACCACGCAAAGGCGAGGGAGAAGAGCAAATTCAATGTCCGTTTATGAGTGTCAAGTAGTGGTTTATAAAAAAAAGTATTTGAAGTAAATTTGTAATAGAAAAAATATGACCAAAACAATTATAAATATTAAATAATAGCTGATATGCGCAACTAACAAAACCAATTAAATATTATTTTTTTGATTATGATAGCAAGCTTCGTTTTAATATTCGTTATATTGCACATTGGCCCAGGCAGCTAAAAAGTTACGTTTGTTTTGTTTAAATGCATTTATAAAAAAAGTTATTTGAATTTTTAACAAAAATATTTTGCATTTATTTAGTTTAAACAGTTTTTGTCAATAAAATGAAACGAAAATTGATGATATATTCAAATTAAAAAGCTTGGCTTAGGTTTAGGCAGAACATTGTAATTTTTGCTGAGGATCGGCTTTAGCCTTTCATTCTTATGCTCGATTTTTTAACAGTTGTTAATGTGTTTTTTTTTAATAATTTTAGGTTAACACTAATAAAAAAATTAAATAATTCATTGCAAACGAAAAACTTAACAAATTCATATCCATAAATGAGCTAGTTATTATCAATAAAAATACATTTATTAAAATTCAAAATAATTTAAAACTAACAGGTTAATTGTAATAAATTCATGTTTGATGTAAATTAGTTTAATTTGAAAAAAAATCAACAAATTGTTTAGTCAAATATGTTTTTGTAATTAATTTTAGTTTTGGTTAAAGAATTACCTGATTAAATCAAAAATATTCCTAATCAAAACTGGGATTAACTAAATTTTTTTATTTATGATGAACAAAAAAAATTTTATTTTTTCTTATTTAACGGTAAAACCATACACAAATTTTTTTTCATTTTAACTGAATAAAGATCAGTTAAAATTTTCGAAGATAATGAATCTTATTAATTTATAAAATGACTTAGTTCATTTGTAAACATGCGTTTATTAAATTTAATAAGAATTAAATTTTATAAACGCTTAGATGTTAAAATGATATCAATAAAGCTTTAGTGTCCAATCATCAATAGGGAACCGACATTATGAGAATAATATTTTTTTTAATTCATTTAAAAACTCATCACTCGAAAAATCAATTGAGGCATTTTTTAATAATTCTCAAAATGTTTCATTTATATGATTAACTAAAGTCAGGATAATATTGGAAAATAAACAAAATATTATTTCTAAAATTAAAAAAAAAATAAATAACAATTAGTAATTTAATTAAATTGATAACTATTTAATAGTTATATTTGAATAATATATCAAATTAAACTTAAATTAAATTAACATGAAATTAAAATTTAATATTGTACAAATGAATAATTTTTAAATAAAAAACATATATTAAATAAGAATTATAGTGAATATCTTTTATTTATTCAAGTACCACATATGGCAAAACAGTTAACAATTCATCGTTGTAGGAACGTAGTTGTAATACCTCATGCCATTCTTTAAATTGTTGCAAGAGTGCACAATTATTACCCTGAGCATCATCGACATCTTCGTCGACTGCTCGTATACCGGTATGATATTCTTTATATGGTTCATAATTATTGCTGGTATTTTCAACTTTTTCGTCTTGTATAATTAATGAATTACAATTGCCACGAGAACGACTACTACTGCTTATGACGTTATGTTGGGAATAATTATTGCTACATGAATTACTATTATTATTATTAACAAAACTAGATTTATTATCAATATCTTTAATTAAATTTATATTACTATTATATATATTATAGTCATCACAATTTTGGAGTTGCTGTTTCAGCATATTCTCATCATCCTGTTTTTGTTGCTGATGTTGGCCGATTTCCGTTTTCAGATGATTTTGTTTTTTAAAATTTTTGCAGTAAATATTATTGAATGTTAATAACATGCTATTATTTTCTTCAGGCAAATCATTGTCTTGATTACTATTATCATTAATAACATTTGAGTCATCGCTGACATCTACCTTTTGTGTATTATCCACATTTATATCAGACGGGCGAGGAGATAATTGTATTGAAATTTCTTGATTACTTAATGCCTTATTATTTTCTTGAAAACTATTTTGATAGGATATCTTTTCATCTTTATCGGTTTCTTTTTCATCATATTCTTCATTATCTGTACATGAGGAACTACTACAGCTGCTTATGTTCAATATACATTCTTGTTGTTGTTCTGGATGTTCTCTTATTAAAGGGCATAATTCATCAGGGAAAAAAAGTAAATTATGCAATTTTCTTTTCTTTTGCGATATTTCCCTATTAAGGTCAAGTCTTTTTGTTAAACAATTTAAACGTGTCTTTTCTGCCTTTATCTGCTCTTGAATATTATGATTCTTTATGTTAGAGTGGTTTTGATTATCTAATTGTTCTAAACTATTTACATTTGTATTTATGTTTTTAAGAGGCGAAGAAGATAATGTTGATGGTGGTGATAAATTTGATAAAAAATTTGTGGGAGAATTAGTTTTTGAAGAAGTCTTCTTAATTGTCAAAACTATATGTTTTCGACCGGAGGCTGAAGAATCGGAAATATCATGTGTTACAACTTCATGATGATAGTCACCACCGTCATCGGAATAATCATTATATTTTTTTTCTTCGTCTTCCTCATCCTCTTCATATTCATTATCTTCTTCATCGTCATTATATTTTTCTCTAAAATCAGACTCTTCGGAATCACTCATGTTTGAATGTTTTGAATGTTGATCTTCGATTTGGTCCGAAAACTGTTGATTTAATGATATTGATTCTATGTCACCATTTATATGAATTTTTACGCGTTTAATTAAGGGGTGTGTGGTGGATTTTCGACGCTTTAATTTGTTTCTATTTCTTAGCTCCAAACTCTGTTGTTGTTTTTCTTTGCGTTGTATTAATTTTAAATTGATGGATTGATAAGATTGCTTTAAACTATTATTGCTGCTGCTTAAACTATTTCGCCGACAATTGCTGTCATCGCTTGCAACCAACTCCAACTCTTTACTTTCCTCATTTCCATATACATCTATTTTTGGTAATATTTCTCTTTTCGCACAATTATTTACATCAGCTATGGCTAGCAATGATGTTAGATTATCAATTGTTGACATTGCGAATTCACCTTCCTCCATTTGATTGGATTTAACATCGATTGAATTGTTTGTTAATATAACATTATTGTTGTTAATGTTAGACGGATGTGCCATCTTAGTACACAAATCATTATCAACTATATGTTGCTCATCCTGCTTTCTTCCCTCAATTTTAACAATATTTCTATCATTCTCCTGATGGCAATTTAAAATTATATTCTCTCCTTTTTGCTTATAGTCTTCTTGGCTATATCTTCTTAGTTCTTTTAGCTTTTTACTACGGCATGACGATTTCGTAGGGTCTTGCAGTATACGAGCTACTCCCAAAAATGGTATGTTGTTGAATAATTCATTTTTTTGTAATGGTCTTTTGGATTTAAAATTTTTGGTAAATTTAACATGATTGAGATCTTTTTTTATATGTTCTTTAATTTCCGTGCCATAAAAAGGTACTACACCATAACCATCAACTATAACATGCTTATTATCGACGGTATTATTAGTATTAGTAGCAACATGTTCGGCATGATTCCAGTTGCCGTTAATATTGGGTATAAAACAATTATGTAAAGAATCAATATGGAATTTTGTAATTTTTTGTGTTTGTATATCAAAACGTTGTTTGGCCCTACAATCCGGATCCAATTTAACGTCATAGGTGGGAAAAACAATCTGTATATCTGAAGAAATAGGTGGGAGTGGAGGAGTGTGAATCATGTTAAAATTTAATGATGATTGCAATGTTTGTTGATCATCTCCTGTCGGGTCATCTTTAGACTGTATTAAATTAGTAGCATTTGTTGGACTATGATCATCACCTGTGGCAGATTTAACTGCATCCAATTCATTGTCTTTAAAATTTTTACCCACAATGTCGGCAATAATTGAATTTAAGGGGTCCTCGTCGTCATCAAAATCTAAATCAAATATCGACTTTTTTAGTATTTTTGGAGGCGGCAGTTGTACTGTATTTTTTTGTATATTAGCTATGCTGGTGGCTGCGTTTAAGACATTCGTCGTATTTTCATCTACATTTACCTTGTTTTCTTTTTTTATTGCTTCGTTTTTAATTGTGGCACATGAAAAAGCATTGAATTCTCCTGTGTGAGTGTTATTAACTTGGTCATCGTTAGCATTGTCATTATTATTTTCGCTTTTTGGTAGAATTTCTATGATCGAACATGTACACGGGATACTATCCGTTAAACATTCAAGTTCGAGGTCTTTTATTGTGGGTGGCGGTGATAACTGTTTCAAAATTTGATTTAATTGGTTTTTAATATTGGCTGTTGTTAAAGCAATCGCAGAAGAGTTAGGAGCCGCAGACGTAATACCATCTTCTTCTTGCACATCGTTTATCTTCAAACCTGCATCGAATTGAGAGTGATTACTGTTGCTGTCGAATGGTGTTTCACGCTTTCTCATTTTTGAAGGATTGACACTATCGCGTGAAGGTTCAGACGTCATAGTACAACTATCACTCTCAGCCAAGTCTGTAATAAAAAGATCAATCACTTGGTAAAACAATATTAAAAATTTAATGTTATGTTGTTATGTAAAATACATATTGTGAAAAGTCTTAAGTTTTTGATTCAATTAAATAAGTTGATACTGTGATACAAGTGGGAGACACATCTTTCTCAATGAATTTAATTTATATCGAGAAAATTACAACACACCTCCTCGTTTAAATAAAAAGACGTTTAGAATATGTAAATTTGAAAGCTAAACTAGATAGATGATCATATCGATTCGATAAATTTGTTCTTGCCTGAACTTCTTTGGAACACAAAGATATTGAAAAATCATAATTAAAAATAGCAAAAAATATCTCACAGAAAAAATTATATTTAAAAATTATGGCAAATGGTAAAAGTGAGAACAAGAATCGCTACATATATATTTAGTTCTTACAAGGAAGATCTGCAGTGTAGTTTTCCTTTTTTATCACATATACAAATTCTTGTCTAGGAATACTTCTCGTTTGAGTACGAGCAGAATATTGTTTTTTTCGCGAGTCATGCCTATATACTAAATACATCTTAAATATAAGTTACTACTTTTAACGTTTCCAATAGCAGAGTATCTATTCCTACGAAATAGTCTATGACTCTAGTTGTGACTCTCTTCTC
Source organism: Eustalomyia histrio (assembly GCA_949748255.1). NCBI lineage: Eukaryota > Metazoa > Arthropoda > Insecta > Diptera > Anthomyiidae > Eustalomyia > Eustalomyia histrio. The sequence goes on from OX456528.1 coordinate 12,595,279, forward strand.
TATACCTCTGGTGTTTGTTGTTGCAAAAGTCAAAGAGATTTTTATTTATTTGATATTTTGTTTGTTTGTTTAAGACCTTGTACAGACATCATTACAACATACGCGAAAAGGTTTGAATTTTACTATTGTTTTGTATAAAAAACTATGACTTTCAGCCACAACTCGTCACAAGTAGGAAAAGGCACGTAAGTACGCAAAATATTTGAAAATTTTTTTACTAACCTGAACAAGAAGATACACGTGTTATTAACGTTTTCTGTTGCTGCTGTAATGGCCAATTTATGGACATAGATTGTGTCGAGGCATCTCCACCCCCTGATTCAACAATATTAGAAGCGATATGTAATTTACGGTTTTGCATCTCGGCATATAACTCTTTTGTGGTTTTTACTTTTTTACCACCAGCTGTAATTGACGATATAAGCATTTGCGAAGACAAGCTCGTTTCTTTCGCAATAACCGAATCTACGCCTTTAGATCCCTTTTTTCGTCCACGTTTCTTTGGTTGTTTTATCGACTGTTCTGAAGATAAATCAATTGTTGTCAAATCAATCGACTGAAGCTGCTGTTGAGAAGTAATAGCTGATGATGGTGCTGTTACAGCAAAAACATTATCTATGGAAGAATTCCCTTTGTTGGACATATTTGACAACGACTTATCATTGCTATCGTGTTTAAGTGGAAGTACCTCAGTGTTTTGTTTATCATAGTTACTTCCCTCCTTCTTAATAGCATCGACGACGACATTAAACTGTGAGATATGACTACTTGACGTACTGTCACTCGAATTCGTTACAATGCCAACACCACTAAACGGCGTAAATTTATTCCTGTTGTTTGGCGACGCAGGACGATGACTACTGATAGCATTACCATCACTCACACTATCACTTTTGTAGTTTGATATATCGCATACGGCTGAGGTTGTTGAACTAGAATTTTGTTTAAACTTTCCGGCAAACGTTAAATCAGATTTTGACATTTTTAATGATGAAGCTAATTCGTTTTGCCCAGAATGGTAAATATTTTTGGATATAGCATCCGTAGAGGGAAATACTGAACTCATTGAACTGTTAGACAGTGAAAGAATTTCTAAAATAAAAATTGAAAAATAAAAACAAACAGAATAAAAAACGTTACAAAATTTTTTATTCAAGTGTAAACTTTACACTGTAAACACAAGTAATAGCATATTTATAGCGTATTGATATTGCAGATATAATCTTATAATAAAAAAATGCTGTGAACGTGATTTGCAAATAAAGGTAACGTAATTACTGTTATTTTAAACAGTAGCTGTGGTCACGGTTCTATTTGTTTGTAAAAAATATTGTTACAAGAAATTTCTACAATTAGAAATTTCTTCACACGAATTTTGACAGCTGGAAAAATCTAGTGTCGTAATAAACTTGAAATAACTAGAATACCTGACTACTCATATAAATACTGGTACTCGGTGACGCAGCAGTTGAGTTGATAAAGTAAAACGCTGAGTGTGAAGAACTAAAGTGTGGCTAACGTTTAGTCTATGTACACCGTGTAAATAAAGTGTGCTATTAAGTGTCGAACAGCTGCGAATTAAGGTCGAACAGCTGAAGAAAGAATTGAGCAAATTGGCGCTACCGACAGCAGGAAATAAAGTCGAATTGCAAAAGAGGCTCATAGAGGAATTTGAGCAGCGTAACACTGACATTGCAACTTACGAATTTAATAAAAAAGAAGAAATGGAGGTTAGTATCCGTAAAACAGAAGCTAACATAGAGTTAAGCACAATGTTAGCTGCTATGATGGAAAATAACTTCTAGAGCATAAACATAAAAATATTAGAAGCTTTGAGAGTAGACAACGAGAATTTGTTAGTTAAACTTTAGGAAACTTCTAAGGCAGACAACATGAAAATGTTAGAAGATTCGAGAGCAGACAACACGAAACTTTTAGAAACTTTTAGAGCAGAGAACGAGAAACTATTCACCTTATTCTAGTTGTCGTTATCAATGTCGTCGTCGTTTTTGAGTCAACATCACTTTGCTTCGACGTCGACATCACTTCGACACCAAATTGGTATTCTAAAACAGTATTGTAACGACGTCGACAGTTTATCGATTTAAACAAAAACACATCTCTTAAAATTGAGTCGGCAGATTTATTTTGTTTATTATTTTTGCGAAAAAAATGTTTTTTATGTGTAATTTAAATTCTGATACCAGTTATGAAGAAAATAAAGAAAATTTAGTATTGGAAAGAAGACTTCTCATACAGTAATCCAATATCTTTAATCTGCCGGATAACAAGTGAGTAGCAAAATCAAAGTCTGTTACTTTAAAGAATGTTAATCTTCTAATTTTTTTAAAAGGTTTGAAAGTTACTTTCGGCTGAATAAAACAGCCTTCAAAGATGTGCTGGAAACAATAACACCTAATTTGAAAACCGGAATCAAATCCACATTTATTTCCAAACACAATAAAATTGGCAGCTACATTAGGATTTTTAACCCAGGGGTCGTACCAGCTCAGTGTTGGAAACGACTTTAACTTAGGGTTCAGCTGTTTCTGAAACTGTGGAAGATTTGCCACAGCTTCCTCCAGCGGGCTCAATATAAATTGCTTGAATCTTCCGCCACCTGTAGCATTACACTCGACTTTTTTGGCTACCATTTTCTTTTTAACTTTAAATTTTAAGTCTCGCCAAACCTATAAATAAATTTTGTTATATTTTTATAATGCACTTTATATGATCATGCTTTCTTTACCTTCTGCCATCCATCTAACATTATTCTCGGTGGGCCAAGTGCATTTAATTAATTTGATATTTCTTCCCATTTTTCCGTTTTTTTTTCACTCATTACTTTTCCTCAAGTCGTTACTAAAAATTGTGTCGAAAAAATCAGAGTCGTTTCAAGACAATATCGTCGTCACATTTTCTTACAGAATACCAAATACTTGTCGACAGTTATCAATTATTTTCGATAACGACAACGGGAATACCAATTTCAAAAAAAAAATCCCAAGACGACATTGTCTTGTGTCGATGACGACAACTAGAATAAGGGTGATTAACTAAGATGGAGACGAACGAGAAGTTGCTAACGAAGATGGAAGAAAAGTTTCAAGAAATTTCTAGAGCCACTAATGAAAAAATTAACAGATTTGACAAAAAGTTATCCGACTTAGAGACTGGCGTGGAAATACAAGCCAAAGATGTTGAGAGAAAACTACAAGATCTAGAAAATAAAGTAAATAATCTCCAATGTCAAGAGGGTCTAGTACAAATTATTCAGGAAAGTTCTGGTAGAGCAAAAGCCCCTACTTTTGATGGCAGCATACCGTTTAATGTTTTTAAGTTCCAGTTCGAGACAGTTGGCGCCAGAAATATGTGGAACATCGAAGAAAAATCTATAGAGTTGATTCTGGCCTTAAAAGGAAACGCTGCAGAAATTCTAGAAAGTGTGCCAATCACCTGCAGAAATAATTATGACGACATAATGGTGGCACTGCAGCGGAAGTATGGTGGCGAACACAAAAAAAAATATACAGAATGGAACTAAGGATAGACCGCAGAAAGCAAATGAGTCATTGCAAGATTTCGCGACAGAGATTGAGCGGTTGGTGCAGCTAACTTATCCAGGCGAAAATCATCCATTCTTAGATCAGTTCAAAATTGAAGCATTTGTGAATGGAATTCGGGATTCTGATGTGAGACATGCGGTATGTGCTACGTAGAAATCGACTTTTGCTGAAACTGTCTCATTCGCTCTAGCCCAAGAGAATGCGAAGGTGATTTCCAAGCCACAAACATTTAACCTTGAAGTGACTGCTGAAAGAGAGCAAGATATAAGCACAAAGTTAACAGAAGGATTCAGAGAAGTGCTCACGGAGTTAAAGGATGCATTTAAGCAGGCATTAGGGGAGAAGCAAGTCAAGGCCAAGGATAAATGCTACAACTGCGGTAGAGTTGGACACTTTCAGCGAAACTGCAAAGCACCCAGAAAAAGCCTACGAGCCGATCAGCAATCACCTCAAAAGTCACCGTTAAACTAAAAAGAGCTAGTAGCACTACGGGGCATGAGCTAGCTCCCACAAACGATGGCCCCACAATATTCCATATCAGTAGCACAGCAGGGGAAAAGCAATCTTACTGCTTATGGGTGCATCAACAGACAAAAGCACATTTTAACCATAGATACAGGAGCATCACAGTCCATCATCAGGCCCGATATAATTAGAAAGTCAGTTGAACCATTGCACGGGGTAAGTTTGCGAACAGCTACTGGAGAGCAGGCTTCTGTCTATGGTAAGGACAATGTGAAACTAACAATTGCCAACATAAGCGTCAGTCATGTATTTATTGTTGCCGATATTGTGGACGAAGTAATTATTGGTGCAGATTTTATGATTAGTCACGGCATTAACCTGCATATGGGAAAAAGTTATGATTTGGCGCAATGTTGAAATACCCCTTGATGTTGGATATAAGCAAGGAGATCGAGTAAGAAAGCTAGTAACCATCAGTCATCAGAAAATACCGGTTGTGGTAAAACCAACAGAAATCAAAATTAACCTGATAACAGCGAAAGCCCTCGTGAAAGCCAGCAAAGATAAAAGAGTTCCTGTAGGAGTATTGAACATATCAAATTGTGAAAAAGTTGTCCGAGCGAACTCTGAACTAGCCAAATGTACTGCGCCAGAAGCAATAATCACTTGCGAAAAGAACTCGGAACCTTTCAAAGCGTCTAATGAAGATCGAGAGATGCTGGCAGAATATGTGGAGAAATGGGTAAAAGCACTGGCGCCGCCTGATAGAAATAAAGCCAAACAATTAATCAGGAAATACGGCTCTGTCTTCGCCATGAGAAACCAAAGTCAAAACACCGAATAAATACTGGTAAAGCGAGGCCAATAAAGCAGGCGCCCAGAAGTGTTCCTCTAGCAAAACGAAATAAAGTAAAGGAGTTACTCAACGAAATGAAGCGTAGTGGAGTAATCAACCATCTTCGAGCCCATGGAGCTCGCCTATAGTTTTAGTTAAGAAAAAATATGGCAGCACCCGATTTTGTGTTGATTACAGAAAACTAAACTTTATCACCAAGAAGGACAGCTATCCACTACCGAGAATTGACGACACTCTAGACACGCTAGGAGGAACCAAATGGTTCTCCACATTGGACTTGCCAAGTGGTTATTGGTAAGTAGAAATTTGTGACCAAGACAAGGAGAAAACTGCCTTTAGCACAGGTGACGGATTATGGCAGTTTTATGTGATGCCCTTTGGACTCTGCAATGCTCCAGCAACATTCGAACGGTTAATGGAAAATGTGCTGAAAGGACTCCACTGGAAAACTTGCCTAGTGTACCTTGATGACATAATTGTCATGGCAAAAACTTTCGAAGAACACCTGAAGAACTTAGCAGAAATTTTAAGGCGAATATCTGCGGCTGGACTCAAGCTTAGCGCAAATAAATGTACACTGTTCCGGAGGGAAGTCAAGTATTTAGGGCACCGCGTAACTGCAGAGGGTATATCAACCGATGAAGATAAGATTCGGGCTGTAAAAGATTGGCCTCGCCCGAAAAATCTGCATGCGTTGCGCAGCTTTCAAGGCCTCTGCACATACTACCGACGATTTTTACCAAACTTTTCCGGTGTGGCTGCGAGTCTACATGAGCTGACTAAGAAGGCGCGACCATTTCATTGGGGAGAAGCCCAAGAACAAGCATTATTAAGGCTCAAGGAGTTATTATGTACGGCACCGATTATTGGATATCCTGTGGCCGGAAAAAATTTGTGCTGGATAGCGATGCAAGCGGATACGGAATAGCTGCGCTTTCGCAGGTTATCAATGGAACCGAGAAAGTCATAGGCTATAACAGTCGAGTATTTTCGAAGCCTGAAAGAAACTACTGCGTAACGCGACGGGAACTCTTGGCGGCGGTAGAATGTGTAAAGCACTACCAAAAGTATTTGTACGGTCAGCATTTTCAACTAAGAACCGACCATTCTGCACTCAGGTGGCTGCTGCAATTTAAACAACCAGAAGGGCAGCTAGCTCGTTGGATTGAACGACTTCAAAACTATGATTTCAGCATCGAGCACAGGAAAGGCATGAAGCATTGCAATGCGGACACCCTTTCAAGACGCCTCTGTAATTTAGAGTGCAAACATTGTCCGAGGGCTGAAGGAAAAGAGTGCATTGTTGATATAAGACTAACGCTAGAGTATTCAAAAGCCGAAAACCGGTCAACCGGTTTCTTTTTTTTTTTAAACCGATCGGTTTCGAATATTTTGTAAATTCAAGGAAAACCGAAAACCGGTCTTTTTTGTTCGGTTGACCGGTTTTTTTAATTATAACACCAACTGGGTTACTTGGTCTCTTTTTTTTCCAAACACTTTTATAATCGTTCTTTTTTTTTGGTTATGAAGATTTAGATGTAAGTCTGATACATTGCGATGAAGACCTAACTTTGGATATTTCAAATTCAAATAGTTTAATTTCTGATCTAAATAACACAATAAGCAGTATTCAAAATCCTAAAAAAGAGACTGTACAAAATAATTCATCATTATATGATATTTTCATATACAAAAGAACTGAAAAGTTGGAAAATTTATATCATTGTCTTTTGACTATTTGTCCAACATCTACTATTAGTGAAAGAGTATTTTCCACTTCTAGCTTTATCAAAAGCAAACAAAAAAATGGTCTTAAAACGAAACATTTAAATTGAATATTATTTCTAAAATATTATTTTAGAAGTGAAAAATAGATTTTCTTTTTACATATTTAAAATGTAATATTAAAAAAAATTATTTAATGAAAAACGTTTTAAACGTTCAAATTACAAACGTACCTAATTTTACCAATTTACAAACTTTATGACCTCTATTCATTTGATATGCATATAGTTTTATAATATTAATTTTTAAGATATTATATAAAAAAAATATTAAAACCATAAAATGTTAAAATGAAATAAAATAAAAAAATATTATAAAATATTTTTTTCAAAGAATGTATATTTTTATTTTTATTAATTTATATATTAATTTTTTTTTGTTTGTAATCAAAACAATTAACAAATTATATAAGCTTTTTATTCAAATTAAAAAAAACCCGAAAAAACCGGTTGACCGGTTTTTCTGCAAAAACCGAAACCGAAACCGGTTTTTTTTAAATTCGATTTTTCGAAGAAAACCGAAACCGGTTTTTCGAATACTCTAACTAACGCATATTGAGTCAAGTGAAGTCTGGTCGGCGGCGCAACAGAATGACTCCGTACTGTCAAAAATTATGTCAGCCAAAGCAGAGGACAGGAGGCCTACCCGTGAACAAATATCAGCTGATGATGCGTATTGGGCCCAGTGGAACAGTCTACGGGTAATTAATCACTGCTTATACCGTATATAGGAAATTGCGGACGGCAAAACTGAGACAAAGCTAATTGTGGTGCCGTCAAGCAAAATAGACGAACTATTAAAAGAGTTCCATGACGGTCCCAGTGGTGGTCATCTCGGTGTCACGAAAACCCTAGAGAAGTTAAAACAACGACTCTACTGGGTCGGCTGCCAGCAAGTTGTAAGCGATTGGATAGCAAGGCATCGCAGCTAAAGGACCAGTAAGGAGAAGTCATGGGCAGCTTTAACAATACAACTCGGGTGCCCCATTTGAGCGGATAGCAATGGATGTAGCAGGCCCTTTCCCTGTCAGTGATTCCGGAAACCGTAACGTTCTTGTGGTGATCGACTATTTCAGTAGATGGCCTGAGGTATACGCTATACCGAACCAGGAAGCCAGAACGATAATAAGCGCATTTGTGAACAAATGGGTGTGCCGCTACGGTGTTCCATTAGAATTGCATTCTGACCAGAGAAGGAATTTCGAATCTGCCATCTTCAAGGAAATGTGTGAGTTGTATGGAATAAGAACAACAAGAACCACCCCGCTGCATCCACAATCTGATGGTATGGTCGAAAGATTCAATCGCACTTTAGAGGAATACTTAAGAAAAGTGGTCAGTGCACATCAGAAGGACTGGGACGAACACATTCCTCAATTTCTGTTGGCATACAGATCGGCTGTTTACGATTCCACCTCCCGGATACCTGCAAAAGTTATTTTCTGAACGGAACTTAAATTGCCTGGCGATTTAGAATTTGGTGTTAAGCCCGCCACTATAGATAAAGACAACGACAACGCTTCCCGGGAACAAGAAGACCTTAACGAGCTTCATGAGTTTGTTCGCAATCGAATTAAAATAGTCAGCGAAAAGATGAAGGATTTAATGAGGGTCAGCTGGTTCTGCTATTTAATCCGCAACGAAAGAAAGGATTATCTCACAAACTTCAAACGCATTGGGACGGACCCTATAGAGTAATTAAAAGGTTGAATGATGTGGTATACAGAATACAGAAAGATAAGAGCCCAAGGTCCAAAATGAAGGTTATGCATCTAGAACGACTAGCCAACTATGAAAAAAGAATAGCTATGTCTGTTCGGGACGAACAGGCTTAAGTGGAAGGCAGTGTTACAAGAAATTTCTACAATTAGAAATTTCTTCACACGAATTTTGACAGCTAGAAAAATCTAGTGTCGTAATAAACTGGAAATAACTATAATACCTGACTACTCATATAAATACTGGTACTCGGTGGCGCAGCAGTTGAGTTGATAAAGTAAAACGCTGAGTGTGAATAACTAAAGTGTGGCTAACGTTTAGTCTATCTACATCGTGTAATTAAAGTGTTTTTCTGTAATTTTTAGTGACGGTTATAAATAAATAGAGCTATAAATAATTTCAAACAGTGTTTATTATTTGCAATATAGAACAATATAGAATTAGAAAGAACTCGCTTTATTTAAAAGGTAAATAAATCAACGATTTTATAAAGGGTAAAATACGTAACATAATATTTTCTATTAAAATTGTAGTCAATTGTAATTACGTATTCCATGTAAATTTTTGTATATTATTCGATCTATGTTTTTTAATTATATATTTTTAATTTTATCAGGCTCGAGATCATAATTTAATGCTACTAACCAATAGTAAACACTAATTTTTTATTAAATGGAAAAAATTGTAAAGATCAGCGCTAGAGGGAGTGCACACTTTCGACCCGAGCGACCTAACAATTTTTTCCATTTAATAAAAAAAATTGTGTTTACTATTCGTTAGTTACCTTAAATTATGATCTCGAGCCTGATAAAATTAATAATAAATAATTAAAACCTATTTTTTTAACATGCATAAACAGTATTTTTAGTATTTTATTTAAATCTTCAAAATCGAATATTAATTTATAGATAACAATTTTTTAGCAAAAGATTAAATATATGAAATTTTAAAGAACTAACTTTTTACAAAAATAAAATCTCTAAACGTTAGGAAGGTGGTACGACTAAATACCATGATATACGTTGAAATTTTTAAAATTAATTTTACCATTTTATGGTAGGCATATTCTTCATTATAATTTGATACCAATTTCTGTCCTGCCAGTATTATCAAGGTTGTGGAGATTATGTTGAAGGCTCAGATAACTGAATATTTGCATCAAAATAATCTTTTGCGTAGGTGTGAGTTTGGTTTTTCTGAAAAACATAGAACTACTTCGCTTTTTGTGGGGCTCACAGGTAATATAAGAACTTGTGTGAATACTGAACATTTGTGTGTACTGTTGTCACTACACCTTACTAAGGCATTTGATAGAATATGTCATAAGTTACTTTTAATGAAACTTATTGAAATTTATAATTTTACAGGGACAGCAGCTTCACTAATCTTTTCATATCTCCCAGATCGTGGTCACTTTGTTTCCTCGGGTGTTGATGTTTCTGATGTTTTACCAGTCATTAGTGGTGTCCCATAAGGATCTATTATTGGTCCCCCTCTGTTTACTTTGTTTGTAAATTATTTTATTAATATATTGGATGTTGGAAGATGTGTCGTTGGGTATGCGGATGATAAGCAAGTTTTGTTTTGTGGTAGAAAGGATAATTTAGACGTACTTCAGTCTGTGATAAATTATTTAACAAACTGTATTTCAAATTGGATGATTAACAATTAATACAATGAGGACAAAGGCAATGTTATTTTCGACCTCTCACAATTTTGTTTAGGATGTATATTTATCTATTAATGGAACTTATTTTGAGTTTGTACACTATTTATCTATTTTGGGTGTAGTTAGTTATCAATGCAGTCAACTGCAAGTAGACATTTGAATATTATATTAGATATCTTATTATTGTTTTATTTTGAGGAGACTATATAATTCGAATCTTATTATTCCAGTTTATGTCAAGGAAAGAATTGTTCATAGTACTATAATGCCTCTATTTCTATATTGTTTGGAGGTATTTTCTGGTGTCGGGGTTAAAATATTAGAGACATACAGTTGCTATTTAACAGAGTAATAAGATATACATATATAATCAAAACGAATTCGTGAACATATTACAGAACACGTTAATCGTTTTCTTGAAACATGGTTTCATGGTTTTACTAAAAACGTTTCCTATTCTATCGAGTTTTTAGTATAAATTGTCTGTTGTTTATATCATTTTTTTTAGATTTACTAGATCTACTAGATCTCATAGTCTAATTGCACCTTTCAATACTGCTTTGATAAGTCTGTCTTTTCCAAGGTATGCGGTTTTATTATTTAACGCGCTGCCATCATCTTTAAGGCAATTTAATTTTAAAAGAAAACTTTTGATTAACTTTTAATAATTACAATAATTTTCTTATCTTTAAATAATTTTTATTACAACAATAAAGGGGATAACTACAATAATTATTTTTCTTGTTTCAATTGGGATAGCAAAATATTGCATATTTCATTTATAGAGTATCAAATATATAGTTATCAGGGTTTTAATTTGTGAATTTTAAGATAACCTTAGATATATGTTGTATTGAAATACACTTAAAAAATATTTTGTTGTGAAGTCAGTTGTATTTTCATGTTGCAGAACGTCAAATAGTAAAGAAAAATAAAAATATTTATAAATTTATAGAAACAAGAAGAAAAAATAAAAATAAAAAAAAAATAAAAATAAAAAAAAAATTAAATAAAAAAAAAATAAAAATAAAAAAAAAAATAAAAATAAAAAAAAAATAAAAATAAAAAAAAAATAAAAATAAAAAAGGTGAAAGTGAAAAAACTGGAATTCACTTGAGACTGATATGTTATGAAACACAATACAACATAAACTCAGGAAATGAGGTTGTGAAGTATAATATTTTGAAGTGTAAATTAGTAACACCTATTTTACATACAACGATACAATACTCGTTGTGAATTGGACAATTGAAAATGTTGAAAAAGGAATGCATGCGATGTTAATATCGCATGCATTACCACGGTATATTAAATATAAACGTATTAATAGGAAGGCATATTTTGCTTTACTGGTTCTCCAAAACCCGATGCTGTAGAATAGAGATGAAAACTACAAGCCGATTCTTTAGAACTTGTTACAAGACCGGTGACGTGACCCGACATTTTAAAACACATCGGAGTTATAGGAAGAGGTCAATTGATTAAAATTTTGTATACGTAATAGATGTATCAATAGGTCAATAATGTAATGAAATAAGTGCAAGAGTGTTGTATACCAAATAAGAGGTAAGTTCATAGACCATAAAAATATGCATTATGAATGCATTTATAAAATTTATGACACGGTAAAAAATAAAAGTTTTTCAAAAACAATTTAAATTATATATCATTTGAAAGGCATTTAAAATACATTTTATTTGATGTATACATAAATAAACTATATATAAGCCAATAGTACAACAAATAAAGTACTGCCGGAGCACTTATTTAAAATGTTCTGGTAACGTTAGTAAAGTGCTTTGCCAGTACTTGATTTTTTTTTTCCTAAATATACAATTTATTTTCTTCAAATTACACAACCAAAGCTTCTACATCACAAAAGATAAAAATAACAATTTTATATAACAAAAAAAAAATATATATATTGTTATCTCTATATACATATAAAGGAATAAACGTTACTGACTGACTCACTCACTCATTCAACATCGCCTAGCCCAAACTGCAAGAGGTAGGAGGCTAAAATTTGGTATGCAAGTTCCCTCTCCCTCTCTTTTTGTAGGTACATTTTAGAATTTTGACCAGTGACGTAAAAATGGGGGTTTAAAGGGTGAAATGTCTCCCTTTAACCGCCTGCCCAAACCGCTGGACCTACGAATTTGAAATTTGATATGCAGGTTCCTTCTGCAGTATAGCCAACAGCTAAGACGGAATTTTGAAAAATCCAACGGGGGGGAGCTGCAAATGTGCAAATGGGCAAATGAGTAAATGTGTAAATGTGAAAATGTGTAAATATTTATATCAATAAACATCGCCCAGCCCAAACCGCAGGAGGTAGAACGCTAAAATTTTTTATGAGATTCCCCCTGCGGCGAAGACTTTCGCTAACACGAGGTTCTGAACCTAGAAGGTTGAAATTTAGTACGCAGGCTCCTTCTCCAGTGTAGATAAGAGTTTAGACGTAATTTGTGGAAAATCCAACGGGGAGGGGCAGAAAAGGAAAAAATTCTCAACCTTGACGTCCTTCCAAAACCGCTGGAGCTGGGAAGTTGAAATTTGGTACATAGGCTCCTCCTCCAGTGTAGACATTTAACTAGGTAAATTTTTTGGAAATGTCTACGGGGAGGGGCAAAAAGGTGAAGTCTCCCTCTTACCGGGCTGCCCACACCGATTTAGCTAGAACCTTAAATTTTAAATATATGTTAACTCATTGGACAGCTACATTTTAGAATTTTGAAATAAGTGTTACCTGTTATGGGCTAACTCATTATTGAGGTACATCTTAAAATTTTGGTCGACATGGTAAAAATTGGGGACTCCGGGTAATAATCTGGGGATTCCGAATACTCCCGGGCGTTAACCTGGGCAATCCAACAACGTAACGGACTTTGCCCGCTAGTACTCAATAAATAATAAAAGCACGTTTCACATTTTTAAATAATAAAAGTAGATATAAAGGGTGGATCAAATACAAGTATCTTTTAAAAAATTAAATAGAATGAACTAAACCTAATTTATTGGTATTTTTTATGGCTTTATTAGAAATAACATATATTCCCATTTTTATGAAACACGATTTCATTCGTATACCTGCCGCGGCTGGACTCGCAGTCGCATATCCTGCCAGTACAATTGTCCAAGACTTTGTTGACAGTTTCTGGTTCTATCTCTCGAATAGCTCGAACGATATAAGCTCTAAGGCATCCCTTAAGAAAAAGTCTAAAAAGATAAAATCGCAGCTCTGAGAAATTTGTGCAATTCATGCCCTTGTTGAGATCGATGGCAGGTCGATGTTTTTGGATTGAGGTACAGACTTTCGGCTGTGGCCACATTCCCATCCGTACGCACGACAGGGACAATGAGTGTTGTCCACTATCAATCCAGTCTCTCGAACTTTTTGATCTAAGTTTTAACAATCTCACAGTTTGGAAACACAGCACTCACTTTGAAAATAAATTCGCAATATTTCCCAACGTTGTTCAAGTGTAAAGCGACTCATTTTGGTCCGCGCAGGTATGATACTGACACTAGTTTACAGCCAAAATGCGACAAGCATGCGATTTTTTTTTATGTTTAAGGCCTCCTAAAGCCGAAAATCGTATTAAAAAATTTTTTATTTTTTTAATTTATTAGCGAATTTACAATTTTGACTATATCTCGAGATTGGTTCAAATTTTTTATCAGTCAAATTGCAAACGAAAAACCAGTTAAGGCACAACATGTTTAGTAAATATGGTTTTTAAATCTCTTAAGTATTTTAGAAGATATGGGTAAAAATTTTGCGAAAAAATAAATTTTTTTTGATAAAAACAAAAAATATGAAATAATTTTTTTTTAATGTTGTACTTCTACAAATAAAATAAGCAATTTTAAAAGAAAATCTATTGATAAATACCAAAGTTATGATCACTTATGTAAAGGTACCCAAATTTTAAATTTTTCTGTTTTTTTATTTTATGTTATATTTTATATTTTACAGAATTACTGCACAAAAATTATTTTTTTAAGAAAACACAAATTGGACATTTAAAACATCTATTTTGGGAGGAAAAATCGTGAAATTGTTGTACTTCTTGGCAGGTACTGAGAAAAAAAAAGAAAAATGGACACCAAGTATCATATGACTTCCGTGCTATAGAAATCTTACAACATAGGCTTCTGGCACGAAACTGCAATTATTTACTGATTTATTTAATATATAGGGTCCGCCAAATTACTTTTTTTTTTTGAAAATGCTATAAAAAAAAATACTGAATATTTTCTCAAATTTCTTTTTTTATTTGAAAGTACAATCCTTCCGGTTAATAATGGAAAAAATTTCATTCAAATGGCTGCCTCGGCTGGCCATGCAGTAGCCTACACGATCGGTCCAATTTTAAGCACATTATCGATTGTGTGCAGCTGTATTTCACCAATGGCTTCACGAATATTGTCCTTTAAAGCGTCAATTGTCTCTGGCTTGTTGGCGTAACACTTATTTTTGACGGCACTCCACAAATAATAGTCCAACGGTGTCAAATCGCAGCTCCGAGGTGGCCAAACGACATCAGTTCTGCGGCTGATAATGCGATCTTCAAAAACAGGGCGCAAAACATCGAGTGTAGCTTCGGCTGTGTGGCACGTAGCGCCGTTTTTTTTAAGAAAACACAAATTGGACATTTAAAACATCTATTTTGGGAGGAAAAATCGTGAAATTGTTGTACTTCTTGGCAGGTACTGAGAAAAAAAAAAGAAAAATGGACACCAAGTATCATATGACTTCCGTGCTATAGAAATCTTACAACATAGGCTTCTGGCACGAAACTGCAATTATTTACTGATTTATTTAATATATAGGGTCCGCCAAATTACTTTTTTTTTTTTGAAAATGCTATAAAAAAAAATACTGAATATTTTCTCAAATTTCTTTTTTTATTTGAAAGTACAATCCTTCCGGTTAATAATGGAAAAAATTTCATTCAAATGGCTGCCTCGGCTGGCCATGCAGTAGCCTACACGATCGGTCCAATTTTAAGCACATTATCGATTGTGTGCAGCTGTATTTCACCAATGGCTTCACGAATATTGTCCTTTAAAGCGTCAATTGTCTCTGGCTTGTTGGCGTAACACTTATTTTTGACGGCACTCCACAAATAATAGTCCCACGGTGTCAAATCGCAGCTCCGAGGTGGCCAAACGACATCAGTTCTGCGGCTGATAATGCGATCTTCAAAAACAGGGCGCAAAACATCGAGTGTAGCTTCGGCTGTGTGGCACGTAGCGCCGTCCTGTTGAAACCCCAAATGTTGCCAATATCCTCCTCTTCAATTTTTGTGAACAAAAATTCGTTCAACATGGCCTGATAACGATCGCCATTGACTGTAACGGCCACTCCTTGCTCATTTTCGAAGAAAAATGAGAATGAGATATGATTCTCCAGGGCCATACTCAGTTTGTTCGAGGAGCTTGGAGAGCCTTACAATGCAATTAATTCGCGACTATTTGTTGATAGCTGTAAAGAAAGTTTCAAAGCAGTTCTTTTACATAACGGGAACAAGAAACCATCTATACCCATCACACATGTTGTAAATCGTATCGAATCGTACGAAACAATGGTTAAATTGCTAAAATGTATTAACTATGAAGATGACAATTAGAAAGTTTGTTCCGATTTAAAAGTGGTGGGCATGCTATGTGGAATGCAACGTGGATACACAAAATATTGTTGTTTTATTTGCCTCAGGGACAGTCGAGCTCGTAATTTTCATTATAAGAGAAAACATTGACCGGAAAGATTAACCATTACAGTGGTCCAAGACAACATAAAGTATGTGCCTGTTATTAGGAAAGAAAACATTATTCTTCTACCATAACATATAAAACTTGGACTCTTGAAAAACATCGTCAAAGCATTGAATAAGGAAGGCCAAGCTTTCGCCTTTTTGAGAAAAATTTTTAAAAGTATTTTGCAAATATCAAGGAATGAATTTTTAATGGTCCAAAAATAAAAAAAACTTATAAAAGATACAAAATACGAGAAATATTTGTCCACACATGAGACTGCAGCTTGGAAATCATTTAAATTGGTAGTTTCTGATTTCCTGGGAAACAACAAAAACTCGGAGTACAAGACTTTTGTTGAAGATTTTATTAAGAATTATGAACATATGGATATATAATACTTTTTTCTAATTTAACAAATATTATTTCCTAATTTGTCTCTTTTACTCTTTCAACAGGTGTTAATTTGTCACTTAAGAATCATTTTTACATTCTCACTCGAGCTTTTTCCCAGAGAATCTCAGTGATGTAAGTGATGAGCACGGAGAGAGGTTCCACCAAGAAATGAAAACCATCGAGAGGCGATATGAGAGTTATTGGGATGAGAGAATGATGAGAGATTACATTTGGTTTCTCTTAAGAGAAACGGACCCCAACGAAAACAAACGTAAAAGAAGGTTCAACAACTATTTTTTATACTAAAATACAAATAAATTTAAAGAAAATCAATAAACAATATTAATAAATAAAAAGTTAATTTTATTTTTTTACAACTGTTGATCTTAACTATACAATATTATTGGGCATACTTTCGTAATAATATAAAACAAAAAAAGGAGAAAATCTCAAATTAGATACTTTTAAATAATAGTCATAGCTTTGGTATTTACCCATATATGTTCTTTGAAAATTTTTCAAAAACTACTCCAGAAACAAAATTTTTAAATGCAATTTTCGAATTCAGGAGACCCAAATCAATCACCCGTATTCTAGTTGTCGTCATCGACACAAGACAATGTCGTCTTGGGATTTTTTTTTAAATTGGTATTCCCGTTGTCGTTATCGAAAATAATTGATAACTGTCGACAAGTATTTGGTATTCTGTAAGAAAATGTGACGACGATATGGTCTTGAAACGACTCTGATTTTGTCGACACAATTTTTAGTAACGTCTTGAGGAAAAGTAATGAGTGAAAAAAAAACGGAAAAAAGGAAGAAATATCAAATTTTGAAATGCACTTGGC
This sequence comes from Eustalomyia histrio, assembly GCA_949748255.1. Taxonomy (NCBI): domain Eukaryota; kingdom Metazoa; phylum Arthropoda; class Insecta; order Diptera; family Anthomyiidae; genus Eustalomyia; species Eustalomyia histrio. Next base: position 12,612,342 of record OX456528.1, read on the forward strand.
CAACCGAGAATAATGTGAGAGGGATGGCAGAAGGTAAAGAAAGCATGATCATATAAAGTGCATTATAAAAATATAACAAAATTTATTTATAGGTATGGCGACACTTCAAATTTAAAGTTAAAAAGAAAATGGTAGCCAATAAAGCCGAGTGTAATGCTAAAGGTGGCGGAAGATTCAAGCAATTTATATTGAGCCCGCTGGAGGAAGCTGTGGCAAATCTTCTACAGTTTCAGAAACAGCTGAACCCTAATTTAAAGTCGTTTCCAACAGTGAGCTGGTACGACCCCTGTGTTAAAAATCTTAATGTAGCTGCCAACTTTATTGTTTAGGAAATAAATGTGGACTTGATTCCGGTTTTCAAATTAGGTGCTGTTGTTTCCAGCACATCTTTGAAGGCTGTTTTATTCAGCCGAAAGTAACTTTCAAACCTTTTAAAAAATTAGAAGATTAACATTCTTTAAAGTAACAGACTTTGATTTTGCTACTCACTTGTTATCCGGCAGATTAAAGATATTGGATTTCTGTATGAGAAGTCTTCTTTTCAATACTAGATTTTCTTTATTTTCTTCATCACTGGTATCAGAATTTAAATTACACATAAAAAACATTTTTTTGCATTTACGTTACAACACTGTTTTAGAATACCAATTTGGTGTCGAAGTGATGTCGACGTCGAAGCAAAGTGATGTTGACTCAAAAATGACGACGACATTGATAACGACAACTAGAATAAGGGTGAATAACAAAAAAATAGTCGCACGCTTGTCTCACAAAATTTTTTAAAATTGTTTAACTAGTCTAATCAATAATTCGAACAGAAAAAATCTATCAGAGACAAAATAATAATGATTTAAAAGGTACCTGTATTTGGACCACTTGTATAATAGCGGTACAATCATCAAATTTCCCTAAGTACATATTTAGCTAGATATTTTTTTTTTTCAAATAGTTAAAGAAAAACTACAAATAAATAAAAAAAAAAATAAAAATTTGAGATATAAAATATAGCACAAACAAACTGCTATAAATCATGAACAGAAAAATAATAAATATCTGTAGTGGGATTCAGTAACTTTTTAACGACAAAATTCGGTAGTTACATTGGCAAAATGCGAACAACAAAATTCATTAAAAATTATTCTGTAACTTTTTTCTACCGATACTTGTTGTTCATATGAAAACCCTAATAAAACAGAGTTTGAGTTTGACAGCTAGAGGGCGAGATACATTATTCGTTGTACTAAAATAATTATACCAAACTTTACAACCCGTTACCGTCTGTTTAAGTTAAAATGGTTAAGTCTTAGCTTTATAGTCAGCAACATCCATATACCTGAATAAAATAATTCTATCCAGAAAATCTTACCAATTTATTACGTTTTCATCGCTTAGACTCTGACTCTGGTCCTTCAAGTTTTCACTTGTATTTAAAAAAAGGTTAACTTAACTACAAACATTTTTTGGAAGTTTAAGTTTATGATTTTTGTCGTTCAAAGCAAATAAATTTCAAATTAAAAACAATTTTTTGGTATCTCTTGTCAATAATTTCAAAAAATACAGAATAGCTTTTTCGGTAACTCAACCGACAATTATCGATAGTTAACGAAATCGGTAAAATCGTTAAAAAAAAAAGAGAATTGCACTACTGGGGTGGAAAAGAGATACCCCTCAGGTATATTCGTGAAAGCCTAATCTGAATGATCTCTAAAACTTTGTGGTGTGATGTACTGGGTATACTAATTGTGAGTTCTTTTCCGAATTAGACAAAAAAAATTGTCAACTATGTAATCAACTATTGTAAAACCATTCACCATTGTTTTGTAAAAGAATATCAATAACCTCATACCTTCATTATTATTAAAAGAGAAACCAAGAAGCTGCACCACGTAACATACGGTGGTTTGATTCCTATATTAATTCTATTAAAAATCTTTTAAAACTATTAAATTCAACATCTATGGTACCAGAAAATATCGACACAATACAATATATGAGGCATTCTAATCGAGGGAGGCAGATATAAATCAAGTGAATAATATTCTTAGCAAAAATTATATTTTAGAAGTAGCGTTATTAATATGCGGCGAGACACTTAGGGCCGTATGCAAGAAAAAAGTTGTATTAAAAACGATTTTTAGCTTAATATACCTTTGGTAAACGTTTTGTAACTTTAAACATTTTAAAGTAGAAAGCAACGTACTTTAAACGTATGTTAGTGACATTTTTTGTAAATTAAAATTTTAAATAAAAATAAGAAATTGTAAAATTATTGGTTATATAAAAATAAGAAATTGTAAAATTATTGGTTATATAAAGTTCAAAAATATAATTCAGGTCTTTATTAATCGAAAGTTACAAGAAGAGTGACATTTTGATTTTTAGTATGAATTGCATTTTACATTTCTTTTTGGTTATTAGATACATAAGATAATATAGGATAGTAAGAATACAAAGCATGTAATTAATGTCATTTAAAGATAATACAAAAATTATTAGTTGTATTTAATTAGTATTAAATACGTTAAAGAAAAGGCGAATCTACTTCGAATATTTCAACAGAAATGGATACTTTAAATTTCATAAGATTTGGTAAAATTAATTGTGATTGTTGAAAAATTAGTGTTAATTGTGTATTGTTTTTATAAGTAGATACTATTATCCAAAACGGAAATTATTATTGGGTTCTCTCTTTCTGATGGCCAATTAAAAAAAACAATATCGTTTTATCAAACAAAAGGCAAAAAAAAATAATAGAGCTGATTAAAACAGACATTGCAGTTGACCGCAGAGGATGTGGAACATCATCAAGTGCTAGTAGCTTTGCGTTATTGGGGACGAAGAGAAGTATAGTCAAGTCAAGTATTAAAAAAACCGATGTAAATATAGGAAATGTTTTAGTGATGGATGTACTTACAATTAAAACAAATCAATACAGCTCGTTATTCGAATACTCAAAACATTTCTAACATAAAAAATCTGGTTAGTTCTTCTCAATTTCCTTAATTTAGTTAATTTTGTGTTTTTATTTGAATGAGTAAATAGAAGAAGATTGCGAAAAAACATATTATTTCATGTTCAAATAATAAGAACCTTTTTATAGATTTGATTACCCGGCTGAATTAATATTCGTTTTAATGTATCGCTAACCATAAGTGACAACTGAATATGATGGCACTGCCAGACCCAAACTTTAAAATTCATTAAAACTTTTATTTGTTAAAGTGGGGTTTTTGCATACGATTTTTTTAACAAATGTTTGTTAGCCTTAATGTGTTTGTTAACTAATGTGAAAGTTAAAGCTAAAGCAATTTATTTTTTTTGCATACGGCCCATAAATGATTGAGGGCAACCATTATAATAGCTGGGATTATGCGGTAGGCTATCAAAGTTGGCTTATGTCATTCACAAATAAATTTGACATAAGCCAACGTTTAGTGTTAACGCTAAACGTTACTAAACGTGTTTAGTTTCTCGCTCAAACACAGCTTATATCAGTTTTGAAACCGAACCTCACTAACTTCGTCTCTTTGAGATTGTTGCAGTCATAATCGATTCGATGCAATCTTCATAATCGATTCAGACTTTCATATTTACGCTTTGATGATTCCAATTTTAAAATAATTAATGCGGGCGCATTATCATAAATATACAAGTCATAATTTTTTGAGAGCACCTACCAAACCTTACAAAGTGTCTGAATGGGCCACCCTAGCGTAGAGGTTGAAAATGTAGCTTGATGTTCAAATACGGTAAAGTCAAACTGCGCCCTAGAGTATTCAAAAAACAGGCTTTTTGAAAAAACCGGTTTCGGTTTACTTCGAAAAATCGAATTTTAAAAAAACCGGTTTCGGTTTTTGCAGAAAAAACCGGTCAACCGGTTTTTTCGGTTTTTTTTAATTTGAATAAAAAGCTTATATAATTTGTTAATTGTTTTTATTAATAAAAATAAAAAAATACATTCTTTGAAAAAAATACATATAATACATATATATTCATTTAAATTAAATTTTTTATTGTATTTCATTTCAACAAAAAATGAACTTAAAACCAATATTTTTTAATATAATATCTTAAAAATGAATATTATAAAACTATATTCATATTAAATGAATAGAGATCATTAAGTTTGTAAATTGGTAAAATTAGGTGCGTTAGTAATTTGAACGTTTAAAACGTTTGGCATTAAATAAGTTTTTTTAACCCTCGAAGTGGCACATGGTTCTGGCCAGACATATTTAATTTTCCTGCTTCAATTTAGCATACTTCTATTTTAGGTACATGGCTGTAATTTCAGGTAATCCCCCAAAATATTGTTTGCTTTCGATGTATAAATTAATAATTGAAAAAAAGTCCTTGGAACAGGACAAAAAAGCCAAATAAAAAATCTTCACCTTACTTTTGGTACATGGTGTCTGGCCAGACCCCTATGCATTTTGTATGAACGCATAGGCAAAGCACATGGCACGAGTTGGAAATTTGTATTTACTTTATTCTTTTATGCTTCTTTCTTTCTTTCTTCTGATTTTGTTTGTGAGTTAGTTATTCATTGAACGTTGAACAGTGAAGAAGTAATCTAGTTTTTGTGCGGTAATTTTGAACTTGTGAATAATTTTACGCTGGTAGATTTGTTGCGTTGTTAGTATACTATGGCTGATGAACTGGAATTTATTTATAATACACGCTTGCGTAGCGCGAATTTGCAACCCCAATTGTCAGAGGCATTAGTGCGTGATTTTCAAAGTCAGGTAGAAGCTGATGAAAATTATGATGTTTTTGAAAACGATGGTGACGACACTGCCGATTATGTGCCAGAAGATGATGCATCAGACATAGAAAATGATTTGGAAATTGAACCTAACGAACTTAATGATAGTGATGAAAACGTAGATGAAGAAGAAGAAAGTGGAAATGATGCTGAAGCAGCAAATGAAGTCGACTCAGGCTGTTTTTATGGTAAAGACGGTACTAAATGGAACGAAACTGAACCCCCTGCATCTCGTTTGCGCCAGCATATCATGCGTTTTCGATCTGGAACAAAAACAAGGCTCATCAATCCAGTTGAGGTATTCAAGCTATTTTTCTCAACCAATATTACGTTCGTCATCATTAGTGAAACAAATCGGCATGGGCGAGAATCAATTAGAAAATGGAATGAAGAACATCCAGAGTCTACCCAAAGAAAATGGATTGATTTGACAAGCTCTGAGCTAGATGCATTCATTGGGATTTTGTTGGCTTCTGGTCTCAGCCATAATAATATGCAAGACTCCAGTATATTGTGGCGTTCTGATTCGCTGCCCATATTCCGTGCGGCTATGTCGCACAAACGATTCATTACTCTGTCCAGATATATTCGTTTCGACAATAGTCGTACGCGGGCATTCCGACAGCAAACAGATAAAGCAGCTCCTATCCGGGACCTTTGGAATTTTCTCAATGAAAATCTGCAAAATTATTATGAACCTTATGAAAATATCACCATCGATGAGCAGTTGTTTCCGTATCGTGGGCGCACAAAGTTCACCCAATATATCCCATCAAAACCTGCAAGGTATGGGATCAAAGTTTGGTGGGCATGCGATGCTAAGACTAAATTTCCATTGAAAGGAAAACTATACACTGGAAAGGAAGAAGACAAGCGGGAGATAAATCAAGGTGAAAACGTTCTAATGTATTTCCCAAATTGTTACGCAAACAGCGGCAGAACAATTATTTCTGATAATTTTTTCACCTCATTGAACGGCGCTAAACGACTGGCTGCTATGGGACTGGCATTTGTTGGCACCATTCGAGCAAACAAAAGATGTCTTCCTAAGGAAGTTATGAAGAGCACCAGACGACCAATTCTTTCAAGTGTGTTTGGTTTTCATGAAAATCTTGTTGCAACTTGCAGCTACGTGCCCAAAAAAATAAGGCAGTCAATTTAATTTCAACCGTGCATTACACGAAATATGTTGAAGGCGTAGCCATGAAACCGGAAGCAATTTTATTTTATAATTCAACTAAAGCCGGAGTCGATACGATCGATCAAATGCTAACTCATTACACAACAAAACGGTCAACCAGACCCTGGACATACGCGTTTTTCTGCAACATGATTGATGTGATGGCATTGGCAAGTTACATTATATGTAAGCTAAAGGATGAAAATACAAGAAAAGAAAGAAGACGCATATTTTTATATAAACTTGCAAAGCAATTGGTACTGGCCAACGTTGAAAATCGCATCAATAATCCGCACATTGTGGCTCAACCAACAACTCGTATAGCATTTGAAGCGTACTTTGGGAGACCTCTCAATATAGCAAACCGTAATGTGGCTTCACGCAGTGGTCCAGACACACTAGCTGCCAAAAAAGATTGCAGAATTTGCCTGCAGCAAGGTGACAAAATACGCCGTAAGACACGCTTTTTTTGCTGCAAATGGAACAATCCTGTTTGTCAGCAACATTCAAAAGTGGATTATTTATGTTTTTGTTGCCTTTCGCAAAATTCTGAATAAAAAAATCAATGAATTCTTCATAATAATTTTCTATTTTGTCATAAACATTTATTACTTTACCCATAATAAAGAGAATATATATAGAACAAAAAAATTGTTGCCCTTTTCATTCCAAAGCATTTTTCAGGTCTATTTTTTTCTTCCTCAGGTAGCTAATAACATAGTAAAAAGAAATAGAAACACAAAATATAACAAATATTTTCCTATCTTAGTAAAAAATTTAACGGCAAACAGCCCTTATTTCCATACAAATGCATGTAAATGTATAGGGGTCTGGCCAGACACCATGTGCCAGAACTAAGGGCTCAAAATACGTGCCTGACGAAGAGTTAATATTACATTTTAAATATGTAAAAAGAAAATCTATTTTTCAGTTCTAAAATAATATTTTAGAAATAATATGCAATTCAAATGTTTCGTTTTAAGACGATTTTTTGTTTGCTTTTGATAAATCTAGAAGTGGAAAATATTCTTTCACTAATAGTAGATGTTGGACAAATAGTCAAGAAACAATTATATAAATTTTCCAACTTTTTAGTTCTTTTGTCGCATTTATCAAGATATATGAAATCATCATATAATGATGAATGATTTTGTACAGTCTCTTTTTTAGGATTTCGAATACTGTTTGTTGTGTTAATTAGATCAGAAATTAAACTATTTGAACTTGGAATATCCAAAGTAAAGTCTTCATCGGAATCTATCAGACTTACATCTAAATCTTCATAACCAAACAAACGATTATAAAAGTATTCGGAAAAAAAGAAACCAAGTAACCCAGTTGGTGATGTAATTAAAAAAACCGGTTAACCGAACTCTACTGCGCCCGCATTAATTATTTTAAAATTTTAATCATCAAAGCGTAAATATGAAAGTCTATTTAGTCCCTGAATCGATTATGAAAACTAAAAAGTTCTTATTATAAATATACAAGTCCAATACCATTTTGAAATTTTAAAAACCAAACTTAAAATATGTATTTAATTTATTGGATTTATAAAACAACATAAAAATATGTTTAATTTATAGAGCGTTTACTTACCAGAAATATTTGATAAGGTAGGACACGCGGAATGAGATTTTTCTTCCATTAATAACTTGTCGGGAGGAAGATGAATATTATGGTATGATATATTAGTAGTAGTGTTGTTATCATCGCAATCATATAAAGGTTGATTTTGATGTACCATATCACGTTCTTTACGTTTTTTATCTTTTTTGGATTTTTTTGTAGACCTCTTTGCTGTTGCTGTTGTTAATGAGGTGAATGTTAGTGAGGCATTAGTAACATCTTTGGAAACTAATGAATTCATGCTAGAATTAGTATCTTGTAAGTCGATTACAATTGGAGGAACATTTTTTGATGAGGTAAATGTGCTAACTGTATTGGAAGGCATACAAATTAAATCTGAATTTGAATTTGAGTTAGAAGAATGTTCAATAATAAACGTTTCCATAGCCGGCTCTGCTTTTGTTGAACTTGAACTAGATTTAATCTCGCGCGATTTTCGTAAAGAGGAAAATGAATTTGATGAACTCCCTAATCCCGTTAACAAATTAGCAAAACTTGTGGGTTGTTGCTGGGCCGGCTGTTGTTGCTGCAGATCATGCGCAGGTTTCTCAAGTCTTTTTTTCTTACGCACCGCTAAATTACCACCACTTTTGTTAAGCAATGAAACTGAAGCGGGGTTAGACATAGTAGCATTTAAAAACTCATTTTGATTGGACTTTTCCATATAACTTAGGGGCGATGTTGGCTGAGAATGGCATGGTTGATGCTGCTGTTGGTGTTGCTGTTTTGTACTATTGTGATGCTGAGCTCGATACTGATGTTGGATCAGTGTATCGTTGTGGTGAGTACGGATTTGTGGTACGGTTGTTAAATTGGAAGTAGAAACTGCAGTATCTGTGACTGGTATATTCGAAGAAGCTGTTGTTGATAACATCGAAGTAGTTGGTGCAGATGCAGCAAGTCCCGCCGAAGACCCGACTAAGGGTGTTGTTGATTCATTAGTTTGCTGGATGCCTACCATTTCCCGCCATTTCTTTAGAAGTGATTTAGCACGTCGCGCTAAATTATCACTTTTCGTACGCCTCCTTAATTGATTTATATACTTGGCCAATCTGGTGGCTTCCAGTTGCTCTTTTGTAATCGTCGCGCCCTCAAGCGCTGTGATAACCGACAAAACCGTTTCCATACTAACCACCTAGAAGAGCAAAAGAGCTTTTTAAAACAAATGCTTTCAAAAAAAACAAAACACAAATCATTCTTACATCATAATTTTGATCAAGTGCTTGAGATAAACGTAAAGTCAGATCAAGTATATGCTTATGATTCATTTATATATTTCAAGTGCGGGCGTGAAGTTATCCTTATAGTGCTGCTTCCGACTTACTTTTTTCTGATTATAGATTTAAAATAAATTTCTGGACGAGTTACTATAAATAAAAGCAAAATAAATTAGAAACAATAAAGCTTATTGGCAGTGAACAGTGGGAATTTCAGATTAAAAAAAGTCTTATAATATGTTACACAAGTTCTAAGTTGTGAGATCAGACTTAAACGAAAGTAGAGATTTTAAAATTTTTAAATATTTTTATTAAAAGTTATTTCCTTATTATAGATATAAAATTTACAATTTGTTATTGTTTAATGAAAATCCCTGCGAAACTTGAAAATTTAAAAAACTTTTGAATTATTCAACCAGGAGATCATTTTTATAAAATGGTGTTTAAATCATGTATATGCGGAGTCGCAGAACAAAACGTGCTTCTTGCATTTTTTTAGAAATTTGGTTTTTTGTTATTTTCGAATTGTTTGGGTTGAAATCTACTAGAATAATTGTGCATAATTTTGTTCTTTTTTTCACCAAGAAAATCGACTTTCAAAAAAATTATGTATAACAAACAAAGCGTACTTTTTCATTTTTTTAATAAATTTTTTTTTACTAATTATTGCAACTTGTTTGAGGGCTCTAAGAAGTTATTTATTTTGCTTGTCTTACTTGCTTTCTTTATTTTGTACATGTCTCAAGAGAGAGAAATCTTTGTTTGATATTTATTCAAGTTTCATTTCAAAAACGGAGAATATAATAACCGAAAATATTGAATGTAACTTCCTTGAAAAATGTATCGAACCCAAAGTTTAATTAATAAAACTTTTTCAAACTTTTTTTATCATGAGCTATTTAAGAATACTGAATTTAAATAAACATTTTAGTTTCATATTGAATTATGACAAGTTAACACTACAACCAAAAACTAGCATGGAATTTGCAAATAAATACTTGTAGTGCATTATGTGTGTAATATTTGTAGTGTATTAAATATTATTATATTTTGAAATTTGTTCTAATAACTGGCTGACTATGATGTACAAAAAATATACAGAATTTACTTATGAAAATATTGTTGTTTGGTATATAAATTTTTTCTGATCAAATGGGTGTATGATGATTTGAGATATTTTAAAAAATATTACCGTTTCAAAAATTTTGCACACCATCTTTTGTTTTTCTTTTTTTTACAAAAAGTTTTCACTTTTGTTAATCAAAACGTGCTTTTCACATTTAAAAGTCCTTTGATCTCATTCATTTATTTTGGTGACTTTTTGCGGTTTGATGCAGCTTGTAATAAGCAAAAAACTTATTATTTCCAGGTTAATGCTGCTTTACAAACGGTAACCCTCAATTTCCCAAAAAAATTAAACGATCAAAAAGCACGTTTTGTTCTTTGACTCCTCATATGGCATCAGAATGGGAAAATGCTTTTTTATTTGCCGAAAATTACTTCGGTAAAACTGTGTGGTTAGTATGCCAACGAACTGTGATGGGTGATCAGACCTTGAAAAAGACAAATCTTTATTGAATTAATTCGCGAAAAAAAATAATTCTTTTTGTAAATCAGCGAGTTGATTCAATATTTTATGAATCAATAGCCAATTTCATTTGAATTAATTGAATCAAATCATTCTAAAATAATTCTTTTTTTAATTCGCGAATTAAAAAAAATTAATTTGATTTGCGAATTAGAACAAAATAAAAAAACATTAAAATTGACTTGCGAATCGCGCTTAGTTTTCTAGATATTCGCCATTTTGTAGAACGTTTTTTAAAATCACCGGTATCTCGAAAACTAAGCGAGATATTAGAGTATTAAAATACTCCTATTATAAAAATGGGCCAGGTCCGGAAGACATCTTGAGGAGGCTGTCTTATGAAAATTCCATGAAACCCTTCGGTTTTAAAATTAAGTTAATCGTGATTTAAAAAAAAATATTTTTATTCGCGAATCAAATCAGCTTAGAAAATCATATTAAAAAGAAAGGCATTGTCGCTTACGAGAATGAATAATTATCAGATAATTAAAACTCATTATTTGAGTTTTAAATCTTAAAAAAAGTTTTTATGAAAAAATAATTAATGATTGACAAGAATCTTACATAACAGGTTTATTTTTATTTTTAAAATAAAAAAATTATATAGAACTTACCAAGCTTTCATGTTATATTTATTTTACATTGTGTTTATTTGAATATAAAATAATGTTATTTTTAACATGTCTTGGCAACCCTGGCAGAGTGAGAAAAAAATTACGCTCAAAAATAAACAACCAACACAAAAATAAATGTGAATGTATGTGTGTGGGGATCACTGATTTAAAGAGAGAAAGCCGATTTGTTAATTAAATTATAAAATAATTCACGTTTTATTATATATTTGGTTTATTTGTTATATTTTTTCTGCGTCACAATATTTTTAATATTTTAAAAAATAAGTTTCTTTATATATATTTTTACAGCTTACGTTACTTTTTTTCTAAGAGGATAAACTTTTTTTGAAAAATATAAGAATTTTTTTTATTATTACAAAAACCTCGTAAGCCACAAAATTTGCAAACTGCTGTATGCGCAATTTGCAAACAGCAAATTATTTCAAAAAATGTTTCTACACCCTTCAGAAAGTTGCAAAGCCATGTTTTGTAAAAAAATTGTTTTAAAACCTATATTTGAAAAGATATTAAGTTCTTTCGTTTTCTGAAAAATGAGTTGTTGGCTCTTATGTGGTCTAAGAAGAAACGCGACGTTAAGTTAATATATCTAGCTAGTTTTTCGTAAACTGCACTTTCCCCATCAAAATGTTCTCAAATCCAGTTTAATAAAGTGGTAATATTTATGTACCATCTCTGATGAATATGTTGTTCCTCAACAAAACTATTGGCCAACATCTGCCTTCGCTTGCCAATTGTAAAAATCAATCAAAAACAGAATTCTATATTTAACGCAATATCCCACAAATTAGCACGTAATATAGTACATTTTAAAATTCATATCCACATCTAAGAGCTCAGCATACAGTATGCTCTCACCGGCACAAATACTTTTAAAATCTTTATTTTTTCAATAACACACATTTTTTAACCAAATGACCCCACTGTGCTTCATTAAATATGATTTTAAAATGATATAAAAACCTTGATGTTATTAATAAAATATATGTTTGGAATGAAAATTGCTGCAATTCCGGTGATAGATAGCAGGATATAAAACTTTTTGGATTGATGGCTCCAAATATTTACCGGAAAATCTCTTATGCAATTTTTAGGCACTGATGGTACATTAGTAAGCACATATACTTGGTTTTTATAAAAGAAAAAAATACCTGTGAAAGATACAATAAATACATACTTATTACTGGGGCTTAGAAGTTCATTAAATACATGTTTGTTTTTGTTAGCCGGAAACAATGTTATACATATATACAGTCAAAGCCCGGTAAAACGAGTACTCAGTATAACGAAAACGCGATATAACGTAAGACCTTATTGTTTGCATTAACTACATCATATAACGAATGTTTTTTTAAAATTTATACTCGATATAATGTATAAATGGTAAAAAAATATGTTGAAAAAATTAAAAAAAAAAAATGGATAAGAAATTGATTCGAGTTATTGTTGCTGAATCTTATAGTTTCGGTGTGTGCCAACAATTGACGAGTATTTTCACATTTTTAGTAGCCTCAGAAAGTTTAAAGGGTGGTTAAATTTTAAGGGCCGATGTTGATTTTGAATAAAAAACAAATTATTTAGGAAATTATTGTCATTTCTTTTTATTATGATAAAATGGTATGGTTCAATTGTGTATGGAACAAAATATCGGCCGCCGCGAGCTCGGTGGCAGACCTCCATCCGATGGTCCAAATTTTCGATGACGCTGAAGCATAATTAAGGTTCTATGCCGTTAATGTGCCGAATTATCTCATCCTTAAGCTCTTGAATTGTTGCGGGCTTATCGACGTACATCATATAACGAATGTTTTTTTAAAATTTATACTCGATATAATGTATAAATGGTAAAAAAATATGTTGAAAAAATTTAAAAAAAAAAATGGATAAGAAATTGATTCGAGTTATTGTTGCTGAATCTTATAGTTTCGGTGTGTGCCAACAATTGACGAGTATTTTCACATTTTTAGTAGCCTCAGAAAGTTTAAAGGGTGGTTAAATTTTAAGGGCCGATGTTGATTTTGAATAAAAAACAAATTATTTAGGAAATTATTGTCATTTCTTTTTATTATGATAAAATGGTATGGTTCAATTGTGTATGGAACAAAATATCGGCCGCCGCGAGCTCGGTGGCAGACCTCCATCCGATGGTCCAAATTTTCGATGACGCTGAAGCATAATTAAGGTTCTATGCCGTTAATGTGCCGAATTATCTCATCCTTAAGCTCTTGAATTGTTGCGGGCTTATCGACGTACACCTTTTCTTTCAAATAACCCCAAAGAAAGAAGTCCAACGGTGTCAAATCACATGGTCTTGGCTGCCAATTGACATCGCCACCACGTGAGATAACACGTCCAATGAATTTGTGGCTCTTCAGCCACACTATCGTGAACAGAAGCAATATTTTCTGCAGTACGAGCTGTACGAGCATGCACTGCTGTTTTCGCATCTCCTACAGACCCGGTTTGCTCAATTTTTTCCGATTGTACGCACATTTGGACGATTAAATTGACCGAAAAAATCACGAATAACTTTAACGCGTTGCTCGATTGTGTATCTTACCATGGTTCAAATTGAGTTAGTCTGAAATTGAGAAATGTCAAATGAAATGCAGAAAAAAACTTGACGTTTAGGTGTGGTTCACATTCAACATCGGCCCTTAAAATTTAACCACCCTTTAGAAAAGAAAAGTTGAAGTAAAATTCATATAAATATGAATGGATCTGAAAATATAGCATTCGATAAAACGGGCTCTGACTGTATATCGTTATATATCTTTGTAATCCACAAATTTGCATCGATTTCTTAAATATTTTGCTAAAAAAAATAGCATGCATTTTTTTGATGTTTTAATAATAATTTTAATATTTTTTTATTTTACTAAAAAGTGGATTTTACTCAATTTATATATTTTCAAAAAAATAACTTTTTAAATTTATAATTATTTTTTATTTTGTTTTATCACGGATATTGTTCATTCCAAACCACTTTTTAAAACAAAAAATACTAAAAACAAAGCGAAATTTATTAACTTTTTTGATTTTAGTAGCTTTTCATTGCTTATTTTGATATGAAAACTTAAAAATATTTATTCCTGTGTATAATGAAAATTTTGTTCTTAACAAAAAATGGTTTTCATTTTTCAAATCGGATAAAAATTGTAAAAGTTATTTAACTTTTCATTAACACCTTTTTTATTATTTTGTTCCCCAGTGCAAAAAAATATGAATAAAAAAACTATTAACTAAACAAATTGATCAAAATGTTTTCTTTTTTGTAGTTTTAGTCACTTTTTTGATATTTACTTAATAAATGAAGTTATTATATTCCATCATTCGTTTACCTGATTTCATCAAGTGCAGTTGTATTGTGAGTAATATTCCAACTTTTGTTTAAATACTGCAAAAAGCCCTCGTGCACCTTTTATTGGTGAACATGGCAAAGATAAGGAAAAAAAACTAAAGGTTCGAGGTTACCTATCTCGACCAATTCCATTAATATATACAGTCGGGGACAAAAGTTTAAATACACCCTTCAAAATTGGATTTTAAAGGAAAATAAACATTTTACAAAAATTGTAAATATGCAGTTTTATTTTATTTCATAAATAATTAAAATAAATAAGTATTTGTTTTTAATCATTTATGAAAAGAAATAAAACTGCATATTTACAATTTTGGTAAAATATTTACTTTTCTTCAAACTCCAATTTTGAAGAGTGTATTTAAACTTTTTTCTCTGACTGTATGTATGTGAATAAAAAATTTCAAAACAGAATTGATATATTATCAAAAGCAGATTTTATAAAAGTTGTTGAAAAATAGGAAAAGACGGTTATTTCTTTCGAAGAACAACAATGGGAACAAAAGTTTTTCCGACAACATGGAAAAGTATTTAACACTCCTTTGGGATTTAAAACTTACTACTTTTAGATATCATACACACAAGGATGTTGACAACTCCTGTTATAAAAAGGTCTTCATTAAGTTTCAACTGACAAAATAAAAGCTGAATGGCAGAATTATCATGGTGTCAAATGTACTGATATCAAAGAAATAAAGAAGTAAATAAAACAAGTAAGAGCGGCTAAATTCCGCCCACATTTGGTCAGATGTTGTGTATTGATAACCAAGATGCTTGCATCTTATTTGGAAACTTTTCCTCTTTCCGTTCTCCAATTATACAGAAAAGCTGACCGACATCGTTAAGACAACTGTGCTGGACGCATTTGTTTTGTTAAAAAAATAAAAAAATAACAAAAGGTCTTAAAAAAATACAAGTGTTAAAAAATATAAAAATAAAAAAAGTTGAATAGACGGGGCTCGATCGCGCGACTAAAAGAAAAAAAAGTATTTGTGACAAAGCGCTTAGACCACTGAGCCATTGAAGGACATAAGCAAACGTCGTTAATAGAAGTAAATAAAGAGTTTTCGTTTAAAACAGATTTGTTTGGGTTTTATTTAAATGACAAACCTTTGTATGGATTTGTTGTTTGTGGGTAAAAGGTGAGGAGGTGAAAGACAGAAAGTTCAACAAATAAAATAAAAACAACAACAATCACGATCATAATGCCAATCAGTGTTGTCATAGTTTTTTTCAAAATCTTTTTAGTTCTAAAAAAAGCTTTTTTCGACCAAAAAAATATTTTTTTACAAATCGTTAAAAGAAATCACTAGAACTGCATGTGTTTTATTTCTACAAATACGTTTGATTTAGCTGGCAAATTTGCATTTGGGATTTTATTTTGCTTTTTTATTAAAAAATATTTTTAATTTCTTTAGCTTAATTTTAAAAATTTGAAGGAAAATAGTTTATAATTTTTTTTTTTATAAATTATTATAAGTTATGGCCTAAAATAGTTGATTTCAAAGGGGACTTATGTATAAAATTTTCTTAATATATGAGAAATAAAATTGTTTAAAAATCTTTTTATAAATTCTTTTAAATCGGAGCAAAAAATAGAAATAAAACCGTTTGTATTTTGTTTGTATCAGAGGGTTTTTATACAAAATTTTGATGTTTTTAGCCTATTTATGGATTATTTAGTTATTAATATAAAATATTATTTAAATTAATTATTTAATGTTAAAAAAAACAAAAAATAAAAAGTCTTAAGAGAATAAAATAAAAATGTACAAACAAAAAATTTTAATTGTGTCTTGAGTAGAATTCGAACTCGCGTTCTTAGAGAAAAAAGTATTTGTGACATAGCGTTTAGACAACTCAGCTATGAAGGCCATATGGAATCATCGTTTATAGAGTTAAGTGAACAGTTTTGTTCAATAGGAATTTGTTTGGTTTTTATTTAAATGACAAATCTTTGTATGTGTTTGTTGTTTGTGTATAAAAGGTGAAGAGTGAAAGAAAAGAAGTTCAGCAAATCGTTAAAAAAAATCACTAGAACTGCATGTTTTATTTCTACAAAAAAGTTTGATTTAGCTGGGAAACTTGCATTTGTGATTTTATTTTGCTTTTTTATTACAAAATATTTTTAATTTATTTAGCTTAATTAAAATTTTTTTTTTTATAAATTATTATAAGTTAAAATAGTTGCACTCAAAGGGAAATTATGTATAAAATTTTCTTAATATATGAGAAAATGGTTTAAAAATCTGTTTATAAATTCTTTTAAATAAGAGCAAAAAAAAGGAATAAAACCGTTTGTATTTTGTTTGTATCAGAGGGTTTTTATACAAATTTTGATGTTTTTAGCCTATTTATGGATTATTTAATTATTAATATAAAATTTTATTTAAATTAATTATTTAATGTTAAAAAAAATAAAAAATAAAAAAAGTCTTAAGAAATTAAAAAAAATGTACAAAAAAAAGTTGAATTGTGTCTTGAGTAGGATTCGAACTCGCGTTCTTAGAGAAAAAAAGTATTTGTGACATAGCGTTTAGACAACTCAGCTATGAAGGCCATATGGAATCATCGTCTATAGAGTTAAATGAACAGTTTTCGTTCAATAGGGATTTGTTTGGTTTTTATTTAAATGACAAATCTTTGTATGTGTTTGTTGTTTGTGTATAAAAGGTGAAGAGGTGAAAGAAAAGAAATTGATCTGTTTGTTATGCGTAATATTCAATTAGAGGTAGTCCTGATTTTTGGCTTATATCTCAGCCATTTATCAATCGATCTGGCTGATTTTTAATAGCAAGCAGAAATGGATCACATTTAACAGAAATATATAACCCCATTTCAACACACAGACGGACAGACGGACATCGTTAAATCAACTTCGCTCTTCATAAGGACCCAGAATATATATACTTTATAGGGTCTAAGATCAATATTGTAGAAATTACAAACGGAATGAAAAACTTATATATACCCTTCCACCTGTGGTGAAGGGTATAAAAATTCTTTACAAAATGAAATTTATTCAAAACATTTCCATTAGTTGGAAAATTCAAAAATCGACCCCATATAGAGGCCCAACACAATGCCAAAAGTGTAAATGGTCATGGCACTGAAAATTGTTTTAGGCAAGCTGTTTGCATCTTATGCTCCAGTATGTCGCACGATTCTAGCGAATGCATAATGAAAAACACTATCGAGAGCAAAATATATGTTTTAATTGTGTTTCCAAGGGCTACGCTAATGCTGCACACAAAGCTGACGACCCAAATCGCCCATGCAGAACTAACTATTTAGAAGCTCGAAGAAGAGTCAATAAAAGAAACACTATTAATCAAAGAGGAAAACCAGAATCTCCAATATTTGATTTAAGCCACCTCAACGACAAAACATCATATGCAAACCTTTTAAATCATAATAACATAAGTCAAAATGATTTATTTTCAATGGATCAGCTGTTTAGAATATTTCAAAATGATTTATTTTCAATGGATCAGCTGTTTACAATATTTACAAATGCTATAATAGAATTACTAAATATATAAATGTTTTAATTGTGTTTCCAAGGGCTACGCTAATGCTGCACACAAAGCTGACGCCAAATCGCCCATGCAGAGCTAACTATTTAGAAGCTCGAAGAAGAGTCAATAAAAGAAACACTGTTAATCAAAGAGGAAAACCAGAATCTCCAATATTTAATTTAAGCCACCTCAACGACAAACATCATATGCAAATCTTTTGAATCATAATAACATAAATCAAAATGATTTATTTTCAATGGATCAGCTGTTTACAATATTTCCAAATGCTATAATAGAATTAATAAATATATGCTATAATAGAATTAATAAATATATAAATGTTTTAATTGTGTTTCCAAGGGCTACGCTAATGCTGCACACAAAGCTGACGACCCAAGTCGCCCATGCAGAGCTAACTATTCAGAAGCTCGAATATTTGATTTAAGCCACCTCAACGACAAAACATCATATGCAAATCTTTTGAATCATAATAACATAAGTCAAAATGATTTATTTTCAATGGATCAGCTGTTTAGAATATTTCAAAATGATTTATTTTCAATGGATCAGCTGTTTACAATATTTACAAATGCTATAATAGAATTAATAAATATATAAATGTTTTAATTGTTTTTCCAAGGGCTACGCTAATGCTGCACACAAAGCTGACGCCAAATCGCCAATGCAGAGCTAACTATTTAGAAGCTCGAAGAAGAGTCAATAAAAGAAACACTGTTAATCAAAGAGGAAAACCAGAATTTCCAATATTTAATTTAAGCCACCTCAACGACAAAACATCATATGCAAATCTTTTGAATCATAATAACATAAATCAAAATGATTTATTTTCAAAGAGGAAAACCAGAATCTCCAATATTTAATTTAAGCCACCTCAACGACAAAACATCATATGCAAATCTTTTGAATTATAATAACATAAATCAAAATGATTTATTTTCAATGGATCAGCTGTTTACAATATTTCCAAATGCTATAATAGAATTAATAAATATATGCTATAATATAATTAATAAATATATAAATGTTTTAATTGTGTTTCCAAGGGCTACGCTAATGCTGCACACAAAGCTGACGACCCAAATCGCCCATGCAGAGCTAACTATTCAGAAGCTCGAATATTTGATTTAAGCCACCTCAACGACAAAACATCATATGCAAATCTTTTGAATCATAATAACATAAGTCAAAATAATTTATTTTCAATGGATCAGCTGTTTAGAATATTTCAAAATGATTTATTTTCAATGGATCAGCTGTTTACAATATTTACAAATGCTATAATAGAATTAATAAATATATAAATGTTTTAATTGTGTTTCCAAGGGCTACGCTAATGCAGAGCTAACTATTTATAAGCTCGAAGAAGAGTCAATAAAAGAAACACTGTTAATAAAAGAGGAAAACCAGAATCTCCAATATTTAATTTAAGCCACCTCAACGACAAAACATGATATGCAAATCTTTTGAATCATAATAACATAAATCAAAATGATTTATTTTCAATGGATCAGCTGTTTACAATATTTCCAAATGCTATAATAGAATTAATAAATATATGCTATAATAGAATTAATAAATATATAAATGTTTTAATTGTGTTTCCAAGGGCTACGCTAATGCTGCACACAAAGCTGACGACCCAAATCGCCCATGCAGAACTAACTATTTAGAAGCTCGAAGAAGAGTCAATAAAAGAAACACTATTAATCAAAGAGGAAAACCAGAATCTCCAATATTTGATTTAAGCCACCTCAACGACAAAACATCATATGCAAACCTTTTGAATCATAATAACATAAGTCAAAATGATTTATTTTCAATGGATCAGCTGTTTAGAATATTTCAAAATGATTTATTTTCAATGGATCAGCTGTTTACAATATTTACAAATGCTATAATAGAATTACTAAATATATAAATGTTTTAATTGTGTTTCCAAGGGCTACGCTAATGCTGCACACAAAGCTGACGCCAAATCGCCCATGCAGAGCTAACTATTTAGAAGCTCGAAGAAGAGTCAATAAAAGAAACACTGTTAATCAAAGAGGAAAACCAGAATCTCCAATATTTAATTTAAGCCACCTCAACGACAAAACATCATATGCAAATCTTTTGAATCATAATAACATAAATCAAAATGATTTATTTTCAATGGATCAGCTGTTTACAATATTTCCAAATGCTATAATAGAATTAATAAATATATGCTATAATAGAATTAACAAATATATAAATGTTTTAATTGTGTTTCCAAGGGCTACGCTAATGCTGCACACAAAGCTGACGACCCAAATCGCCCATGCAGAGCTAACTATTCAGAAGCTCGAAGAAGAGTCAATAAAAGAAACACTGTTAATCAAATAGGAAAACCAGAATCTCCAATATTAATTTAAGCCACCTCAACGACAAAACATCATATGTGACTTGCTCCACGAAAAGGGACCTCTGCGCCGAAAAGAAGTTATTGAGAAAAACGCGTTTAAAAAGCGCTTCGTTTTTCCGTGTTTTGCGCATGGTTATGCAACTCTTCCTTCAACCTGATCATCTGGCGATGTATTTCGACTCTCTGGTACTTTGTACGATATTCACTATGCAATGTTGCCTCTATGAAATATATTTTTAACAGATAAAAACCAGTTTTTGCTAATTTTGTTTTCAAAATTACTAGAGCTGTTTTATTCCTTATCAAATTATCAATGTTTTGGATTTAAGCCGATAGAATTGAATCTATTATTTATTATTATTTAATTTATCTATTAAAAAACAAGTAAAAAAGGGCTAAATTCGGCTGTGCCGAATCTTTGAATACCCTCCACCATAGGGGCTGAAGATGAAATACTAATTTTTGCATGAACTGTAATATGAATATGTTTTGTCAATTTATGTAACGAACTTTTGTTATTTAGTTTTAGTAATGTTATTTATTTAGTTTTATCAATGTTATTTACAGAGGTCTGCTCTGTTAGCGACTTTAACATTGTTGATTTTTACGTTAACTTAGTTATCAGAGTAACACATATAGCTCTTCTCATAGTATGTAAGACAATAAATGTAATCGAACAATAAGAAGACTTAATAACATTTCTACTTACTTAACAGAAAGAAAAAAAATAGATACAGAAAATTGTACAAATTTGTATTGAAAATTTAGAGGTACCTTCACATTTTCATTCATAACTTTTGAACCGCTGAACCGATTTTGCTCATTTTAAATACCAAACTGCTCGGAAGGATGTTAAATAATCTGGGTAAAAATAGGCAACCCCGCTTGCGTCTTCGCGTCGTGATCGCCATTTCAACAGACAGACAGACGGACAGACAGGCGGGCATCGCTAAATCGTCTAAAAATTGCATAAGGATCACGAATATATATACTTTATAGGGTCTTAAACCTATATTTCGACATATTACAAACAGAATGACAAACTGATATATACCCTCACCATATATGGTGGAGGGTATAATTAAAATCGTGTTTTTATTTTAATTTGTCTTCAAAACACTGTGCAAAAAAAGTTTTCATAGAAAAAAATTAAAATAACTTTTGTTGACTTTGAAAAATGTATTGTGAAAAATAAATGCATATTTAAAACTATTGAAAAACATTCGTTTTAGCAAAAAATTGCGGCGTATGGAGAGTACGACTAAAGAATGAATTTTCCATGCGATCCACTGGCCAATTGCCAACAAACTGATGTGCTCCGTTAGATAAGCGAATTTTGGGAAGAAAATCCTGGCCCTGGGTTGCTGGACCAATGTTTTATTTATTAAGTCTATGCAACATAAATTCCTTACAGACAGAATCAACATTTTATTAGTTCATAATATATGTGACAGGAATAACACATCAAGTGATAAATATGTAGGTTGAAATATAGGTGGAGCCACTAATGAAAATATCCATATGATTTTTTGGAACTACCGACCTTCAAATGATACCCGTCAAATTTAATGACAATTTGTTTATTAGTGAAATGACTACTTATGCGATTTCGAAAACAATATGTACAAAGCAGTTTCTTGTATTGATTTATCATTGCTTTCTATTTGAAGTAAACACCATTCAAGCCAGAGCTTGGCTTGATAAGTGTTATTCGGACTCTACTCCATTGAAACTAATCGTAGGAAAGTGGATTGTCTATGAGAAAGTTATTTGCGAAATAGGTGCCCCTTTTACTCTTCACCAAGATTAAGCGCCGTGTCGCAAGTCGTCAGCTACAAATGC
This sequence comes from Eustalomyia histrio, assembly GCA_949748255.1. Lineage (NCBI taxonomy): Eukaryota > Metazoa > Arthropoda > Insecta > Diptera > Anthomyiidae > Eustalomyia > Eustalomyia histrio. Next base: position 12,634,478 of record OX456528.1, read on the forward strand.
CATATTGCACGAATTAAACTTTCAATTGCTTTCGCATTCACAGTGTTCGCCAGATTGGGCTCCCAGCGATATTTCCTGTTTTCATATCTCTACAAAATGCTCGCTGGAAAGAGACTTGTTTCGAATGAAGAGGTGATTGCCGAAACGGAGTCCTATTTTGAGGCCAAAGATAAATCATTCTATAAAAATGGTATCGATATGTCAGGACGGGAAGTATTGCTCTTGAATATGTTGTTAAATAAAGTCAAATTTTTCCAAAAAAAAAAAATTTTGTTTTATTGGTTATCCGATGAACTTTTCAGCCCATGTGTTAATTCTATATATTTATGTTACTTGTAAAGGCTCTGCAAACAAATTTAAATAATCTGAACTAAAATTATTTTTGTTTGAATTCTCACATTTCTTTTGATAAAATTAAGGCAGTGACAATTAAACCATTTGGTCCAGTAGCACATACGTTGCATTTATAAGCAAAAAAGGCAGTCCGAAGGAAGGCAAAATCAAGGTAATCGAGGCATACAAAGTTTTTTTATAAGAAATGTTAAGCCTCAGCAAACAATTTTCATTAATTAGATAATGTTAAAACTTTGAAATTAAAATATTAAAAGTCTGTTTGAAAAAATCCATATGATTTTTTGGAACTACCGATAAAGTGGATCAACGTACAGTACTTTTAATACAATAACGAAGAACCAAAATTACCCTAAACAATAAATTGCACATTTTGAGTATAGAACTCTTTTAGGATGTTTATGTACAAGAGCATTTCTAATGTAGTGCAAATAATTAATTTTTAACGTTTAAGCTTTTATATTTAGAGGTTTAGTAAATATGTAGTTGTAGTAATAACTTCATTTTTATCATTAGATGGTTCCTTATGAATGATTCCTACCCTTTACCAATCCTACTCGGCATACAACTATCAACAAAATCCTTCTGATTTTAGGTTTTTAGTTGTTTTTATACATAAAAAAACAACATTATGACCACGTTAATTTGTGTACAAATAGTTTATTATAATCTTAGAATAATTAAGAGGCAATCTTACAACACATTTTTTTCGGTGATCAAAATAATGATATAAAACAGATTTGAGCTAAATATCGCACTTCAGAAATTTCTTAATTTATTTTTAATGAAATAAAAATAATTGTTTAAATTTTACAATAAAAAATATCACATTTTTGTTTAAATATATAAATGCTCACTACAAAAAAAGAAATCCAAGTACATTTTTTTAACAAAAAAAAACTAAACTAGAAGAACGCTATTGTAGCCATGGTGAATGGGCTACCATATTTGACGATTTTGGCGAAAGTTTTGCATAATGACGATTTTTGACCCGAAATAACGATTTTTTAATTTATTCATTAAAGTTCTGTCATAGTTCAAATAGGCTACACTATTGTGGTAGTTGCGTAAATTTTTAGTGAGTATGCGTTATAGTTCGTGTAAAAATCAAAACTTTTTATTTTTACGGAAACTTTTATAGTTGTGTGTGTTAATTTGCGCAGGTGACTTATACAGTCTATTTGCCGCATAAGTCGTAGTCCAGACTTGCGATAGATATGTTGACATAAATTGCAGCAAATCTCAAAACTAAAAATTGCTTGTGTGAACTACTCGATTTCGTACATATTTATTGCCGGCAATATATGTCGCAATAATTTTCCAGCAATATTCGTTAGCAATTATTGCAAAGATTGTCAAACTAGCTGTCCTTTTCGTTTGACAATTATAAAAGACGCCACAAATAAAAAAAGAAAAATATATATGAAAAATAACAAAAAATTATTAAATTTAGAAGAATTAAATAAATTTTAACAAATTATGAAAAAAAATATAACAATGTTTTACTTTACAAGTGTATTTACAAGTAATCATAAAAAAAATATATATACAAAAAGGTTGCTAACAATGTTTGTAAATCACTTCACAGCTTCGCACATTCGAAATCGGTCCCTGCCTAAACACTAAAAAGGAAGCTATCTGCTGATAGGGTTGACAAATTTCACTAAATTTTGTTATTTTCTAGCATAGGTCAAATTTCTCATAAAAGTTTTCAGGCATTTTGCAGTCCAAAAATTTATCCATTTTTGATTACCACATTCTGATAACACTGATCTTAACTCGAAATCTAGTTTTAATTAATATATGCATAATATAAACCCATGGATAAGATTAACCTAATGGGGCGAATTTAAGGTTTTTATTTTTGACTTTTTTGTAAAAACCGTATATAAGTTTATTTTTATCAAGAAATGTTACTTATCAAATACTACTATCAAGGTTGTATTTTTAACCTTTCTTAATTTTTTTTTGATATCAAACAGCATAATAACTTACTCAGCGAAGACGCTAAACTCCTTATCAGATTGGAAAACCCCATAAACCTTGACACAGTCCGGATACCCCAAAAACGTCCCACTGCAAAATATATACATGGTGTGTAAAAGCAAAGAAAATTTGCTTCTGTAAATGTCAGCCTGCATTTACAGTGTGAAAATTTTAAATTGGAGTGTGTTCTATTTTCAGCTGACAAAGCACCTGACATCAGCTGTTTTGCAAGTCAATTGTTTGTGGCGGCAATAGTATTAAATAAATATAATAGATTTTTTTTCGCTTTTTAAACTTTAGTTTTTTGTTTTAATTTTTTATATTTTTAATGATTTCTAAATATTTTAATAACTTAAATGCATACAACAACTTTATTAATAGAAAAAGTACCCAGTTTTTTAATATTCTATCAATTAACATAAGGAGCGTTTCTTCAATAAGTAAATGGAATAAATTTAAATATAAATTAAGCCAAATTAAAAGATTGCCTGATGTAATAACTGTACAGGAAACCTGGTTCAGCAGGGAATGTCTTGATATTTACTCAATTCCAGGTTATGAAGTGATACATTCGTGCAGGGAGGACGGGTATGGAGGGAATTCTGTATAAGGCTCTAGCTAATCAACTTAAAAGAATAAGTAGAATAATTAAGGATTGTAACCGAACGCTTATGAATGATTATTACAAGAACAACTTGCAATTATGTAGTGGTGATCCCAGAAGAACTTGGCAGTTTTTAAACAGAGAGCTTGGTCGAAATGACCGTTCTGCAAAAAATTAATAAAAATGGGGATATTTTGACAGTTGATGAAGAGAAAGCTTTGGCATTTAATGATTTTTTTGTGAAATCTTTAAACGATATACAATTAAAAATACCGATTAATGTGGATGATGACGTTAACTTTTATCGTACCTTAATACCTCGAAGAAATACTTTTGATCTGAAAAAAGTAAGCAAAATGAATGTTGAAGAAGTATTAAATAATTTAAAAAGCAATAAAAGTCCAGGTTATGATGGAATAACTCCTAAAATGTTATTAACAAGAACTAATTTAGTAGCTGATATAATAACTGTGGCTTTTAATAATATGATTGATGAAGGGAGTTTCCCTAATGCTCTAAAAATACATAAAATAATCCCAATACCTAAAATTACTGGATCAAATAATATTGAAAATTTTCGGCCTATATCTGTTTTAAATATTGTGGATAAGATTTTTGAAAAACTTATTTTTTACCAACTCTCTGATTATCTTGACAGAAACAACATATTATTTGAAAACCAGATTGGATTTAAGAAAGAAGCTGGAACTGAGGAAGCAGTGGTCAGTGTTGTTGAATGTTTATGTGGTGAGCTGGATGCGGGTTTTTGTGGCGTTGCAGGTGTCTTTTTTGATTATTCCAAAGCATTTGATTTTGTAAATCATAATATTTTAATGGAAAAGCTAAGAACGATTGGATTGTCGAGCAAAACTTTGGATATTTTTTTGCATTATTTATATAACAGAAAGCAGTTTGTTCAGGTGGGTGTATCAAAAAGTACTATGAAGCCTGTAACTTGTGGTGTTCCTCAGGGAAGTGTCTTCGGTCCGTTGTTGTTTAAAATTTTTATTAATGACATATTCAATATAAGCTTTAATGGAAGATTATTTATGTATGCTGATGATGTTTGCCTGTTTTATAGATATAATCATTTAAAGGTTTTACAGACTCAGATTGAGTACGATGCTGCAATACTATCAGAGTTCTCGAGACTCAATAGACTCATTCTTAACACAGATAAGACAAAGCTAATAAAATTTAAACCATACCGTTCTAGAAATGAAGAAAAGATGAATGTTCACATAGATGGTAGTTTGATTACAGAATCTGATATGGTGAAATATTTAAGAGTAAACTTGAACCACAACTTACTATGGGATTGTCATATAAACATGTTAAAGTCAAACATTTCTTCCGGGATTGGTATTCTCTACAAGTTTAAAAAGAAGTTCAGCCTTGATGTAAAATTGCTGCTTTACCAGTCACTTGTACATTCCCATTTGTCATATCTTCCAATTATATACGGGTGTAAGATTAATCAATCATTAAAATCTCTCCAGTCTGCTCAAAATAAAGCTCTAAAGCTTGTTTATAACCTTCCATTAACGCATTCTACGTTGGATTTGTTTAGAACTTATGCTAGAAATATTTTGCCGATTCGAGGTCTATATAAACATAAAATTTTAACGTATGTTTTTAAATCATTGAGAGGAAATCCTCAACAAACCATTCAGTTTACCCAAAATGTATTTCAAACGAGACGTAATACCAGACAAGCTTCAAATCTAAGTTCAGTAAGATGTCGTCTGGACCTGACTAAACAGCGTATTGCTTTTGCTGGACCACATGAGTATAATCAACTACCAGTCGACTTACGAAATATACAAGTTCTTTCAACGTTTAAGAATCACATTAAAAGCTATTTACTCCAAAACAGAAATGCTTCTTATGTAAATTTCTTCTTTTTAAATGTTTTTTTTTTATTAAAATTTGCAAAATATTTATATATAAAAAAGAATATTATGTAATTAATCTTCTAAACATATAATGTTAATTTGCCTACTGTAGCCTCTTATAAGCTGTAAGGCGCTGAGGCGTTAATTTTGATCAATTGTTACCTAATTTTTTATTGAATTAATAAATATTTCTTAAAAAAAAAAAATATAAAGCACGTTTTTTCTTTAACTTTTATTGCTTCATTTTTTATATGGCTGCAAATTGTAATTTTTTAATTAATTTTTGAAACTTTATTTTCAAGAACACAAAACTCCCGCGAAAAATAAAAAAGTCATAACAAAAACAGCTGTTATGAACTATTGTAGGTTATGTCAGATGAAACTAAAAACGTAAGTGTGAAAGCAAAAATTATAAACCGTCTGTAAATTGACAATTTTGACAGACATGCGCAATTTCAGATGGATCGTGCAGCTGACAAAGACACTGTAAAATACATAGTGTGTAAAACCATCTTTAGTGCTAAAACTTCGTTTACATAACGCTCAATTCAGTTTTGTTTAATGAAATTTCGAAATCTAAATTAAAATTACCATTCTTAAGCTCAAATTTTAAGTTAATAAGTTGCTTACATAAAAAAAAAGAAATGGGTTCACATTAGGCTTTACTGATATTTTAGAGACCTTTCGTATTGATTAATTTTATCTCATGCATACTAGTATTTGTGGTCTCATTTCAAATTAAATTATTAATTCTGAAGAAATATGTACTCAGAATGAAAAATTCTACTCATGGTAAACATTCTTGACTGAAATGCACTTTGCCGTGCGCTGCTAAAAATAAAGAAATTTTTTTTATAATAAACTTTATTTTTAATAGAACTTTATTTTATTACATTTACAAATAAACATGAAAAACAAGTACGATTTTTTAAGAAAATACCAGGCTTAAAGCCAGTGTTAATTCACTTACTTTAAAATATATTCTGTAAGTGTTAATTTAATTGCATCCTGCTTTGTAATATTTTCGAATAATATATTTGCATTTGTTCTTGAATCAGCTATAACACACATAACATACCAGTTTGTAGGCGAGCGGGGCGAATGTTTTTTTTGTTGGCGTAAAGTTTCAACCAGCTTCTACCCCACATTAGCAGCACAAAACGAATACATGCACATTTAAAAAAACGCCAAACGTTAAATGAATGCAAAAAGCACTTATCGCACACAAAGCTATGTTTACGTATACATTTTATGCCAGATGAATACCATTCCCGTGTGTAACGAAAAGGACAACAATTGTGCGCTTTAATATTACTCTCATGTGTGTTGGCTCAATAAGAACATTTAATAACTGCGTTTAGACCAGAGATCCTCAAAACACCGCACATGTGCAAATGCCCTCTCACAAATGCGCAGGTTTTGTAGTCGCTTTTTACTAGACAAGACTGATCAAAATTTTTAATATAAAATAGGAAAATGCTTTATTTGCCGAAATTTACTTCGGTAAAGCTGAGTAATTAGTATGCCAACGCACTGTGATGTGTGATCGAGGTCTGAAAAAGATAAACCTTTATTGAATCAATTCGCAAAAAAATAATTCTCTTTGTAAATTAGCGAGTTGATTTAATATTTTATAAATCAATTTATTAAATCGGATTTAAAATAATAGTTGATTAACCAATTTCATTTGATTTTTTTTTTTTTTTTGATTTAATTGAATCAAATCATTTCAAACATTATTCTCTTTTTAATTCGCGAATTAAGAAAATATTAATTTTATTTGAGAATTAAAACAAAATAAAAAAAACATTAAAATTGACTTGCAAATCGCGCTTAGTTTTCTAGATATTCGCCATTTTGAAAATGGTAATTTTTTAAAATAGCCGGTATATCGAAAACTAAGCGAGATAGGGCAAAACGGACAAAATTTTTGCTCCGATAAACCCTCTAATAAACCTTTTTATGAAAAAAGAATTAATGATTGACAAGAATCTCACAGAACAGGTTTATTTTTGTTTATTTTTGAAATAATAAAACAATTATATAGAACTTTCCAAACTTTCATGTTATGTTTATTTAACATTAAGTCTTTATTTGAATATAAAATAATGTTATTTTTAATATAATTATATGAAAAGTGGCTATTGTCTGGTTATTTTTCGAATTTGTTCGGGGACAGCGACAAATATGTTTTGGTAACCCTGGCAGAGTGAGAAAAAATAAATTACGCTTAAAAACAAACAACCAACCCAAACATAAATGTGAATGTATGTGTGTGGGGATCACTGGTTAAGACCAGCGGTAGGCAGAAAGGGAGAATATGAATGCATTGGTATTTTACACTGTAAGAAATTATTTTATCTTTCTAGATAAATGAATGAATGAATCAATTAATAAATGATTTAATTATATCCGTATTCATTGAATTAAAATAGTTCATGTTTTTGTTTTCTCTATTATAAAAAATAAAAGTAATTCATAATAATGATAATAATTTTTGGATTGCATACAAGGCACTCACTCTGCCTCAATATATTTCAAGAAAATAAAAATAAATTCTTCCCACTCAACATTCCACATTTTTAATTTAAAATGTAGACGAAAAACTAAATAAATACCTACAATAAAAAAAATACCTATAAAAAAAATTAGCGTGTACTTTATTTCTTCAACAAAGCGGCATATACTTGCTCTGTTGAAAGTTAGCGTACTACTTAATTAAATTGTATTTTTTGTGCTCTTAGCTGTGAGATTTGTTGACATTCGTGTAGTGTACGTGTAAATTGCCAATTGTGTTCGGCCCCTGAGTGCTATGAGTGCCGTACACTAGTTTAGACCAAAAAGTTAATCCATCCGATTAAAAGTTAATCAACTTATTTAATCTTTGTCGTTTACACCAACCTGAATAGATTAACTTTACCATTTTAAATAGCTATTCTCTGACAACAATAATAAAAAACGCGGTATTTTATCACAATTTTATTTTTAAATTATAAAATGATCCAAGCTAAAACAAGAAAATTAATTGTTTACGCTTCTGCAAGTAGAACTTCCTGGTCACTATTCCATAGTACCCTTTCTTGCAAGCTTTCTATAAAATAAAAACATTATTTTCTTTGCTTGTACAATATTATTTCTTTGCTTGTACAATATATTAAGTTCAACTTACCTATTTTTTTATCTACTTCAATTTGAGCCATGACAAATTTTTCAAAATTTTATTTAATTAAAATCAAATTAACTTTTTTTGTAATTTTTTTTTTTTTGTAACTTTTTCTTACCCGGGGGTGACACGTTCAATTTCTTAAATTCAATTTCCCTCAATTTCTCTCAATTTGCAATACAATCACTTTTTGAAATTGAAAACTGGATGGTATTCAATTTCTTATTCAAGCTGTGAGGCAACCTGACAAGCAATTTACAGTTGTTTCCTTGATGACGGCATTTTATAAATAAGATTGTATACAATATGGCGTGCAGCCTACGTCGCAGCTTTCAATTCGAGAGATTTTGACAGTTTATGAGAAATACTGAAAGCAATAATCTTGTACGTGTAACCGCGAGTTATTTAGAATACACATTTTATAGAATTCACTTGCCAAAAAAGAAAAAGTTGTAAAAAGTAGTAGTTTTTCTGTTAGTAGAATTAGTAGGTATAGAAAAAGTATAAAGAATTTGGGTAGATTAACGGTCGATCGGATTAAATATGGACTTAAGCTACCTGTTTAACGCTAGATTAGGCACTTAATCTATGTTTGACTAAATGAACTTTTTGGTCTAAACGCACTATAAATAATGGGAAATTTTTTCCGCAGGTATTCTATTTTAGATTGCGTTGTCTTAACACTAGATGCATAATATATTAATAAATATCTTCTTTGTTTTGAAATATTCATATTTCTGATTACTTTCATTAATTTTCTCACTTTCCGCCAATTTTTTTTTATAAAATTTTTGTTTACATAAATCATCTGTTTATGTCAGCTTTCAAACCGAAATCTTGTAATTGCAAGTGTAACCACTCTTATATTTCAAAGGAGATTTTAAGCGAAATTTCGAGATTTAATGCCAAGAGTAAACGCAACTTAAGAGTTTTCGAAAGAGAAAAATACACTCAAAAAATAAGTCAGTAGAAAAAATAGAAAAAGGGCTTGTATACCACAGATCTGCAATGAGAACTAAAAGTGAGTAGAATTAAATCATAATTCATAATATCATGTAGGTACCTAGCAAAAACATGGTATCAACTATTTACCATTGTATATTTACCATTGTAATTACTTTTGTTCGCGATGTCCAAAAAGTAATGGATGTTTGTAAGCGAGAGGGCAATGGCCACCCATTACTTTGTGTTTTTTGTAAGCGAGAAGATAATGACCACTCATTACTTTTGGGACATCGCGAACAAACGTAATTAAAGGAGTAAATAGCCTGGTAAGTAGTTGATACCATGTTTTTACTGGGTATTGCGATGTTGTCGAACCTCATAAACTCAATGTGTATAAACGATGCAAAATAAGTATGATTCGCACACAATCATTTAAACTTATTATGAGGTTGTTTTTTTGCTCTGTTGTAAAAATTACTTTGTAATAATGCTTTACTAATCTTGTTTGTTAACACATTTACAGTAAAGATAACAATCTGAAAAGCGATATGTAGATGTGTCAGATTGTCTAAATGTAGTTCAGACAAGAAATAGCAATAAAAATACAACTCTTTCAAGACATAAAAAATACAACCGTGGAAGATTGTTGTAAGTAACTTTGATACACACATAAAACAAGGAGACGCCTAAAATGTGTGCACAGCGTACACAGTGGGGACACGGTGATTAGAGCGCCTTTTTTACGGCCTTTTAGAAAACGACGTGGAAACTACTATTTTAATACACTATAAAAGCAACTAAGCTATGACTAACTGTAGGTGAAACAACTGTATGACAATTATTCTGTCTCTCTTTCTTGCGTCAGATTTTCCAATTCGTCAGCTTATTATTGGTTTGGCCCACTCACCATTTTTGTAATAATAGAGGCGAATGGATTATATATATCAATATCCTCTTTCTAATTCTGAAACCCGTTTTTCAAAATCTGGCATCATAACTGAGATAACTAATATCAACTTTGATATAAAATTAAGAATGAAAACCATTTTCATTGTTTTTCTTTTAAGTCTTTGGGCAAACTAATAATAAGCTGACGATTAATTAAATGTGTTTTGTGAGTGTGTTTATTTGCTTATACATTTCACAGATCATATAAATGTGAAACTTTGTTGTATGTTTTGTTCTTTTGAATACTGAGATAAAATTCAAAAAATACATAAATTATGTGCAAAAATGTTATAAAAACATAAAACAGTTTTTGTAATTACAATATGTAACCCAAGTATAAAATTTGTTGTGAGTTTGTACTAAGTTTATGAAACAACATGTTGCACTTCTATGGTATCTTTTTGATACTTTTGGCGATCATATGTTTTAAAACATGCTGTGTAGTTGTTCACTTTTACACATTATTTTTTTGTATACATTGTTTTTAAATCTCTTTCTCGCCTAGGACATGAATTACAACAACAACCCTCACCACACGGTTTTTGTTCACTCTTTTGACAGCTCTCACTTCTGACATCACTAATATACCCTGTGAATGTGTGTATCTAAAAAAATGTATAATATAATAATGTATAGAAAAATATTTATTATTAATTAAAGATCCTTATCTTTATTGGGACCACCCATTACAACAATTAATGTTACTAATTTGGGAAGGGAGTACTAGCTGCAGTGGGTTTCGACTCCATAGAAAAATCACATTTTGTGTTATGTTTTTTATTACTTGAATTGGAGACAAAACAAAATATTTCATATTAATAAAGTCTAACAGCGGTATTCATAAAAATTTTAAACAGTGTTTCAAACCAATTTTAAGCAAAATTTGCTAAAATTGTATTCATAAACGAATTTTAGCTTAAAATACCTTTTCTAAACCTTGTTCAAATAAACGAATTTTAAAATTGGTTCGACCCTATTTTAAACCTATTTTAAGATGACATTATTGCTTTGTGTTTATTTTAATTTTAAACATTTTTGCAAAAAATTGGCATTTAAACAAAAGAAGTTATTTGTTTTTGTTTAATAAATAATGGACCCTCTATATTTGATGAAAAGAATTAGTAAGAACCATTTTTATATGGAAATTGTGATATTTTTAGTTGTATTTTGTTTATAATAGAAACTATTGCCCAAATTTCAAACAATCGTCAGACGAAAATTTACAAATTTGGATAAAAAATTTTAGCAAAAATAATAATATTTTTGGATATTATTCATTGTGTTTTATAGTGGTGTGTTGTTTAATCAAAACAAAGAAAATAAAACCGGTTATTTGAATACTTTTTTATCTACAATAAAATCATTATCTATGTAACACTTTTATTGGGCATTTTGTTTTGACTCTTTTTCTTTTTTTAGTTAATAAACAAGTTTCCATAAATTTTTTGTTTTATAAACACAATATTTTTCTGAAAAACGACAAAAAAAAATAGATAGAAACGAGTACCGTATGGTTTAGTAGTTATTGATTTGCATCATTACGATTAATATGACAAATAAAAAAATACAGTGTTGCCATCTTCAAGTTAAAAAGTCATTAAATCGTTTATTAGTTAAAATACTGATTATGAATACGAATTTTTAATAAACCTTTTTTAGGCTTAAAATCTTTTTTAACTAAAATGCATTTGAAACTTGAATTAATATTTTTTTATGAATACCGCTGTTAATATTAAGCAAAATTTTTTATTGGTTCTAGCAAGGACTTGAGCGTAAACGTATCTCCGTATAGCAAATTCAATGAGTTAAATCAGAATAAAAGATGTTGTGTTGTATATATTTGTGTCATTCATGTGCATTGAAGATATACAATACATACACAACAAAACACAAATAAACAACAAAAATCTAATCATAACAGATTTTTCGTTGTGTATATGTGTTGTATATCTTCAATGCACAAGAATGACACAAATAAATACAACACAACATCTTCTATTCTTATTTAACTCATTGAATTTGTTATACAGATTTACGTTTACGCTCAAGTAATTTGGGATTAAATTTAGAATTAGCTATACGTAACGTGACGAATCAGCTGTTTCAATCTAAATGTGTTAAAAAGGGACAACCAAGTTTAGCTTGTGTAATGCAGGCCACTGACGAAGGAACATTAGTGGAAACATGAGCATGTTCCACTTTATATTCCATCGTATGTAGCAATGTTTCTTGTTGAAATTCAAGTTTCGTTTTTGGTTCGTCAAATATGATTTTTTTTTATATTTTATGTTTCTAAACACAATGTTTCATCGTCGGTATCGATGTTTACTGTTTTTCTATCTTACTTTGATGAGAGCAGTCGTTGTGTGCGGTGCTTTTGTAATTTGAGTAGTATATAAAAAAAAGAGGGTCGAAAATGATGACAATTTAAAATAATAAAAATTGGATAAATTTTATAAATGAATATAAAAATTTATGCGTATTATGGGACATAAAATGGATATCTGTCAAAATAAAAGTAAAAAGAATATAGAAATATTTTTAAAAATAAATTTTGCTTTTCTTCCACGTTTATATGTTTAGTAGTATATTCGAACAAACAGAACTGCTGTTTCCTTTATGGTTTCGTTTTTAGTTCCATCATCTCTTCTAAAACAAGAAACAAAAAAAACACATGATACCCATGGGTAAGCTTTATATTCTGTTGGGAATCAGTCAGTTCACTTTGCCTAATTAGCAAGTCTGATACACTTTTCAAACGCTTATAGACCTTTGCACAGTGAATAAAATAAAATGGTCTTATTTTCGTAAAATCTCATATTTTTCAAGATTTGCGCCTTTAAATTTCTAAAATTTTATTTTAAGTTAAAATTTCTGGTTCTGGGCCTTAACATTATTATTAGCTTGTAACCTTCCCCTATCAATGTGTCCAATAATTGGAAAGATTTTGATTAAATAGATAAATAATACTAAATAAATCCGGAAGTAGCCACATATCATGGAACCTGAAACAAAATACCTAAGGAAAATTGCTTTCACTTGATTACCAACACATAACGGTTTTTTGGGAGGCCCCACAGGCCCCGGCCAGAGGCAGTCATATATTTTTTTTTTTTTAAAAGCCCGAAAAAGTGAACTTTATCCTATCAATTTATTAAAGTACTTAAAATCAGCTTTGATTACCACACTAAAAGCCAGTTTTACTTAAGCACGAAAAAAAATTTCTTAAAAATCTATGTATGTGAAGTTATCCAAAGATTTTCATTTTTTCATCCAAAGATTTTTTTCTTTATGGAACTTGTGTGGAACATGAACTAATTTGTAAGCAAAATGAAAAAATATTAGATTTAAAATTTTTAACAATAAACATTGAAATACATATACATATTTATATTTATCACCGTATTTGCTTATATTACATGTTATGTATACTTGGCTATTTGCAAGAAAATTTTCTCAGTTCCTCTAATGATTTGAAAGCATAGACATGTACCAAACGAATATGCGTAAGCTTTTGATTGGGGATTTGTATTGGTGGCATATAAATGGCCCCTGAATGTCATCTAAAGATTTTGGGTAACACATTTATTGGGATTTCTAAAATCTGCCGATGATTTCAGCGACCGGTTTTATATTAACAGAAACTACATGACCCCTAGAAAATTTAAAGACATGTCCCATATTGGAGAATTGCCTTGATTGCCTACAAATGGCCCCTGAATTTCATCTAGATTTTAGGTAACACATTTATTAAGATTTCTAAAGTCTGCCGATGATTTAAGCTACCGGTTATATATAAATAGAAACTACATGACCCCTAGAAAATTTTAAGTCATGTATCATATTGGGGAATTGCCTTGGTGGCATACAAATGGCCCTGAATGTCATCCGAAGATTTTGGGTAACAAATTTATTGAGATTTCTAAAATCTGCCGATTATTTGGGTGATCGGTTCCCCAATATGTGGTATGGCTAAACATTTTCAAAAGCTTACGTATGTTCGATTGGTACATTTCTCTGTTTCCAAATCATTAGAGGAACCGAGAAAATTTTCTTGCAAATGTCCAAGTATACATAACATTTATTATTAGCAAATACGATGATAAATATACATATGTATAAGTATTTCAATGTTTTTTTTTTTTTTTTTTTTTTTTTTTTTTTTTTTTTTTTTTTTTTTTTTTATTAAATCTTCATTTACATAACCGAGCCATTAGGCCCTTATGTGGTTAATTAAAGCTACTATCTTAATAACAAACTTCTAGAAAAAAGTAGAGCTTAATAAAATGTTTATTGATAAAAAGTTAAAATCTAATATTTTTTCTTTTTGTTTAAAAATTAGTTCATGTCCATACACGTCCCGTAAAAAAAAATAAAAATGTTTGGATGAGACAATAAAAATCCTTGGATAACTTCACACACATAAAAACTTCTGCTTTCCTGTACAAGTCGAACTTTTTCTAAAAAACAAAATGCATTTTCTGTTGATTTAGAGTATTAACTATTTGAACGCAATACCAAAAAAACAAAAGAGAATGTGACAAAAATCGAATTTTTGCCAAAAAAACTGTTTACAAGACTTTGTGAAATTGTGTAAATCCGAGTTCTGACGGCAAAATATAGCCAAAATTTTTGGGCAGAAAATATGTTCTTTGCACAATTTTATGACAAGTGTAGACCTGGGTCAACAAAAATCGTTGCCACAATACATTTTCAAGTAGGCAACATTGGCCTGTATTAAACAACATATATATATATATATATATTTCACTCACTCGTATCAGGCTTAGAGCATTTCTTTATTAAAAAATCACTTTTTATAACTTTTCACTGTGTAGTTTTGTTAGTACCTTTTAAAAAATAATACAGAATATATATTAATTCAATTGTATCATGGTATTTTGTTCTTATCTTTTTACAAAAAATAAACACAAATTTTGATTTCTATTTTTGTCGTGGATTTTTTACCGAATCATGTATTGGTCGTTCACGGCGTATATACTTAAGGTCGTAAAAAATACACTTTCCTTTTTTTCTCAGTCGTGTTTTTGTTTCTTATAATTACTTTTGATATAAAAAAATTGCAAAATTGTAGTAATGGTCAACTATAAACGTTTAGGTAAAAATAAAATTTTAAATAAAATTCACGATATTTTCTTTAGCATGTCAACACTGTGAAACTGTAAGTCGCGTAATGTCCACTGCTGCCAATTCGGCGACTGACATCAATACTAGCGATTTTAAAATGGCTCTTAGACACTGTTATCAATTGAGCAATTTTCCAAATAGATATAACTTATTTTTTCAGGCAAAGTAAATTATGCTGCGTGCACAAATCCCAAAATTTCAATGGAAATCTCGCACAGCAATCTTGGCGTACATTTACACTTAGCGAGATTTTGATTTGACAAGCTGGTGGCAAGAATATTCAATGTATTTGCAAAACTTCATTGTTTTCCTCCGCCGAAAGTAAAAATTAGAAACACAAAATACTTCTTTTGATTATTATTTTGATAAATTGTAATGTTTTTGTAAGCTGTTGACCAGCAAAAAGTATAAAATAAAAGTACACCTTTGCGAGATTTTTATCAGTTTTCTTACAAATCTCGTGAATTAGCGGTGTTTAATGTATTTTTATAAAGTTTTTAATAATTATTTTGTGATAAATTATGGTTATTTTTTTGTCAGCTGGGTGCCTATTCCGAATGATTTGCAAAGCTGTGAAGCGATGAAAAACTGCTATTCACTAAAGGGCAGTTTCTATAACTTCGCAATGATAAAACCATTCAGAATCGGTACCCTGTTGACCAGCGCTGCAAATTTTTCATGCAAAAAGTACAATATAAAAGTGTACCGAGATTTCTTTTACTTGTAGCCTGGACTAGCGATAAATATGGAAATATAAATTGCTGCAAACGTCAAATTAAAAAATCCGCTAGTGTGGACCACTCAATTTCGTACATTTTTATTGCCGGCAAAAGTGTTGCTATAATTCTCCATCAGTATTCGTTAGTAATTATTGCTTAGATAAAACGTCAAACTAGATTTTATTTTCCTTTGATAACTATAAAAAAGACGGAACAAATAAAAAAAAGTATAAAAAATATAGAAACACAACAAAAAATTATTAAATTTAAAAGAATTAAAAAAACAATTAACAAATTATACGGAAAAATAGAAAAATTTAATAATTGTTTCACTTCACAAATGTATTTACATTTAATCATAGAAGAACCTTCTTCCTTGAAATTTTTATATATTACTTAACATAAATACATGTTCTCCACTCTTTAACACAAGATCGGCAATTAGCAATTTTGTACCGTTATTCTGCCGACGCATTTTACTTGCTAAGATTTTTTCCATGTTGAACTAATTTAAAATTTTTTTTGCTTCTTCTTTTTCATGAAATATTTACAATAATTAACAGACCATATGTCTTTGTTTACAAAATTAGGCAAACATATGACAACGTTGGCGAAAGAAAAAATTTAAAAAATGACAGCATAAGAGAAAACGCAACGATAATAAAATAAGTTTTATTTTATTGCGTTTTTCTTCAGAGTTTTTATATGCCAAATCTTCATATAAAAACAAAAATTGGACACCGCACTGTAAGGTTCTGTTTAGTGTCATATCAATGAATTCTTGATTTTAGTTAAAATCTTGTGATTTTAATTCAGATGTAAACGAGTCATTAGAAAAATTGGATAAAGTACTAAGTCCCATTTCACACAGAACAGCTTATGTTGCGGCAATTCTTCTTTTATAGGTGGCTTTATGTTCTCACAGAAAATTTTTCAGCATTTTTCGTTTAAATTTGCTTTAAATTAATGAAAAACAAAACGAAGAATGAAAAAAAACGAATCGTGCTCGACATCTTGTTATATGTTAATGGGGCTGGGTGGGAACAAATCCCAAGAAATTGAAAATTTTCAACATTAGACGATTTTTTATTTTAGTTTACAATAGGTTCATTCATTTACTTTTCTCAGTCAAGTCCAGTAAGAATTACTCAGTAACAAATTTACAGAAAGTAAGACAAATTTACTCTCAAAATAAAAATTTTCTAAAAAGGTACGCGAACAGAAAATTTGCAATAATTTTCAAGTTTGTTAAACAGCTGATTGTAAAACCAAATGCAAAAATAAATATAACTAGTCAATATGAAAAAAAAGTATTATATTGTAAAATCTTAAGTAGAAACATTTTAGAAGGTTTTCTTATCTTTTCTATAATTCATTCAATAATATTTGTTGCTTTGCATAAAACGACGTAGTTGTAAAATATTTTTTTTTTTGTATTTACAAAAATTTAAACACATTTTTTTCAATCATGTTTTTTCTGCTTGTAAATTCTTGCTGGCAATAATTTGTCTAGTAACAATTTTCAGAAAGAAGAAGAACTCTCAACATCAAACTGTCACTTTATTCTCTCTTTTTTTCTTTATGTTTACTGAGTATATGTTTAAACGACCGACATCCAGTAAAAATTTGTACAAATTTGTACATACTTAATGAGACGTTAAAGTGTACATATTGCAGAGATGGTAAGCAAGCTAATAACAAGTTTATAGTTTTCTTGAGTTGTAATTTTTATATTTTTTAATAATATTACATGATAAGGCCGATTTTTAAAATTCGCCCACTTACACTTTTCTACTTTTCCTTTTTTGTTTACTACACTAATAAATTATCAAATGAGCATTTGCATCATCCGCTTCTCATTTTACGGTTTCTCTTTAAAGTTTAAGGTTGTTGTGATTTGTTCCTTGTGGAGAAATGGTACGCGAATAAATCACATGCACAAAACAATCGTCTATGGCCAGCATACTGGCAACTTTGAGAATGTTCTTTGAAGTTTGACAGTTTGACACTGCGTTCTTTTTATTGGCAGTTTTAAACGAACGGGTAAAATTGTACGTTTAAACACGAACATCAACATATCTACCCACTAGGCGTTGTTTACTTTAAGAAAAAAACAACGCAAAAAATTACAGTAAAAAATAACCAACTGGAGTTCTAATATTACCTGGTATTAGACTGCATAATCAAAAACACGAGCAGTTTTGAACGAACGGTTAAAATCAAGTTTCGACAGACACGTTCAAGGACGAAAAACAGAGTTGCCGAGCGTTGTTTTATATTTATTTGTTGCAATATGAGTAAATATTACAGCGAATTTTGTGCATATATATAAGAAGGATAATATATATAAGAAAGGATATAAAGCCGCCTTTTTAAAGGTATGTGTCATGTATAAACCTGGGAGTTGGCATCACTTTTATGCTAGGCCTGAAGATTAAAAAAAAAACTCCCGGTGGCATATGTTGTTGGTAACGCTGTCAGTTGGCGTTGCCCGGCCAGTGACGGCAGACCGCGTGGGGTCACCAACAATATAGCCACAAGTTAACTTGAGCAAAAAAAAATTTAAAAACTGAAACAAAACGTATTCAACTACTAACAAGGGGGTAACTATTGACATTCTCATTCTTTTTCTTTTGTGTTTACTTACGGGCTTTTTTCTTCATTCCAGGTTTCTATCCCTCAGCATGTACCGCTTTGGCGGGCAGCATTGATGGTTTTTGCTGCTGGACCTGCCCTCCCTAAACCATGGCAAGCTATGGTCCTTATTTTGTTAGCGTTGCCCCAAAATGATATCCTCTACGGCTCCTTTCTAACTCACTTACCTTTTACAAAAATAATACCTATTTCCACATTCTTATAGTTTCAATAAAAATTATAAATAAAGATTTTCATTTATATAAAATACTCTTATTTATTTTTGGTACTGCTTTGATTTCATTAATTTTGTTTTTTTTTTGTGATTTACTATGTGCTTTCCTCCTTCCGGTCAACAGAAAAGTATCGGATTATGGCTTCTAAAAAAAATTAAATCTGGGACATTAATAATACTACCACGAAAATCTTACTTTTTCCTGCGGGCCCTACCTACTTTTACGTTGGGACCTGCGCCAGATACTTCGGCCTAAGGACTCCTCCGAAGGTTTGTCCGTCCGTTTTCCGTCCTAAAGGTATGTATCCTTACGAATAAAATAACTCCTAAAATAGATCTATTCTCCCCTTCGGACAGATTTTCAGGGTAACTTGGTGGTGTTTTGCGGCCTACTGAGGCGGTATACCTAATTCCTAATAGGAATGAGCTCAACCTACAGGGACTGGTAGAAACAAAAAAAACCATACAACCCGACCGTTGCCCTAACCCCTATACCTACTGAGGGTAATATATATATTTTTACTCTTTACAGAGGGAGGGTCACGTCAGTTCTCTTTCCGGGTCTAAAATATCGTCCGAATGGTCCGAAAACCCCTATCAGAATACCTGACCTTTCCCTTTGAGGTTGCTGTTGGCTGGTGTTGGTGCTCCCGTGGACGGCTACCTTTTTGTGTCGTTTATCCTCCTCGAACCGTGTTTTGTGTGTGTAGTTTGCTGTGTATAAACGCTGTGGTATTGATGTTGTTTGTTTCTATTGTTTTTAATAACAATGGTGTTGGGTTTATTGTTGAACTAATTATTCCTTTTTTTTTTTAAAACAAAACGTATTTATGTTGGTGTTATGTTGGTTGTACAAAATGTATTTTATGTTGGTGTTTTTTTTGTGTTGTCTTATTCTTTTTATTAAAATTATAACATTTTTTCATAGAACCAAAATGTATTTATGTTGATGTTCTTGTGTTGCTTTATATTTTTTTTTTCATTAAAATTATAACATTTCTTTTTTTATCTAAAACAATGTATTTATGTTTTTCACGAAAAAAACGATCTTCTCCGTACCACGCTCCGTTAACCAATCCTCCATTTCTTCCTAAAAAACCCTTTTATATCTCCTAAAAAAAAACGGGAGCTCTTCTCCATTTTTCATATTTTTCCTTATTTTTTTTTATCAAAACAAACATTTTCCAGGGAGCCATCCTCCTCCCCTGTCATCCATTCCCCTCTACAGTTTTCTGCAAGACTGCATTCTAGTACAATTTAAGTGTTGCCACCCTTTCAGTGTTGCATTAGAATGCAACCTTAACCCTCTGAGAGGTGAACATGACATATGTTTAAATAATAAATTTACGTTTTTATAAAATAAATATAATAACATGATATATATCCATATGTATCGCAAAGTGTTAAGTACTTGGCAACACTGTAATTCCTTTAAGACAGCCATTCTTCTCCTGTTGACGGCATTTTATAAATGAACTAGCACTGTACAGTGTAGTGTTGATAACACGTGTACTCTACTTGCAAGAAAATAACGTTAGCAAAATACATTTTTTCACATATTTCCGATACGCACACAGCAGCGTCAACAAGCGAACTGAATTTTTATATGAAGTATGGCGGACACGCCACGAGTATGTTGGTGTGCGACAGACATCAGAAAATCAAAAATTTTTGAAAACCAGCATACATGTCTGACGTACTAGACATACATGATATTAGACTCACTGATGCCAGATTTGACGATTTATCGTCATTTTGACGATTTTTGGTACCCAAAATGAGTAAATGACGATTTGACGATTTTTCTCCTAAAATGACGATTTTTTAAAAAAGGCTCGAACTGGCATCATTTTAGCAATAAACTTATTTCGTGATATTGCAGCCTTGTTATTCAACAAATGGAATATTTTTTTTCCGTATAATAGAAGTAAAGTGTAAGAGGGATAGACATATTTGTCTATAAATGTTGTAATTTTTGTGTTTTAGTGCTGATCACATTGGTATTATATGAAAATCTTCATGTTCAGAACATAAAAATAATAACACTGTTAAAAAAAACAAGAAGCAATTAAATTCTAATGGTTGTTGAAAATAGCAGAAGTTATAGAAAAGTAAAAAATAAGACATCTACAAAGAAAAGGTAATTAATAAAAATTTGATAAAATTGTTTGATTATAATTAATTTATTTTGAATTTTACAGAAAATGAACTATGATGAATCCCTTGATTACTAAAAAAAGATATTGCCAACTTATTTATTATGAAATGTGTCTGTCATTCGATAGCATTATGTTCTAGTTATGCATATCTTCAATTACCGTCAGCTGTTGAAACTTTAACCCAAGATATTCTCAATTATATATGAAATAGTCCCAAACAAAGTAGTCAGTCTGATGATATTCAAAAATTATTGTATATTAAACCCACAAAAAATTTATATGATTTTAATACTATTTTTTGTTATAAAAACACGTTTAATAAATTGTTGCCTTGTTTTTTTGTTAATAAAACTTATACTAATAAAAACAACATTTGATTTATTTTGACGATTTTTCAAAATAAATTGACGATTTTTTTCATAAAAATTGACGATTTTAGGACTAAGATGCCTGGCAACCGTGATTAGGCGGTGAGTTTTGGTATGCCATCGTACATGTCTGCGGACAAGTTGCGTGTCTAATAAACCTTTTACATACTATGAGAATAATAACATTCTTAGAGCTAAATGTGTCTTACTCTAATAAGAAGCAACATTGCTAAAGCGAGATAGAATATGTAATAAAGTATAAAATTAAAAGTTTGACAAGGCTTTATAGTCGCTAACAGAGCAGACGTCTGTAAATAACATTACTCGAACTTGTCAAATGCAAATGGATTTTTTCAAATACATCATTCTTCATGAATGGATAACACAGAGTTGTATAGATACAATTCAGTGTAGATCAGACTTTTTTCGATATTTTTTGAAATTGAACATGTGGTTTGAGATGTGCACATGTTTTGCTCGCATTAAAATATATTGAAAAATATGTACCAAAACACGTATTTTGAGCAAAACATGTTATATAGCTCAAAACAAGTATATGGATATACAGTATTATATCAAAAACACAAAAAAAAATTAATATAATACTATTACACATGGAAATGTATTATATACGTGGGCATGTATTTTTGCGCTTGTCAATAAATTGCATAAATACTTAAGTTGTAAACCACAATTATGATTTATCTAGAAGTTCAGTTGTTTTCTACGAAGTCGATATAAAGTCCATACAATTTATTTGTTTTCGTTTTGATTTCAGTGAAATCTAACTTGGGATTTCATTTTGTTTCGGAAATCTGTTAGAAAGCCCAAATATTTATTAGATTTCCGTCGTAATCTACTTAAAGTTGATTTCGACCATAATGTAAATTCGCTATCTTGAATTATGTACAAAATGGAGTAGTCCACACTAGATGTAATGTAAATTTGACATCTGCTGCAATTTATGACAAAATATTTATAGCCAACCTTGACTACTACTAATTAGAAATGAAAAACGCTAGAATTACGGCAAAAGCGCCAATTTGGCAACAGTCATGAGTGCCGCCATGTTGCCGTGAGTATTTTCTTTTTGTTTTGCGCTTTTCGCAAGTTTTGTTTTGTTAAGTGAAAAAAAAACGAAAAAATAGAAAATATTTTGTCCTAATATAATAAAAAAGGATGTTTACCCAGAAGTGTACAAACAATATTTAATACCATATACATAATAAGAAAACAAAATTTTGTAAAGTTCTATTTTTTTGTTACAAACCAACAAACCAACAAACACCAAAACCTCAAATTATAAATTAATGTTATACATTTATAAACTAAAATAAAACTTATTTTTACAAATAAAACAAAATAAATAATATTAAAGTATAATATTACTCCAACTTTTTTTTTCTAAACTACGAATTGCAATAGTAAATACAACTGAAACAACGCCTCCGTTAGCTGCATAAAGGATATGCAGGTAATTGTCCAGATATAAATATGTATAGTTTTTTTTTAACAAATTATTTTCATTAACAACTACAAGTCATAATTATTTTAAGAAAGTAAAAAACTGATGGAAAATGTTGTGTTCATTGGCGAACTGATGGTCATAGTAGCTAGTGGCCACATTAGTAATAATAGGCTAAAGTTCAGTTTAGGGGTACAGCTCCTTTTTGGTAGTCTGAAGTTAAATTTTTTTTTGCGGAAAGATTAAAACTATTTTGGTGCAAAGTTCAAAATTGGACTTGGCTTATCTTCGCCATTTATGGTCTTATTGGAAGGATATGTTCACTATTAAAAAGGTTATTTAAATATGTGTGAAAAGTTTATTTATTTATTTATTTCATTTATTCAAACTAACCGAGCCCGTTTGGGCCCTATATGGATAATAGTATATATAATTATACTAATAAATTTGAACCAAAGATTTTTATTTTTTTATCGAAATTTTTATGGACGTGAGTGAAACATGAACTTATTTGTAAAAAAATTAATAAAAATTAAATTTTAACAGAAAAACAAACAAAATAATATTGCTAAGTATATTTTTTTATCAAAAAACATTTAAATATGTTTATTTATCACCGTATTTGCTAATATTACATATATAATATTGTTTGCAAAAATATTTTCTCGGGTCCTCTGATGATTTGGATGCAGAGATATGTACCAATTGAATATACGTAAGCTGTCGAACATTTTAAGAAACAACTCCTATTAGAAAATTGCGTTGGTAGCCTACAAATGGCACTTGAATTTCATCCAAAGATCTTTTGGCATACAAATATTCAACTTTCTAAAATTTGCCGATTATTTGCGCTACCGGTTGTATTTTAGTAGAAACTACTTGAGACGTAGAAAATTTTAAGACATATATAACATTTTGGGGAATTGCCATGATGGCCTACAAAAAGTAAAATAAATTTTGAACATTCTGAAATATTCCGATTAATTGGGCGACCGGTCATATTTTACTAGAAACAACTTGAGCCGTAGAAAATTTTTAGCCATATCTTATATTGGGGAATTGCACTGTTGGCATACAAACGGTCCCTGAATGTTATCCAAAGATTTTGTGTAATACAAATATTGAGCTTTATATTAAATTTTTTTTTATTAACCAATGATCAACCAGCAAAAGAATTATAATTTTTTTTGTTTGGGAGTTTTAAAAAATAAAAATAGATATACAGTACTTTTCGCTTATAGCGAACTTGAAGGGACTGGGCAAAATGGTTCGTTTTAAACGAAGTTCGCTTTAATTGAAGTCTTGAAAAAACCATTTATATAAGTGCACATGCATGTGAAACTCCTTTGTCTATTTATTAAAACATTATTAGAATATTTTAATACAAAAAATTAGTTTTTAAAAAAATCAGTTATTTTAGTTTGCTTATTACCAATATTAGTTTCATTTATATATAATTCCACTTGAGCCAAGTTGTCAAGAATTAGTTGTGGAGTATCGCGTGACTGAAGAAAAGTTCTTACATAACTTACGCTACACATTGCATCCAGAGCAGTTGTGACTGGGATGGGCTCTTCGTTGTCCATATCATCGTCAAGGTCGTCATCACCAGCGCAAACAGACTGCAAAATAGCTTCGTCGTCCAATGCTTCCGTAGTTTCAAGGTCGTCATCAAAACATATGTAATCATTGAAGCTTATTGTTCCAACTGTAAATGAAAATCATAAAGATTAATTAAAAGTGCGATAACTTAGCAAACCCTTTTTATTACCATCTGTAAAAGTTTCCATTGGTTGATTTATCAATCCTATTAATGGCAGATCATCTTCCGAGTCGAACTCACCCTCATTCTTGGTAAATCCGCCGTGCCGAAAGCAATTAGCAACTGTTGCTTTGCTGACTTTTAACCATGCCATATGCATAAAATTTATTGCGTCCAGTATACTAACTTTGAAGTCATCTTCACCCATATCAACTGAAGAGGTGCCAATGCAAAAATATAATTTTTTGTTCATCGCACCACTTTTTGGTTCGTTTTAACCGAAAAATAAACAAGTTTTGCGTGCAAATAAAGTTCATTATAACCGAAAGTTCGCTTTAAACGGGTTCGTAATAAGCGAAAAAAATTGCATGGTTTATTAGAAATAAAACGCGTACTTTTGAAATTGGTTCATTTTAGGCGAAAGTTCGTACTAAACGGGTTCGTTACAAACGAAAATTACTGTATTGCAAAGCTCAAATTATTTTTATCTTGTACTACTTTTTATCCT
Organism: Eustalomyia histrio; assembly: GCA_949748255.1. Classification (NCBI taxonomy): domain Eukaryota; kingdom Metazoa; phylum Arthropoda; class Insecta; order Diptera; family Anthomyiidae; genus Eustalomyia; species Eustalomyia histrio. The sequence continues at coordinate 12,659,368 of OX456528.1, forward strand.
CATTTCGATCTTTAAAGTTAAATATTTAATTTCAATTATGTTCAGAAAGGCGTAAAAGAGTAGAAAAGCAAATGAAGCCGTTAAAAGATCCTGAATTTACATATTTCTTATCTCTACGTAATTTGACGCATAAAGAATTTTTGGATAATAGGATTGATGAGAACTGAAATTTCTTTTTTTGCGCATGGCAAATTTGATTATGAGAAGTTCTAAAAGGATATATTCCCTCTTGATACCATCGGTGAACATGTGTGCGCCCTAAAGTGGCAACAATTTGCTGTCACTGCTGATATTTATGTTGCTTTCTATAGGTTAATGAGCTTAAGAAACTTCAATCGATGCACTTGCCTAATATGGTAAAAGTTCGTTATGATATAAAATTAATTATTAGCATTTGAAAGTTTTCTAATTTTGTGAATGTAACTGTTTGAAAGAGAAAGATGACTTTCTATTTTTGTTGTGCTATTTAATGATGAAATCACATTTCTCTTCTTGTATTTGTACCTCAGGGAAGTTAGTTTTCTTGTAAATATATGTTGGCATGGATAAGCAAGAAATTCGGAATATGCTCAACGACAGTGATTTTGATTTTTCTACAGATGATGATGATAAGAGGTACTTGCCTCCAGAAATCATCCGTGCTCTTTAGCCGTCTAAAGAGAGGCAGTCTAAGGAGAATACCTAAGCAAAAACTTTGAACTCACAATATTTGTTTTTGCGCTTTTTTTTGGTTCACATGTTCTAAATGGTCTTCTAGTGTAATATATTATAAATTTTACTATTTTAATTTTTGGATCTTGTGTTTTGGAAACTCTCCATTATAAGATTAATTTCGGCAAATATCACATTAATTTCAGCAAAAAAAATGTTGTTCAGCTAATATCAAAATCATATTTTTAAAGTTAATGCAAATGAGAAAAAAAAAAATTGGAAAAATCAGTAGCTATAACTGACATTAAGAAAGTGTCAATGGAGTTTCTGGCAGTGTCAATTCTAAATTTTTGTAATAACATTTGAATATATATATTGTAAAAATCAGCCCATATAATCCACAAATATTTAAAAACACATTACAAACTTTCCAATAGTCACTAAATTTGCTGTCTTCTACCATTAATTTTAGATTACGTCTATTATATACTCTAAATTTTTATTTACCTGTTTATGTTAAAAAGCGCGCTGCGCATGCATTATTAAAGTCTAATACTGTGCTGAGGTTTTTACTGGTGTAATGCATAGATGGAATCGAATTAATCGATTTGTGTACAATCTTAAATATCGTGACCACATTACTTATTAGGTAGAGGATATTCTAGGATGCAATCTTAAAACATTTATACACAGGCGATTGTTAACATATTTTTACAAAATTTTTAAGGCTAAATGTAAAACCTTTCGTACTTTCTAGTTCTTTAAAAACCCCACAATTAATACATTATCTTTGTAACACGACTATTCTTTAAAGATCTTTTCAGTATAGGTTAGCTTAAACTTAGTATTCCTTTACACTTATTACTTAGAAGTTTTGATTTTTCTGTCAATGTAACAATTTTTTTTGTCAATGTAAGGATCATTAATTTTTATTTTTTCTATTTTAACGTTTATTGAATTTTATCTATAATAAAATTTTTGTTGACTAATTTCTTATATATTTGAACGCAATAAACCATAGGGTATTTTAAGGAAGAGAAAATTTGTATTCAATTAAATATTTCTTTATTGTTAATTGTATTAATATTTTTTTTATAAGTTATGAAATTTATAATTTGTTTTATTGATAAATATTTACGTATTATGTAGTATTTTTTAGTGAGTTGTTTATGGGCCATATTTGGACTCAGGGCTTGAAATTGTATAATAATAAATACAAAAATAAATAAAAACCAGTGTTCAGCTGAAAAAATGTCATTTGAATAATATAACATGCTAATCAGCAGATAATACTTTTAAAATGCAACTGCTACCTTGGAACATATGCAAAAAGACACGCATGTAAATAAATGAGCCATAATGAATTAAAATATGAAATAGTCATATTCAAAAATGGATGAAAGTTTAAGTGAGAATCAAAAGTGGACTTTTCAGAAATGGTGACATGAAATATTTATTTAATGTTGGAAGCAAACTTAAAAAGAACTTCAATATGCACGGATTCGCAAAATAAATAAGATATATATATTGACTTTTTTTTTTTAATTGGGGTTAACAAAATAATTCTTATTATTTATATAAAAAAAAATCACAACATAAATTTGATCAAACATAATATTTTTATAATGTTGCAATATTTTATGTACAATTGACACAAAAATCAGATTCACAAACATTTAATTTTTTATATTTAACTCTTTTAATTTATTTATTTTATTTATTAAATTCTTTACACCTACCTAGACTATAGGCTTGTGTTAGCTAACTTAAAAAGAACTAACCGACAAAATTAAGCTTAGATGCTATAAAACTAAATAAGTAAACATTGGTAGGTAAGGCTGTTAGGATGTTTAAAAAAAAAACAACATAAAAAAATTGTACAGTTAAAATCATATTTAAATAAATAAAACATTATAACCACTTAAAATTGATCACATCATATATTAATAAAAATAAAAAAACTTTAAAAAGTATATAGTGCAAAAATTAGTATTTCATCAATTGAGCATGTTCCAAAAGTTTTCGTTTAAAAAATTTAATGGAAAATTAAAAAAAAAAATTAAGTTCATCAGGCATCCGAATGCTCGAAACTCTCACATGAAAACAGAGTTCATGACAAGTAACAGCCATACTTGAATAAGAGCGGAAAGCGTTTTTTAGCTGTCAAAAATTTTTATTCCCAATTGTATGTAGCATACCGATTTTGACAAGGCGTTTAATAGTGAAGTTAGAAGTAGGAGAAATAAACAGGTAATAAATAAACATATTTGTTATTAAAAAATGGAGGTAAATCTTTTAAATAAATATTGTGCTCTAAGTTAATTATAGTATATATTTTTTTGTTTTATCTTTCTTTTTTAATTTAGAATTTAAACGAACAAATTATAGAGCTAGTTCATCAGAATCCATGCCTGTACGACAAAAGGGATCGCAAATATAAAGACGTCCATATAACTCATTTTTTAAACTTCAATATTTTTAACAGTTGAACAGTTGAAGAGTACAGACGTGTTTTATCTTCGCTCGCAACATCAGTTATAAAAAAAGTTTTGTAATAGGTTTATTTTTTAATAGGTTTACTATATTTTCATAAAAATTTCGGTTTATAGTGTTTAAAAAAAATCTAAAAATTATAATACAGCGATCGGACGCTTTTATAAAAAAAATTAAACCATTTAAATAGTGTTAAAATAAACAAAGATATACATTTAACTTAATCAAAACAAAGTTTTATTTTTATTCTTTGTTTTGTTATTTCTAAAGAGCATATGATTAAGGAGACTAGGCTCAGTTTAAACGGCAATAATAGCTATATTGTCATAAATAAAGAGAGTGTGCAAAAGAAAATTGATAATTCACCGCCAAACTTATTGAGAGAGCGAGTTCTTGTTTACCCGCTTTACTCTTGTGTGAAAAAAATAACAAAATAACAGATTTAACCAATGTGGAAATGAACAAAAGTAAAATTCAAAACAACCTAACAACAACTACTTTGCTTAAACAGCCTAAATTAACACAGGCTACTTTGACTTCCACTCCAACAACAACACCACTGGAAAAAATAAGTTTAACTCTGAAAATATCGTGGGTTAGAAGGCAAAAGATTGAATTTATTTGGGAACACAGGTAAAAGTCCAAATTCATCTGCAACGACAGGTATGTTAAGATATATTAATATTAACAAGAGAAAACTAAGTCCTCAAAGAGGTAATGGCGAGAAACGAAAAAAAAATGAACTCATGAACAACACAACCGATCCCTTGAATAATAATCGTTTTGCTCTTTTGAGGAATAATAATTCTGAAAATACGAGTACTACTCCCGGTCCAAGGGTCTCGAAACCACCACCAATATTCCTTCGTAAAAGTAGCTCTAATCTGTTGGTGAAGACAATTTCGGATCTTATAGGGAAAAATACTTTTCATATTGTTCCGATTAGAAAATGGAGTGTACACGAGACGAAAGTGGTCATATACACTGAGGAAAATTATAGAAAAGTTTCTAAGTATCTTAACGATACCGGGAAAACTTCTATACATACCAACTGAAGAGTAGTAAAGGGCTAAGAATAGTCATTAAGGGTATTGAATCCAGTGCAGAACATAAGGAAATCAAGGAGGCCCTTGAGAAAATGGGCTATAAAATAAAGGTTGTAGTCAATATTTTTAATAGGGAAAAGATACCCCAACCTATGTTTAGAGTTGAACTGGAACCGCGGCTATCGCGGTTGTCCAGTCTACAAGGACTTGCTTAAAAAATAAAGATTAAGACAACGGATGCAAAGGGGCGAGGTAATAGAGCCAACCTTATTTAACCAGAACGTACAATACTCTGCTCCAGTTATTTCTGGTGCTTCTCTTACAGACAAGAGAATAAGTTCTGTGGTATCAAGTTCTGAAGCTATCACTTCAGCTTCGGTAAATCCTTTGGTTTCGTATGCACATACTTTGAGATCGGGCCCACAAGGGTCCAGTGTTCCCCAAAATTCAGGGAATACTATGAAATTAGGCTCCCAGTAGCCTAGTGAATCGCTGATTCAAGCACTCACCCTTAATATTACATCGCTTAATCAAAATATGACTAATTTTATGTCATCCATGCAAAACACAATACAAGAGCTTTTGAGAGCGCAGAATCAAATGCTACAGATACTACTATCAAAAAAATGAGGTTTTTGAAAATACAGTTATGTGCGAAAAAATAGGGACACTAGAATACTAATAATATTTCAAACCATTTTCTTACTGTCCCTATTTTTATTCACATTCGACTATAGGAAATTATAATACCTTTTAATGTTGTTTTTTTCAATTGCAACAACAAAGTTTGAATTGTTGCTTAAAATGAAGAGTTGTTGTTGTACTACAATCTAAAAATAATATTGTTAGTTTCTTTCCAAAATGTATGTGTGTTTTTTTACTTTAAATTTGTTGCATGCAAGTGTTCCTATTTTTTCGCACATAACTGTATGTTTTTGGAATGCAAATGGCATAAACCAGCACAAGGCTGAGATATCGAACTTTTTATTAAAGGAAAGTGTCGATGTGATGTTAATTTCGGAAACCCACCTTACAAACAGATATAATTTTAACATTCTAGGCTATTCATTCCATAAAACAAACCACCCAGACGGTAAACGCCTGGCGGTACTGCCATTCTTATTAGAAATAGAATGAGACATTATGCCCTTGAAGAATACTCGAAAGACTATCTAGAGGCCACTTCTATCCACTTGGGAAGTTTAGTTGGCGATTTGACTATAAGTTCAATATATTGCCCACCAAGATTTGCAATAACTAAAGAAAAGTTTGAGGATTTTTTGCTACTCTAGGAGATCGCTTTCTGGCTTGTGGTGACTATAACGCGAAACATACATACTGGGGATTTCGTATTTTGAAGCCCAGAGGCACTAATGGACTGTAGGAACAAGTTGGCCTACTGATCCTCGAAAAATTCCTAATCTGATAGACTTTGCCATGCCAAAAAATATTGATAAGAATAACAAGTCAATTGATATATCTTATGACCTATCTTCAGACCATTCTCCCGTCATAATTAAGTATTATGGTATACGGCATAGAAATACAACCTCTATGAATACCCATTTCATCACGGACTGGATTATATATAGAAGTTATATTAGTACTCATATCCACACAAACCCGTCTTTACAATGTGAGGAGGATATTGAAGAATGTGTGCAAGACTTAACGTCTTTAATGCTAACAGCCATTGATCACTCTAAACGAGAGATTAACGCTAAACCTAGGTCATACATTTCAAATTCTGAAATAGAGAGTCTTCTTCTCGAAAAGAGAAAACTCAGAAGAGAATGGCAAAGAAACCGCCTGCTGCCAAGCAGAGGCTGTCTGCAGCAAATGCAAAACTGAGAAATGCCCTCCATCGAGAAGAGGATCGTAGAAACACTTCTTATATTGAAAGTCTTTCAAATTCAAAGCACACAAATTTCTCTCTTTGGAAGGCTACTAAGAATATTAAACTACCGGTAGAGGGACAAAAACTATTGAGAAATTGTAATGGTTCGTGGGCTCGAAGTGATATAGAAAAGGCTTTAATTTTTGCCGATCACTTATCAACAGTCTTTCAGCTGAATCCTCCGCTTAACGACTTTACTCTTCTCGATCTCCTCCGACAAGTGAATTCGAACTTGGATTCTCTAACTGTTAGTTTGGATGATATTCAGAGCGTTATCAATGGTCTCATTTCAGAAAAATTTCCAGGCTACGACTTTATTACTCCGAAAATTATTAAAATCCTACCGAGTGTGGCAGTTATTGTGCTTGGAAATTTGTTCAATGCGATCTTTAAATTCAGCTATTTCCCGCTTAGTTGGAAAGTCTACAAATTAAAATGATTCGGGTAAAGCATAATGATCACGTGACAGCTGACTATGAAATTAAAGCAGGTGTTCCACAGGGAAGTGTTCTTGGTCCAACACTTTACCTAATCTACACATTTGATTTGCCAACAAGTGACCGTATGTTAACATCAACATTTGCTTATGATACGGCAATTCTGAGCATAAACGCAAATCCCATTGTCGCTTCAATGGAGTTAGAAAACCATCTCAGAAATGTGGAGAAGTGGCTAAAAAATTGGCGAATACGGGTGAATGAACTTAAGAGTAAACACGTTACGTTCACTTTAAGAACGGGAAATTGCCCCCCTGTTACACTTAATAACGTACATATCCCACAGACTGATGACGTCACATATCTAGACAGACGTCTTGCCGTCGGCTCATTGAAGCCAAGAGGCTTCAGATGAAGCTTAAAGCCTGTGACATGCACTGGTTATTGAACCACCGATCAAAATTAAGTCTTGACCTTAAGGTAACCCTGTATAAAAGTGTGATTAAACCCATATGGACATATGGGTTAGTAAAAGACGTATTTATAGAAGTCCGTGCTAGTTACACTTCAAGGCTGTGTGATCATCCGAATCCGCTTGCGAGACAATTGACCCGAAATCGAACGCACACAAGGCTTCAAAGAGCCGATATGAGGCCCATATAAGAAAATGGCTTCTTTACGGGAGTAAATAGTGTTAAAGAATAGTTATAAGATGTTATTACATATTGTTAGGCCTAAGGTGGGCAGATTCAATATTAGAATAAAAAAGTAAAAAAAAAATATATTTTGTTTTTTTTTTTTATTAAATTTTTATTTATTTATTTATTTATTTCAGTCTATGGATACAAAACTTCTTACAGACTATGATTAGAGTAAAAATAATATATAATAATTTAAAATAGGTATACAAAATATTTATAAGAAAAATTAATTTTATTGTAATACAGCAAAAAGAAATTAATATGATTTAAAGTAATAAATGTACGGGGTAACGTACCATTGATAGCATAATTAGTCCAATGAATTGGAACATTAAAGGCATCAATAAACCTAAGACTTCTTAATGGAACATAAAATGGAATCAAAGATAGCAAGTCAGGACAATCAATATTATGATTGATTATATCAAATAAAAGTAAAGCCGGTTGAAAAGTTCGGCGGAATTCTAAAGTTCGCAAACCAATAAAAAGGCATTTAGATTCATATTGAACAGATTCAAGGTAATAAAGTGATCTTAAGGCAAATTTTAAAAATAAACGTTGAACTCTCTCAATACGGGAGATATGGGTAGAGACATGAGGACTCCAAACGACAAAAGCATATTCTAACTTCGATCTCACGAAGGAAGTATAAATATATTTAAGTGTGTAAGGATCAGAAAATTCATAACAATTTCTCTTTAAAAAAGCAAGCATTTTATAAGCTTTAGGAACAATGTACTCAATATGAGGTACAAACGACATAGCGGTATCAAATACCACTCCTAAGTCGAGTTTAGATTTAATTCTTTTTAAATCATAGTTATTAATATTAAAAACAAAAGAAATAGGATGCAAAGACCTATAAGATGAAATATGATGACACTTGTCCAGATTTAAATGTAGGTTATTTGATTTACACTACTCTTCAAGATTATCCAGATCGTTTTGTTAATCAAAAACATCCCTCAGTGAGTCCACTTGTAAAAATATTTTTAAATCATCTGCATATAAAAGAAATCTTTATTTCTTAAAGCAAACAGAAATATCATTAATAAATTAATTAAAAAACAACGGGCCCAAAACGCTACCCGGAGGTACACCCGAAGTTTGCATATAGGGTCTGGATTCAAAGCCTTCAATTACAACTGTACATACCCTATTAGATAAATATGACTTGATCCAGCATAAAAAGTTTGAATGAAAGCCAAATTGCAGTAATTTTGAAAAAAGAATTGAATGTGACATTTGTCAAATGCTTTAGAAAAATCGGTACAAATTACTTCAACTTGGCTGCCATGTTCAAGAGCAGTTAAACAATATTCAGTAAAAACTTACGTTCGATACCGTATATCTACCTGAAAATAAACCATGTTCTTTTGGAGATATCCAAGATTTTGTAAAGAAAAACAACTTTTCATATACGACATGTTCAAAAATTTTTGAAACGCAGGATATCTTGGAAATAGGCCTGTAACACATCACGTCATATCCTTCCCATCCTTAAAAACTGGTGTAATTGTTGCCGATTTCCATCGATCAATAAAAACACCTTTTAGCAATAAATTAAAAATATATGTTAGAGCAAGTGTTAGGGAAGAAGCACATTTTTTCAACAAATAAGCACAGAGACCATCGACATCTGATTTAAAGCCGTTCTTAATTTTAGAAATTGCATTAGATACATCTTCTTCAGAAATAACCAAAAAACCAATATTCAAATTAGTATATGGTGTTGAAGAGGAAAAATTATTAACTGTTAAAGACTCGAAATTATATTTAAAGAAAAATGCAAACATATTGACAGCATCATCACATGATCGTGAAATACTATTTTCAAATTTAACTGTTGCTGGAATATCTGGATTGTTTTCTGGATTTTATGAATGACCAACAAGCTTTTGGATTGCTCTTAATTTCCTGCTCCTTTTCAATAAGATATTGCTTGTAGAGAAATTTATTTGAAATGAATCTTTTATGAAATTTATTACGAAGGTTCTTTAGCTTTTTTAAGGCACTAGTATACCATGGAAGTTTATACGGCTTAGTATTCTTTTTCGGAATGTTATCAAAACAAATAGCTACAACTTTATTTAAAAATTCTTCATAGCATACTGACGTTATATGCCCGAAAACATTGCTATCCAATTAATAGAATCAAATATTGAATTGAGCACATCAAAATTACAAAGGTTAAAAATTATAATTAGACATTTCAATTATTAACGGAACATGGTGTATAGTGGGTGGAGAAATTGACAGTAAAGGTTCATAAATTTGATATTTACAATCATCTGGAATAAAAATTAGATCCAAAAAACGACTAAGTTTATTGGAAAAACAATTGACTTGATTTAAATTTAAATTCAATAAACTATCTATAAAATTAATTTCATGATTATGATTAACATTATGAGGTAACAATAGAAAAGAATTATCCGAAAATTTTGACCAAAAAAAATCTTTAAGATAAAAAACTCCCACAACGCAGAGATTATCATTTACTGCCAAATTCTCACCCAATGAAGTGATATTACAAATATGAGCATCATATAAACTATCTGGACTATTAGGAGGAATGTATGACACAGCCAAAAACAGAGAAAAATCAATTCCAGAGACGGAAACAATTAATTGATCTAATAAACCATTATGACTATTAATGCTACATAAAGACTATTTAAAACTGCTTCTTACGGCAACCAAAACACCACCACCCAATGAAAGACCTGTGAGTTCAGCATCTCTATCTTTACGGTAAACATTAAAAAGCTTAGTTTGGAAAAATTCTGCATCAAAAAAATCCGTCTTCAACCAGGTTTCCACCAAAACAATTACGTCAAAATCACATTGGGAAGCAAAATCGAAAACAGTTCTGGATTTGGTTCTCATACCCGATAAAATTTGATAATATAATTTGATATTATTTCCACCACTGGCTAATGTTGATTTAGAGGTGGAGCCTTCCTTTGAAAATTTTAAAAAAGGACGCACTTTAATACTGTTTAATTACAAATTATTAATTTTGTGTCAGAGTATTTTTCGGCACCTTTGCCTTTGATGGGTTAATGCTCTGTTAGAATCTAAATATTACTTCCCTTTTTGTAAAGTTGTACAAAAAGGGAAGTAATATTTGGGAGTTTTTACACAGATTCTAGCGAGTAAAACCGTTAACGGGTATTAAACATTGTTGCTCATCTCTTTAGATAAGTTGTCTCCTTTTTTGAGATATTCATTCGTTTTTTTGGATACCTATTGTGCTCATCGTCACCGACGGTAATATATAAAAATTTTAATAAATTCTGAGATCTTTTTCTCAACAATTCGGTATTGTATTTTTTTCTTTTATTTACATATTTTGCCCTCACGCAAACAAATACCTTTTGGCCAAAGCTCAGGTTTAAGTATCTCATTATAGTAGCAATGAGATATACCAAATTTAAAGTTCATTCGCTTAAGTTGACTTATATCAGAATCTTTTTTAATTAATTTAAAGCAAGCCATATGACTACTACTAATATTGGCATTTTTTCTTCAATATAATTTATTATTTGTTCACAACTGACAGATGGCTTAAAAGAAGATAAATGTACCCATCTTTTTTGAACAACTACACCCAGCTCTTCAGAAGAATTGGCACCATATGCAATCAGCCCCTTCTTTTTTACGCCTCTGTACACTAACCCAATCAGTTGTGTTGTTGGTATTTAAATTATTCTCAGTAGCATTAGACGAAACAGATGGTAAGGATGTAACAGAAAAAACGGGTTCTTTATTTGTTTTGTTTTCTACATTTACAGCATCAAGTACACTTGCACTTTGATCAGCAATAACAACAACATTATCACTTTTTGTTGTATTAAGAGCAGAAATTAAAATATTTGATTTTTTTTTCTTTTTGCTCTGTATTTTTCCTTTATTATTAGATTTTAGACTTTTCAAATCATGAAGTTCATTTGTAAGGGATGAATTCAGCATTTCTTTAAGCTCTCTCACTTCATTTGTTAACGAAGAGATGTGTAAAAGAAGATAGAAGTAACTTTCAAACAAGTAGAGCAATTAAAACCAGTGGCCCGTAATCAAAGTCCCGCACTAAAGTCGGCTTTTTTTAAAAACAACTTTAAATTAAAAACTTGTTATTATCTATTTTGCTATTATAGTCAGAATTAAAGCCAGTTTTAAGTTGAACCGGCTCAAATGTACCAAATGCCCTCATACATTTTATACTAAAAAAAGCAGGTGGCAACATTGATCAGTTGATTTTATATTTGCCGAAAAAAATGAAAAGTGTGTAAATAAAACATTTGCAATTGCATTTTGTAGAAGAAAAAACTTTATAAAAAAGGACTGAAAAGTGTATTTTTTTAATAAAAATTTATTAACTTAATAAATGTTATGCAAAATATCGTATTTATTGATATAATTTTCCTTTTAATAATTTGCAATTCAAAAATTTTTTTTCACAAAAATTTTCTTGGCGGAAAACAGCTGTTGTGTGTTGTTAAATTGGATAGAGTCAACTTCAGCTAGTTTTAATTTTAAAGCCTAAAGTATACTTTTAAGAAAAGTCGACTTTAGAACTCTTAAAGTATACTTTATTTTAACTATGATTATGCGCCAATGTTTTTATTTTTTTTAAATACTTCAAGAAAATTATCATCAATATTAGCACAAATTAAATTAAATTTAGCTCTACACAAATGGCAAGCAATTGATTTATTATTATTATTATTATTATATTTTAGCGAATTAAAACACTTCGCGCAAAGATTAGATGAAGGATCCATTTAATAATACGTCTGTTCACTCGAGAGTCAAAAAACTAACACCAATCACAAAAACCAATATTGTAATGTAATTTATTGTTAAAATAATCAGGTTTGATAATTTTTTTTGATAACCCTGTTTTTATCGTTTTGACGTAGCGTTGCCGATATTGTTTAGGTATGAAGTTTCAGAGTAAAAGCTAAGCGGGAGAAAACGTTCAGCCTTCCGATATTGTTTAGGTATGGCTGTAAGTCTCATAAGAGGTTTAACTATCTATTGGTTTCTTAAAAATGGAGAGAACAAAAATTGACTACGTAAATACTTAAGGCAATTAAATTTTAAAATTTTATAAAAACACATCGTAATTCGAGTATCAAGAAAACTTTTAAAATCACATCCAAAAAAATATACAACATAATTATTAGTCTTAGAGGCAACTTATACAATGCAATTGATTTCTTGCAATTTTCTTAGTTCCTTTTTCAAAGTTGCTTCCAAAGTTTTGCCTATTTATATATAACTCATTTTTAAACTTTAATATTTTGTTGTTTTATTAAATTTTAATTTACAAATCACAAACACCAATATTGTAATGTACTTTATTGTTAAAATAATCAGGTTTGATAAATTTTTTTTTTGATAACCCTGTTTTCATCATTTTGCCGTAGCGTTTCTTAGTTCCTTTTCAAAGTTGCTTCCAAAGTTATGTCTATTTATACGGTGACTTGTTGCACTAAAACCGAATGTGAATGAAGCTAAACAATGATATATATATGATGATATATACCCTCACCATATATTGTGAGGGTATATATCAGTTTGTCATTCCGTTTGTAACATGTCGAAATATAGGTTTAAGACCCCATAAAGTATATATATTCGTGATCCTTATGCAATTTTAAGTCGATTTAGCGATGTCCGTCTGTCCGTCTGTCTGTCTGTCTGTCTGTTGAAATGGCGATCACGACGCGAAGACGCAAGCGGGGTTGCCTATTTTTACCCAGATTATTAAACATCCTCCCGAGCAGTTTGGTATTTAAAATGAGCAAAATCGGTCAAGCGGTTCAAAAGTTATGAGTGAAAATGTGAAGATAGCTCTAAATTTTCCATACAAATTGGTACAATTTTTCTGTATCTATTTTTTTTTCTGTTAAGTAAGTAAAAATGTTAAAGTCGCTAACAGAGCAGACCAAAAAGTATATAATTTACTATAGAGTATTTTTCCCGCTCTACCAGAAATTCAACATGGTACAGAGTTCAGCGGCAACATATTTAAATGAGAGGGCAACATTTTTAAAGTTGCTAAAGTGTTGAAAAACATTAAATTTGGCGTATGCAGTGCTGCCACATAAACAGTGTAATTTTTTATCCAAGTTTTTGGGATTCTTAGCTGTTTACCAGTTTTTTCATGAAAACATTTTTTTTTTTCAAATTATTAAATTTTTTATGATTTTTTAGTTATATGTTGCAACAATTAATAGCATATTTATTCCCTTTATTGTAAATTTTTACCATAGAAATGGGAAATAATGGATATGAATAGACATAGTTGGTCAATGTGTGTGTACACACTTTAATACTTTTCACGTCACAATGTTGTGTTTGAATTCGCAACTATTTTTTAACACAATTGCAAATTTTTGTTGTATTTTTTTACTCTATTAGACATGTCTAATTTTATTAAAGATAAATAGTATATTGAACAAATATTATATTTTTATATGAAAAATCTGAAAAAATACATGAATAAAATAAAAAATCATAATTTTTTATGAAATAATCTGAAAAATCTCTAGCATCCCAAAAAACGGCAAAAAAATAGTTAAAATTGGTTATATGGCAGCACCGCTGAACACTACTAAAAGTTGCCGACAAAAACTCACCTTTGTTGCCGCCAAACTATGTTCGTGTTCTAAGAGAGTACTAAAAAGTTCGTGAGAGACACACATACTCTTGAGAATTATATACTTTTTGAGCAGACCTCTGTAAATAACATTACTAAAACTAAATAACAAAAGTTCTGTTACATAAATCAAAGACATTAATTTGTTAAAGAAAGAACATTAGTTGAAACTATTTCCCAATAGGTGGCGCATCTGAAAAAAAAATTCTCCCTATTAGGCATATTCTGCTACAATATACAACAGGATATTATTGATTTTCTATTTCGTTCGAAACATAAAAGAATGTTTGCCAAAAGCTATGCAAAATATATGTTTTATGTGTATATTATACTTTAATTTTCTAAATCAATATTCATTTAGATGTTCAAGAGCACAGTATTGCAATTTTTCGTATGTGTATTTATTTTTTTGAAAGAAAGAATTAACATAAATATGGATTTTCCAATGCCTCAATACTTCAAAATTATACAAATTTAACGAAAAAATACCATTTTGATCGATGAAAATTTGTTTTTTTTTTTACAGAAAATGTGAAACAAATGCTTTTATCACGTCGAACATTTCAAAAATTGACTTTAGTATTTTGAAATAAGTCTGCTAGTGACAGCTTAATGTACTAGAATTTTTAATATGTATTAAATCTCATATCTGTGGTTACTAAGACAATTGAAAGCCAAATCCAGGGCCATGCGACCTAGGCATGGCGCAGGGTATTGTTATCTATTTACTTAAGCGCCATTTACTGCTAAGTATAGACACTAAAGCAATTATGTATTTAGCTCTATCTTTATGTATAAATATCTTTGGCCCCATGGCTAGGTCCAAAGAAATTTATATATAAAGAAAGAGCAAAATGCATAATTGGTTTAGTGCCGCTACATTTGAATAGGTGGCGCAAAATCACATTAAAACTATATCCTGCCCCATGGCGATATAGCCTTGGATTATTCTTTCAATCAATTTATTTACCAAAAATATTAAATTAACTACATACTTAAACATTATAATGCATTCAGATGTTGCTAGTAGACTTATTCCATAATTTTAAAGTCAATTCTTCAAATGTTTGTTTCACATTTTTTTTTAAAGTCAATTTTTCAAATGTTTGACGTAATAAAAGCATTTGTTTCACATTTTTATGTCAAAAAAGAAATTTTCATAGAGGAAAATAGTATTTTTTTTAATTCCATTTGTATTTTTGAGAATTGAAGGATTGACATATGTATATTTATGTTAATTTTTTCTTTTATAAAAAAATACAGATGAATAAAGTGCGATATTGTGCTCTTAAACATCTAAATGAATATTGATTTAAAAAATTAAGGTATAATATGCACATAAAACATATATTTTTATAGTTTTTGGCAAATATTCATTTATGTTACAAAGAAAATAGAAAATCAATAATATTCTACTGCATATTGTAGCACAATATGGCTAATGGAGACTAGCTCTGCAGCAAAATATGCCTAATGGAGAGAATGCACCTTCTGGTGGGCCATCTATTGACAAATAGTTACAACTCATGTTCTTTTTTAACAAATAAATTTCTTTGCTGTATTCTCTCCATTAGACAAACACACTTCAATTTTTTAAAGAAAGAACATTCGTTGCAACTATTTATCAATACGTGGCGCATCAGAAAGTGCATTCTCTCCATTAGGCATATTCAGCTGCAGAGCTAGTTCCCATTAGCCGGAACAAAATCGAGTATTTAACAAAAACTATGCTTTAAAATGTGTTTTTTGTACAGTCCATGTTTAAAAAAACTAGTGAAAATGTAAAGGTGCCTCTAAATTGCATATACAAATTTAGTACAATTTCATAGTAGCGACTGGTACATAACATATTTTCTCATATTTTTTCACCAGTCGCTTAGCAGTTAATATTTTGTATTCACCTCCAACATTTTTCCACCACTAAAATTGTTTTTCACCACAAAAAGTTTTTCACCTTAAAAATTTTTTTTCACCTCTAAATTTTTTTTCCACCAAAAAAGTTCTTTTCACATCTAAAAAAGTTTTTCACCTCAAAAAATTTTTTCACCTACATAATTTTACTTTTAAAGTTTTTTATATTATTTGTATAAAAAACAGAAGAGAACATCTTTTTAGGATATTCAAAGATTCAGCACAGCCGAATTTAGCCCTTTTTTGCTTGTTTGTGTTTCGATTTTATGGAATCTTCACTAATTCCAATGTGAACTAACAATAATTATTTAAATCTTAACAGCGGTATTCATAAAAATTTTAAACAGTATTTCAAATCAATTTTAAGCAAAATTTGCTAAAATTGTGTTCATAAACGAATTTTAGCTTAAAATACCTTTTTTAAACCTTGTTTAAATAAACGAATTTTAAAATTGGTTCGACCCTATTTTAAACCTATTTTAAGATGACATTTTTGCTTTGTGTTTATTTTCATTTTAAACATTTTTGCAAAAAATTGCCATTTAAACAAAAGAAGTTATTTGTTTTTGTTTAATTAATAATGGACCCTCTATATTTGATGAAAAGAATTGATAAGAACCATTTTTATGTGGAAAATGTGATATTTTTAATTGTATTTTGTTAATAATATAAACTATTGCCCAAATTTCAAACAATCGTCAGACGAAAATTTACAAAAAGAGAACTTCTTATTTAAAATTGTGTATTAGTACCGTTCGATTACTGGATAATTTGTATAAATCTTGGATACATTTTTTCTGTTTCTGAGCGACACGTTTTCAATTCCGGATAAAAAATTTAAGCAAAAATAAAAAGATTTTTGGATAATTCATTGTATTTTATAGTGGTGTGTTGTTTAATCAAAACAAAGAAAATAAAACCGGTTATTTGAATACTTTTTTATCTACAATAAAATCATTATCTATGTAACACTTTTACTGGGCATTTTGTTTTGACTCTTTTTTTCTTTTTTAATGAATAAACAAGTTTTCATAAATTTTTTATTTTATAAAAACAATATTTTTCTGAAAAACGACAAAAAATCATTGATTTGCATCATTACGATTAATATGACAAATAAAAAAGACAGTGTTGCCATCTTCAAGTTAAAAAATCATTAACAGCGGTATTCATAAAAATTTTAAACAGTGTTTCAAACCAATTTTAAGCAAAATTTGCTAAAATTGTATTCATAAACGAATTTTAGCTTAAAATACCTTTTTTAAACCTTGTTCAAATAAACGAATTTTAAAATTGGTTCGACCCTATTTTAAACCTATTTTAAGATGACATTATTGCTTTGTGTTTATTTTCATTTTAAACATTTTTGCAAAAAATTGGCATTTAAACAAAAGAAGTTATTTGTTTTTGTTTAATAAATAATGGACACTATATTTGATGAAAAGAATTGGTAAGAACCATTTTTATATGGAAAATGTGATATTTTTAATTGTATTTTGTTTATAATAGAAACTATTGCCCAAATTTCAAACAATCGTCATACGAAAATTTACAAAAAGAGGAGCGACCCGTTTTTAATTCTGGATAAAAAATTTAAGCAAAAATAATCATATTTTTGGATATTATTCATTGTGTTTTATAGTGGTGTGTTGTTTATTCAAAACAAAGAAAATAAAACCGGTTATTTGAATACTTTTTTATCTACAACACAATCATTATCTATGTAACACTTTTATTGGGCATTTTGTTTTGACTCTTTTTCTTTTTTTAGTTAATAAACAAGTTTTCATAAATATTTTGTTTTATAAAAACAATATTTTTCTGAAAAACGACAAAAAAATACATAGAAACGAGTACCGTATGGTTTAGTAATCATTGATTTGCATCATTACGATTAATATGACAAATAAAAAAACACAGTGTTGCCATCTTCAAGTTAAAAAATCATTAAATCGTTTATTAGTTAAAATACTGATTATGAATACGAATTTTTAATAAACCTTTTTTATGCCTAAAATGTTTTTTAACTAAAATGCATTTGAAACTTGAATTAAGATTTTTTTATGAATACCGCTGTAAATTTTTTATTAGTTAAAATACTGATTGTGAATACGAATTTTTAATAAACCTTTTTTAGGCTTAAAATGTTTTTTAACTAAAATGCATTTAAAACTTGAATTAAGATTTTTTTATGAATACCGCTGTAAAACTATAACTTATAGTTAAGTCTAGCCAATGCCAGACAAAACTCCAATGGCTCAACTATTTATAGGTGTCCCCAGTAATTGTCAGCCATTGGTATGGAATAGTTTTTTTAATCAAAATTTATTAATTTTAAAAAATAAAAAAAATTGATTATAGGAGTTAATTAGGTTAGGATTAAAATTAAATAAATATCAGAGATTGAATTCAATAGTCTGAAAAAGGCCGCAGCAACATCATTAATAATTTTTTAAAATTTACAACAATTTAAAATTTACAACAATTAAAAATTTACAACATTTTAAAATTTACAACAATTTAAAATTTACAACATTTTAAAATTTACAAAATTAACAACAAAAAATAAAAAAAAAATGATTATAGGAGTTAGTTAAATTAAATTAAATTTACAACATTTTAAAATTTACAACAATTTAAAATTTACAACATTTTAAAATTTACAAAATTAACAACAAAAAATAAAAAAAAAATTGATTGTAGGAGTTAATTAGGTTAGGATTAAAATTAAATAAATATCAGAGATTGAATCCAATAGTGTGAAAAAGGCCGCAGCAACATCATTAAAATTTTTTTTCAAATTTACAACAATTAAAAATTTACAAAATTTACAACATTTTAAAATTTAAAACAATTTAAAATTTACAACATTTTAAAATTCACAAAATTAACAACAAAAGTAGGTGATTTGAAAACCTTCAAGAAATTATAGTCCGATTCTGGGTTAGAAAATTTCATCAAATTTCAGTGATGTCAATTTTATGTTATTTTTTAAATTTTCAAGCATAGTAAGCTGTTTGGGTTTCACATTAAACAAAAAAATGATTGGATGCATAATTTTCAAAATCATATCTCTTTATTCTAAATCGCATAAAATTTTGCTCTCCTGTTTAGCAAAGTTTGGGCCCCCGATATTTAAAATCATTTTCTCGATAGCGCTAATATAAAATTTGATGGTTAAGACGCGAAAATCCGCAAAATGTTGCACACATTTTTTTAAACTTTTTTTTGTAAATAGTTTCCAAATAATCGGGAATAAATAAATAAAGACCTTCAGCAAATGCCGCTTTGTTTTTGACAAAACTAAAAAAATAAATAAAACTAGAAAAGAATCTTAAAACGCTCGAGAAATATAAATACATACGTACATAATTATATGTAAAGACATTTAATTAAAAGCTAAAATTATTTGCGCAATCTTTTTGCAGAAGGTACTTCTAAATCATCACTATAATGACTACCATTGGTACGTATATTTTAATTACGGAAGAAACAGTTGAAATGAACGTACTCGTTGACAAAAGATCTGTGTTCGTACATTTTGCGGATGGTGTTCAGGGTGTGGTAGGGGAATTTGTGAACTTTTTCCTCGTTAAACTATGAACCTTATTAGCACACGCGTAACAATCAATTTCATTGTGTTTAATTGTATTAAACCATATCATACCAAATCGTAAATATTCACGTTGGTGATGTAACAATTCCAGCAAATAATTGTAGCATGTTTTGCATACGATGTTTGGTATCCGGTTATAAAAGTTAAAATTATGGCAGTATGCAAAGTAAAACTGCAAACATATACGTTTACAATACAAAGCAATACTTCACGGCAACACTGCTTTGTCAAATAATGCGATGACATTTTGAAACGTTTATAAACGTGTAACGACGAGTTTTCCTCTGTTAGCTGGGGAAGCTCGCGAGGGTAGGGATCGTCGCAGAAATTTATTTTCTCCAGTGAGCGAGAGTAAAAGACGTGAGTTTATACGTTACAAAAGTTAATTCATTTATTGAGGTTATGACTATAGGATTGATCAAGACAGAGTGAGAGATAATGAAGGAAAGAAGTGGATAACGTGAGCGTTGAGATTCTGTTGGACGACGAACGATCTCGAGTTCGGCCGGTAGCTTGCTGGGAAGACGTCCTGGGACAGCACGCTTCCTTTGGTGTCTCCGAAAAGGGGAGAACAGCGACCGAGGACGGTGCGCATCCTCTTTTAAGCAACGGCTGGGTGAGGGCAGCGACCTCGTACAGCACGCTCCCTCTGGTGTCTTCAAAAAGAAACGGACAGCCACCGGGGACGGCACGCTTTCTTTGTTGACCTACGGCTAGGTGATGGCAGTGACCTGGGACGGCACGCTCCCTATGGTGTCTGCAAAAGGGGACGACAGCGACCTGGGACGGCACGCACCCTCTGGTGCCTTCAAAAGGGGAGGACAGCTACCGGGGACGGCACGCTTCCTCTGTTGAGCTACGTCTAGGTGAGGGCAGTAACCTGGGACGGCACGCTCCATCTGGTGTGACCAGGCGTCCCTTCTGTTGACCTCCAGGATATTCGCAGGCCTTCGAGGATCTTCAAAGGACCTTCAAGGATATCAGCAGGGCCTTGAAGGATGTTCACAGGACCTTTAGGAATATCCGAAGGATCTTCAATGATATCAGCAGGACTTTAAAGTATGTTCGCAGGACCTTCAAGGATATTCGCAGGACATTCCAGGATATCAGCAGGACCTCCAAGGATGTTCACGGCTGCTGACGACTGACCATGATATCTATGATGATGTCTATGTTGTCGCCAGTAAAATAGCAACTTGTGTAGACAGAAATGAGCGACGCGACTTTTGTCGTTACAAACGCTAATACTGCTTTTCGTTTCTTCCCCTCGTGATTGCACTTTTTCACTATATAAATACATAAAATCATAAATATTGATTGAAGAAACACTTAAATGAAGCTTCTTTGGATAAAAATTATGTTACATTTTACCTTACTATGATATGTCATTTTATCACCAAAAATCACAAAGCATCACAAACAAAATCACTGCAAAAATTTGACAAATGTTCTGCATTCAAAAAACTGATGACGTTTAAGAACTCTACGTCTACAATAAATTTTTTTTACATGGATTTAAATAATTTTGCTATTTGGTAAAGTTTATGTATAGTTCATCTTTTAATTGGTAAATGAATAATTTTAGTTCGATTTGAGATCATATAATCATCATATTCATTCTAAATTTTTCAAATGCAAAGAAAACATGACACATTTTATTTGTAAATTAGAGATAATAAAAAAAATCCGCAGTATCCGCATTCCTTTGTGTTAATGATATACAGTGGCCGAAAAAGTCTAGTACGACCCTTATTTTCGCAACTTGGGGACTTTATAACCATAATGATAAAATGATGAAAGTAATGATACAGTTTTGTTTCAAATGCCTTCAAATAATTAAATTTATTATAAACTTAAACTTTTTTCATAAAAATCTAAAATAAAAAAAATAAATATCTACATACGATCTGTACATTAACACAAAACTTTGTTCTGGTATTAAAAGTTATTACTTTTTAGTGAAATCAATACTTTGATGGGCATCTATAACTGCCTGCAGTTGTCTGGGCATTGAATCAACCAAATTTTCGAGCTCTGTAATTTTATTTTTTTCTTATTTTCCGTTTCTCCCACACGTGGTCAATAGTATTTAAGTCTGGGCTTTGAGGCGGTGTGTAAAGCTGTCGTGAGGCATGTTATAGCAGCTAGTCTCTGACAATTGGGTTTTATTTAATGACGACGAAAAAAACTCGTTTTAAGAGTTTCATCCAATCTTTTATTTTTGCGTTGAAAAATAACAACTGTGGAGTTGAGATAATTTTTTCAAGATCACCATAATTCCTAAAGAGCACTTAAAAACGAATCTATTGGTATATGACAGTATAGGTCTCCGTTGCCTCTAACTGGAAAGTTTTTTAGTTTAAATTTTCTGGATAATTGTTATTTACGGTCCCTGGTTTTGATAAAAATGGCTTCAGAACTAGAAAGGAGAAAAATTATTTTGCACGAATAAAATGGTGAATCCTTCCATTTCAAGCAGCGCGGTCGCTTATTAAATTAAAAGATCACAAAAATTTGTGTAGGTCAATAAGTCCTTGGCTTTTTGAATTTTCCGTCTCTTAACCGAAAGAGCAACACTACTCCAGTCAACAGGCATCTGTCCGTTGGCTCCTGTCAAAATTTGAACAAGCTGCGTCATTTAGTTTGCTTTTGACAGCCAATCTTATTGAAGTAAACCCATTGCTCTTTAGAATTGAACGCATTTCCTTATTTTGTGGTTTTTGCAGCTATGGTTGTGTTATAGATGTTTATTGCAGGTTAAAATGCAACTTTGTTTCTTAAACGCTTAAAAACCCGATTTTCTTGCCAATTTTCGTACATATGTATCCGGTATGATCTTTAAAGTTTAAATCTTTATCCAATAAGAAGCCCAGATATTTTATATATACTTTTTATATTACTACATTATGTATTATGAATGTTGTGTTCACATTGATTTCCATTATTTTAGTTGTTGCTTCTGAGAAAATCAATTTATCGCCTGCATACAGACAGCTTCACATTTTTCTGCCGCATATAACATTTCGTTTATATATATAAAAAAGTAAGAGATCCTAAACTTGTTAAATATGACTGAAATCAAGAAAAACTGCCAATACTATTTTTTCCAATGTTTACATTTCCATCTGTTTATAACATAACTAGCTTAAATGCCCGATACTTCGTTATCGGTAGTTTTAAATATCGAAATATGTTAAAGAAAATATTTTTAGATTTTCTAAAGATTTTACTGTTTAAATAAATTTGGTTTATCTTTTGAAGTGTATGTTTAAATTTAAAGCTTTGAATTTTCTCCTTTTTTGCCCCTCCCGGAAGGAATTTCCAAAAACCCCGTCTAAGCGGATGTCTACGCCGGAGGGGGAACCTGCATTCCAAATTTCCAGATCTGCTTAGATCTAATATTTTAGACGGGAATGCCGAAACTTTAATAATCTGCCCATATAAAAACCAAGAGTTTGTGCATCGTGAGAGACATCGTCATGATGTGGTACAATCAAATAAAACTGATGTTTTTATTAAAAAGTAAGGGTAAGTACGTATTATATTTTTAAAGAAGATCAGGTGATAGTTACGTGGCTTCTTGAGGATGTAAGATATTGAAACGACACCACACCATGAAGATGTCTCCCTCGATGCAAAAGACGTAGTCTTGGTTTTTATATGTGCAGATTACAAAGGTTTGGCATTTTCTAATAGATTTTTTTGCAATTAATTTTGTTTGCAATTAATTTTGTTTGCAAGACAAATTGATGTTTTTGAAAGTTCAATTAGGTTTTAGCAGACTTCAGGGAAATTTTCTCAAATTTGTGCAGAAAGGTGAAAAATTTGCTTTGAAATCAGGAAAATTTGCTGAATTTCTCTCATTTACCGAATCTTTGTATCTATGCAAAATTTTATTTGGCCGCTGCTTATGATGAAATATCTATACTTTTCCTTTCTAAATGAAGATACCTAAATAATTATTTCACACTCATACTATTAATTGGGTAAAAAATACGCTTTCAACTGGTTAAAACCCGTTCAATTGGCTTTTTATTTAATTTAACGCCTTCTATTTTCTTTTGAACGTTTTCTAAAAATTGAGTACTTAAAGATTGTTGTACACGCCAACTACCCTTATCTACTATTGCTCAGTATTGGGTTTAAAAGTCTATTGTTTGCTATTGTTTGCTATTGTATTTAGTGTATGTGCGACCTGGCTAAATAAAATCTAAACTAAATTAAGGTATTCAAATTTCTATGAAATTTGAAAAAATTTTCAAATATTTTTCAGGTCCTTAATGGAATTATTTTAATTGTATATTTTCTTTGAAACAATAAAATTCGTGATTCCAGTTGTATTACTTTTTCTATACGACGCGTGCTACACTTATTCTTTCGTTGTGACCTTTCATTTTAGGTTTGTTTTTTTTCCTAAATTTATATAAATATTCCATGCAAATTTAAGTAGATATACCTGGCTAAGTAGTTGGATGTAACTGCATAAAAATTAAGAATTTATAAAAATGCTGCCGTCTTGGAAAAATATTTGCCATAAAAATATTTGAAATTTGGTATTTGTAATTTGATACAATATTACAATCAACAAAAGTTAACAAATGAATTATCTGTTTGTTATTAAAGGTAGAGCAGTACATACAATATTATTGTTATATTTCGCGTTCTGGCGAAGTCCATATACGGAAACAGCTTTCGTACAAATTCGTCCCAAAATGTTCAAACTGTATATTTATATAAAATAAAGAAAAGTCAGATAGATAGGGACTGTCATTTTCATTACAAGATGTTATAGATAGAGATAGAATTCGAAAAACAAAGTTTTTTTTCATAAAAAGAAAATATTTAAGTCAGTATCGTCATACTAAAAATTTAAAATTACCCACCCAGGTGAAAATGTTCATATATGGTAATATATGGGTTCATATATTATTCCATATATGTTTGGATCCGCAATTTGGGGGTATATGACCGTATATGCTCATATATGAACATATATGAATTTCCATATATGGGCACATATGAGTACTTTTCAGTAAAGTGAAATGAATTGTTTGGAAATTCCCGACCGAATTTATTTATGAAATAAGAACACTGTTTCGAAATATTTTTTTATTAATAAAAAATGTTAAGATAAATTAAAAAAATACGTTAGTTTAAGATGATAGAAAATATATGTATATTCATAATAAAGATGTAAAAAATATTTAAGATTTCAGCCCCTAAGAAGAAGGAATTATGATCTGAAAACTTTTTGTAGAGAATTTATCTCTGTTAAAAAAAACCCTCGACTTTGAAAACTTTTTCTTACAGCAAAAACCACCTGAAAAAACCCTGTTTGGTTTTTCCACATTAAAAACTCCAGAATCTTGAGAATGTTTTTCTATGCATTTTTTAGTATATTTTCTTTACGGCTTGTATTGCTTATTCGCTGTTTTCCAATTTCGCTAAGCGATGAGAATGCATTGCATCTATATTAATTTGTTAGCAGTGTTAAAAGTTTTCATCTACATTGAAAATAAATATTTGGTTAAAAATAATGAATTAACAGAGTATCCTTTTTCTTAAATTACCTGTTATTTGTTTTTTGTCAACTGCATTACACATTACAATATCGCACTCATTTGTAAGTATCTATAAACGCGACAATTCTTTTGTATATTTTTGAATTTCTGTTAATATTTTGTTTCTAGAATTTTAATTTTTATGTTTTTTTTTTTGACATTTAACTCAAATTGATATTAAAACAATTGACTTTTAGTTATGCTGGTGTTTTCGTCGTGGTGGTGACCAAAATTATTATAAAACATATTTCTTTTTTTAAATTTTGTACCACAACTGAAAATCTGTCACATAACATTTTTCAAGTCAGTATACATAACAATACATTGTTATTAACTATATTTATTATAATTTATAATTAACAAAAACACATTTTTTATTTGGCGATTGCGTTTTTGGAGCGTTTTAAACTCGCCAAATTTTTTGGCAAAGGGCTCTATTTATACTGTAAGTACTCTCTTGTACACATCCCCTTTTTTATTGCCATATTGGCGGTCTTGACCTTGGAATTTCAAAGTTTTATTTTTGGTAACGTAGGATAAAAAAAGTCTTATGTTTACTCCAATTTTCGCTTAAGAATTTAAAGTGGATCTTAATTCGGTAAAACAAGGGTTTAAATTGAAAAAAAAAACATGGTCATATCTGACAAAAAAGAAAACATGTTACCCATACATGGAATAATATATGTATTGATATCTGAACATATATGGCATATATGAACCAATATATGGACAAATATATGCAATATATTATAATATATTGCCATATATGAACTTTTTCTTTGAATGTATTTGCCCATATATGCTTACATACATGACATATATGTTCATATATGCTAATATATGAAATCATATATGCTCATACATGAAACCATATATGACGATATATTAACATATATGAACATTTTCACCTGGGCATATAAAAAATCGTTATCCTTAAAATACCGTTACCGAAATAATAGAAAATAACGTTGTCGCTAAAATACCGATACCGAAATAACTGAAAAAATCATTATCCCTAAAATAACGTTACCGAAATAATAGAAAATAGCGTTACCCTCAAAATAACGTTACTGAAATAGTAGAAAATAGCGTTACCCTTACCGATAACCGCATTTGTATCGGTTACCATCCATGGTTATGAGTGTTCGAATTTTCGAAATTTCTTTGACGTTTCATATTCATAACAAAAAAAATTTAACTTTTTGTAGCCATTTTTTCGTTCGATTTATTAAATTTTCTTTTTTATTTGTATTTAAACTTTTTTATATTTATTATTACCACCTTGAATGACGCCTAAAATTTTTTTTCGAACTTATCAAATGCAAATGTAATTTTTTATCATTCTCCATAAATGGATAACACAATTCAGTGTAGATCAGAATATTTTCGATATGTTTTGAAATTGAACATGTTCGTTGAGATGTTTTGCACATGTTTTGCTCGCATAAAAATATATTGGAAAATATGTACCAAAACAAGTATTTTGATCAAAACATGTAATTTCGCTTAAAACACATATATGGAAATGCAGTATACGACTGGAGAGTTGTTGGGCTTATTGGGTTTGGCGATGGGTATAACTTTTCAAGATCAGAATAATCATTATAGGTGTCAATTTCTATACATGAAGTATATTGAGTACCATTCCTTATTTAACGTTGGTATTTGTTTTGATTTCTTCTTTATAACTTTTGTAATGTTCCAAAAGGGGGAAGAACCTTTTTCTAGAGTTGCCAGATGGTTATTACAAGACGAATTCCTAAATTTAATGATTTCATCTTGTGTCTTGTCTTTTTTTGTTGACAATTTAATTTTAATACGCTAAATTATAACGAAAAACTAATGAAAGCCCTTAGTAAGTAGATTGATTGAAGATTCGTAATCTTGATAAAAATTAAGATCAGATTTGGAGAATTTGTTCAATTAAGGCGTTAGCACGTTGAATTTTTAATTACATATTTTCAGAAAATTATAATATTTTGACTAACATATGTATTTTGATATATACATTTTAAAAATATCTCGAACTACTTTAAAGTTACTGATTTTTTCAAATTTTGATTTCATATTATTTTTATGCACATTAATTAAGACTGTATTGGATAATTTTGTTAAATTATATCGTATAGCTAAAAAATAAATCAGTTTAAAGTTAAAACCACTTTTTGTATAAATTACTCTAACGACAAATTACTAATTTTTAAAAGGCAACTTTTTTTGCCACCTCTAAATATAAAAAAATGTTGCTGAAACTTGGCACAAAGAGTTTTTAGACATTGTGGAGATTGCGAACTCAAACTTTGATGTTTTTTTGGAGCACTCTAGTGCCTGATATTAAATTGTGCTGCTTCCCTTTCAAGTGCAGTAATGTGTTGTTTTTTCTTACATTTTCTGCAATTTCCTGAAGTACAATTGTTTGCAGTGTTATCATTTCTGAAACAATTCACGCACATTTTTTGCAGTTGTAAGAATTTGTTGCATTGATACAATTTATGCGAATGTTATTCGTTTCTTAGTTTATTCATTGTGAAATGGCAAACCTTACTGAGCATTTTTGGTATTACCACATGTCACGATTTTTTTACACTGTAAAACCAAATAGCAAAAAATCACCCTTTATAAAGTTTAATTTTGAAAGTTGATGACTTAAAAAATTACAACTTTTTCTGATAATTCCACCCGTATTGCTTTGCAATGATTATTTAAAATATTTACTATAAAAACTTTCTAAAAAAATTCTCATTTGATTCTAGGCTCAGCAGAAATCATTCAACCAAAGAATACGGATTTAAGACCATACCTACAAATTGCTTTTTACGACCTCAGGAATTTTATTTTATAAATGGCAAAACTTATTGCTTTATGATGTTACGTTAAGGTGTTTTATACAAAATTAAAAAATACTATTTGCCTTAAGTTTTTTTCTTCAAAGTCCAAAAGAACTGGATAAAAAAAATATGTCACAATCTGATATCATTTGTAAAATCCAAGGAGCGGCCATAGCAGAATCCAATGAAGTGAACGATCAATTAACAGCAGAAGATTATCACAATCACTTTTCAAATTTGGTAACGACAACTTATACACAGTATGGTATACTAGTCACAAATGATCAAATCGAAGATGTAGCTAATGCCGCAGTGCCTTTGTCGGTAATTCAACCGGATATGCATGATCTTGATCAGCATGAACAACTTGCCAAAGATCACGATTTAGATAATGATGACAGTATCGAGGAGATTGCATTGAAATCTGAAGACTCTCATAGTTTGGCAATGCATTCAATTGATGATGGTAAGTTTGTACACTTGCTTATGAGTTATACCTTTGTTTATTTCTTACAGGATGGGTTTAACAAAATAAAAGGTGGTTGACAGTCAAAATGTATGGTACGGTTGGCAATTTCTGCCTGGGAATTTTACTTAAATTTAGTAGCATTTACTATAATAATATTTTAACATTATTGTATATTGCCTAGATGGCAACTCTGAAGGTAGACGAAGTAAGGAACAAACAAAACAAAAGCACGTGGTTTTTAAAAATGAAAACAAATAACCCCAATATATAAATCTAACAAAATCGCAAAAATATATTTTATACAAAATATATCATTCCACAATATATTGCAATGTAAAATTAAACCCAAACAAAAAAATTTAAAAAATTGTGTTTTTCAAAAATTTGTTTGATCTGAAACTTTTTACATCTGTTTTCTAGTACAATTGCCAAGATCCAAAAATATAAGACATGGTATAACCCAACAAGATTTGGTCTACTGGGTTAGCATGCAACCAAAAAAATTTAAAAAATCGTGTTTTTCCAAAAAATATATCAAATTAAAAAAAAAAAAAAAAAATTTTAAAAAGAAGGAATTTTTTCCTACCCTGATCCCTGCTACTCTAATTTAATGGTACATTTGATTAGGATAACCATATTTGTATTACCCACTTTTGAATATTGACATATTTTTAATAATTGTGATAGATTGCACCAATTATCTAGTATTTTCACTAAATAAATGGTTCCTACTACTGTACACAATAAATTTTAAATTAATTTTATTTTAAAAGTTGATTGGAAATACCAATAATTGTATAATAGGATAGATTTTAGTTCCTTTTCCCTCTTTTTATTTCTTAATGCAAAATTTAAGCATTATTAATTGATTATAGGGAATTCTAAATAAAATTTTTTCCTAAGAAATATATTTTAACGGTCTTAATCGAATTCCAACCAATCTTTTCTCCGGGTGTTTAATTTAATTTGACATTGAATATCTATGATTCAGTTTTAGAAATATCAATTTAAAAAACATATTAATTTTGTGTTTTACATTAAATTTTACAAGTGCATAATTTAACTACGAAGAAAAATAGCAAACATTCGCTTTACGAAAGTTTCATGAAAAAATTGAAAAAAAAAAATGAAAATAAGTGTGTATCACGAAATGTATCATGAAAAAAGTAACACGAAGCATATCATGAAAATTTTCACCACCAGTCCCATTCAATTTTTCATTTTGTGATATATGAAAATAAAATGTGTTATTTCATGTTTCACACGAGAACATGTTGTGTAAATTTCAATTTTTATATCATGAATGAGAATAAAAATATGAGACACAATATACCACAATGAGAAAATGAAATGTGTGCGTAAGAAGAAATGAACATAAATGAAAAGTGAAACACATTGATTATATTTTATTCATGTACAGTGATACATGAAATAAGTAAAATGAGCACTTCGTGGTGTGCAAATTCGAACTCTGTTCAAAACTGGACTGCTGCATCGCCAAGTACCCGTACTTATATGAGTAGTCAGGTATTCTAGTTATCTTCAGCTGCCAAAGATTTCTAGTAACATACATTTCTGTAGCACTGTTGCCCAGTTAAGCATGTTCGTCCCGAACAGACACAGCTAGTTCTTTTCCATAGTCCCGATCAGACATAGCTATTCCTTTTTCATAGTTGGCTTGTCGCTCCAGATGCACAACCTTCATTTTGGACCTTGGGATCTGATCTTTCTGTATTCTGTGTACCACATCATTCAACCTTTTAATTACTCTATAGGGGCCGTCCCAATACGTTTGTAATTTGGGAAATAGTCCTTTTTTTGGTTGCGGGTTAAATTGCAGAACCAGCTGACTCTCATTAAATCCTTCAGAGTTTGCTGCCCTATCGTACCCCATCTTTTTCTTATCGCTGACTTTTTTAATTCGATTGCGCACAAATTCATGAAGCTCGTTAAGGTCTTCTTGTTTCCGGGAAGCGTTTTCGTTGTCTTTATCTATAGCGGCGGGCTTAACACCAAATTCTAAATCGCTAGGCAATTTAAGTACCGTTCCGAAAAAAATTTTTGCAGGTGTCCGGGAGGTGGAATCGTGAACAGCCGATCTGTATGCAGACAGAAATTTGGGGATGTGTTCACCCTAGTCCTTCTGATGTGTACTGACCACTTTTCTTAAGTATTCCTCTTAAGTATTCCATACAACTCACACATTTCTTTGAAGATAGCAGATTCAAAATTCCATCTCTGGTCAGAGTGTAATTCTAATGGGCCAGCTACATCCATTGCTATCCGCTCGAATGGGGCACCCGAGTTGTCTTGTTGAAGTTGCCCACGACTTCTCCTTACTGGTCCTTTAGCTGCGATACATTGCGCACAATTTGCTATCCAATTGCTTACAGCTTGCTGACAGCCGACTTACTGGGTCGTTCTTTTAACTTCTCTATGGTTCTTGTGACAATAAGATGACCACCACTGGGACCGTCATGGTACTCCTTCAATACCTCATTTATTCTAGATGCCGGCACTACAATCAATTTAGTTTTACTTTGCTGTCTGCACTTTCTCATATACGGTATAAGCAATGGCCTATCTCCTGTAGGCTATTCAACTAGGCCCAATATGCTTTCATCAGTGCATAGCTTGGGAATTTCGATTAGAATTATAAATCATTACGATTAGAGAAATAAAATAATCTAATCATTGGAATTGAATTTTGATAAAAATTTCAGATTACTAATTGATTTGATTAGAAATAATCAAAAATCTAATCACAATTAGTGACGATTAGCATTTCTAATCAAATCTAATCAAAACTAATCCAAAAAATAATTGATTAGATTTCTTGATTATTTTTGATTAGATCAACTATTTTTAACTATTTTTGAGAAAAAAAAATTTATTTATCACATTTGTTGCTATATTTACATAATTTAACAGTTTTTGAATATTGCATAAAATTGCATAAGGTGCACCCTGTTCTTTAAATAAACACTAGACACAGCTGGTTCACTTTGTTGTTGTGCTATTATTAATGTTCATTCTCAACGTGTTTTGTGGAAGTACAAGTATAATTTTTTTGTTTACTTAATATTGAAAGTAAAATCTTCGTCGTAATGGATCTAATTGTTTTCGAAGACCAAGACTTCTCCGCAGACGATGATGTATGTGATCCAAATTATGTACCGACGAAGGTGATCCGGAACATAGTTTCGGAGAGCGAGCCGGCAGTGAATGTTAAAAGAATGCGTAGCACCGGAAGTTCGCCCAAAATAATTTTCAACCCTGAATTTTATGTGGCAATGGTGATGTATGTAAGTTTTACCCATTATCTTCCATTAGGTTTGCTGTATATGGTGATGTATACTTGTTATAAATAAAATTTTTATTGATATTCATTTTAAATCAATATATTAATTGTTTCTTCTTGTTGTGACAGACAAATGGGAGTACAACCGCTAAATGTGTGGCCTGTCACAAATTAATAAAAGGCACAGGTAAAGTTACCTCCAACTTCATCTCTCATTTAAAAGTTCGGCACAGCGAGTTGCACAAAAAGTATATGAGGATGAAAGCAGGTAGGCCTCCTGTTTTCTTTTTTGGCTGATATAATCTTTGCCAACATGGGGTCATTCCATTGCGTCGCTGACCAGGCTTCACTCGACTCGATATACGTTTGTCGAATGTCCACGATATTGCATTTTCCCTCAGCCTTTAAACAGTGCTTGCAATGCTTCCTACCCTTGCTGTGCCCAATGGTAACCGTTTGTCGAATGTCCACGATATTGCATTTTCCCTCAGCCTTTAAACAGTGCTTGCAATGCTTCCTACCCTTGCTGTGCCCAATGGTAACCGGCTTTCTTACTTGAGCCTTGCGCTCATATCCATCATCAAAGGGGGTATTTCAACATTCCGCTAAATCATAACTTTTTCCCCCATATGCAGATTAATGCCGTGACTAATTATGAAATCTGCACCAATAATTACTTCGTCCACAATATCGGCAACAATAAAAACGTAATTGACGCTTATGTTGGCAATCGTTAGTTACACATTCACTTTGCCATAGACAGTACCAGTCTCACCCCATATAATGGTGCAATTGCCTCCTTGACTAAATCGGGCAACGACTTATTTGCTTTCTGCAGTCTACCTCTAAGTTCCATACGGTAAATTTCCTTTTTGTATTCGCCACCATACTTTCGCTGCAGTGGCACCATAATGTCATCATAATTATTTCTGCAGGTCATTGGCACACTTTCTAGAATTTCTGCAGCGTTTCCTTTTAAGGGCAGAATTAACTTTATAGCCTTTTCTTCGTTATTCTACACATTTCTGGCAGCAACTGTCTCAAACTGGAACTTAAAAATATTAAACGGTATGCTGGCATCAAAAGTGGGGGCCTTTGCTTTACCAGAACTTTCCTGAATAATTCGAACTGGGCCCTCTTGACATTAAAGATTATTCACTTTATTTTCTAGATCTTGTAGTTTTCTCTCAACATCTTTGGTTTGTACGTCAAATCTGTCTACGCCGTTCTCTAAGTCGGAAACTCTTTTAAAAACCTCAGAGATTGTCTAATTAGCAGCTTTAGAAGTTTCCTGAAGTTTTTCTTCCATCTTAGCAACCATTTTCTCGTTATCTGCTCTCGAAGTCTCTATCTTAGCTAACAGTTTCTCGTTGTCTGTTCTAGCAGTTGCTTGAAATTTAACTAACAATTTTTCGCTGTCTGCTCTAGAAGTTTCTAGCAGTTTCTCATATTTTTCCATCTTTTCCATGATAGCAGCAAACATTGCGTTAAACTCCATATTACCTTCTATTTTACGGGTACTCCCCTCCATTGCTTCTTTTTCATCAAATTCGTAAGTTGCAATGTCAATGTTACGCCGCTAGAATTCCTCTATGAGCCTCTTTTTGCAATTCCATCTTATTTTCTGCTGTCGATTGCTCAATTCCTTCTTGAGCTGTTCCACCTTAAGCTCCTCCAATTTCATGACTGCTTATTATTTTGCAATCCCACTTCTGACACCAACTGTTACGATTTTACCCTTTGTAAAATCGTTGATTTATTTACCTTTTAAATAAATCGAGTTCTTCTATATTGCAAATAATAAACACAGTTTGAAATTATTTTTAGCCTTATTTATTTATAACAGGCACTAAAATTACAGAATTAATAAACGTTAGCCACACTTTAGCGTTTTATTTAAAACTGAACTGCTGCATCACCAAGTTCCTGTATTTTTATGAGTTGTCAGGTATTCTAGTTATTTCCAGCTATATATAAAGGGTGTCCCAAGAAGAACGCAATTTTTAAATTTTAAATAAAACACAGATATTTAAAAAAAATCGTGAAACTTTATTATATCGTAAAGAAGACAGAATGAGGTTATGTATGGAACAATATATCGTGCAGATGGCCGCCGCGGCTTTGCTGGCATGCACGCGACTTTTAATGAAATTTTCAATGACCGTTTTGCATGAATGCTGCGGTATTTCATTAATGTAGCGTCCAATTTCCTCTTTTAAGGCTTGAGTCATCGTCGGCTTATTCGCGTAAACCATCGACTTCAAAAAACCCCAAAGAAAAAAATCTAATGGTGTTAAATCGCACGATCTAGGCGGCCAATTCTGATCTCCAAAACGCGAAATAACACGACCGGGAAATGACTGATGCAGCTATTGAATTGTTTCTCTGGCTGTATGACATGTGGCGCCGTCTTGTTGGAACCACATGCCTTCCACATTCATTTCTTCAATTCTAGGCAAGAAAAAACTGGTTATCATTTCACGATACCGAACACCATTGACTGTTTGCGCTTGACCTGCCTCATTTTCATAAAAAAAGGTCCAATGATTCCTCCAGCCCAAAAACCACACAGTGACACGTTGAGGATGCATTTGCTTCTCGTGAATCACTCGAGGATTTTCCTCACCCCAAATTCGACAATTCTGCCTATTGACGAAGCCATCAAGATGAAAATGGGCCTCGACACTGAAGATGATTTTATCGGCAAAATCAGCGTTTTCATGTTGTCTCTCCAATACCCAATTAACGAACTCCCTTCGCTGTCCATGGTCAGCTGGCTTCAGTTCCTGAGTCAATTGAACTTTGTATGCATGAAGATGCAAATCTTTCGTCAAAATTCGCTGCAAAGTGGATTTGGAGACACCAATTTGCTGAGCTCGGTGTCGAATTGAGGTGGATGGAGTTTGAGCGAAATCATCACGTACAGCTGCGACATTTTCGGTCGATCGACCTGGTCGATGGCGCGTTGTTGTCTTTACATCACTAACAGACCCAGTTTCGGCAAATTTATCCATTAATCTCTTTACAGTTGACTCTTTTGGAGCATTATTGTGACCCCAAATTGATCGCAATTTGCGAACTGTAGCCGCAAACCTTTTACCATTTTGGTAAAACAATTTCACAATGAGAATGCGTTGTTCATTCGTGTAGCGCTCCATTTTTACTAACCTCATACCTTCTACTAGCAAACAATAACAATTGTTCAAATGTCAAACAATGACACTTCGAATGTTGCCAGATTTAAAAATTGCGTTCTTCTTGGGACACTCTTTATAAGAATAAAAGGAAAATAATATTCCACATCAGTACAAAAAACTAAAAACAGTTTTGTAAAAGTTACTCTAGAAACAATTCTCTTTTAGATTTTATTTTAAATAAGAAGTTTGGTCTATATTTTTAAATTTTGTGGTAAATTTTTAAATTCTAAACTGCCAATATATTATTTTTTTGTGGTATCCAGCCTGCATCTTGTAATTCGTAAATTTGAGCTGTTTATTGTGTTGAATGTTGTTTGGTTCCTTCAAAAGTTATTGTCTTATAACCAATATTGCGCAATAATTTAAAAACGAAAACTAGCAATTTCACATTTTTACAAATATATTTATATAAAGATAATGTGGGGTGCATTACTGGTAAATTAAAGACCATCTGCAAAGACTTCAGTTCAATTGTATTTTTACAACCATGTACCAATACTAGGTAATTTTAATTTGCTTTGAATAAGTGCCTGATAAAGTATTTACTCTGTTCTATCATTAAACTTGTTTTTAAATTTGTACAGTATTCCAATTACCGGAGATATTGTTGACTTCAAATCCTGTATATTTATTCTCATACTTTACTAAAATGGCATACATATAAACTTTTCCGTAAAGTCCAAGATTCTTTATATCACTTACATATATGGTAAATAGTAGTGGGACTAAAATACTGCCTCGCGGAACGCCATGCTCGACAATACTAAGAAAAGTTCGGCAGCCATTCACTTCAATCTTTTTTAAAATTACTTGTAAAAATATTTAGTGTCGTACCACGTATTCCATTATATTACATTTTTTTAAAAAAGGATTTTATGATCTTCCATATCCAAATCTTTTGAAAAATCATAGAAAATTCCAGCAACACAATTAAAGCCTTGTTACAAATCTTGACATGTACAATTAATAACATTCACGACAGCATTTTCAGTTTCACCCTTTCTAAAACCATCTTGAGAATCATAATGAAGAAGTTAGTTGTTAAGAACACGTGTATGTAAAAGCATATTAAAATAAATAATATAATTAATATAAACAGAATATCAACGTTTATTAAATTTATTTCATACATAAATATAACTAAACTGAAACATGGTGTCAGGTGTGAAATAAAAAATAAATAATTATATCCGACTCTGAGAATATAGAAGAGGAGACATGTCAGGCAGTCGAAAATAAAATAAAAAACTCAAAGTGAACAAATTAGGAACAAACAATGAATGCAAACACGAGTGCTGTGGTTATAAATGGCCCTGAGCTTATGCAGTTCAATGAACCCGGAAAATACTGGTCTATATGGAAGCGGCGTTCTAATGTTTATTTGCTGTCATCAAGAAAAAAGAAAGAAGCCGATGATGTTAAAATTGCGCAGCTGCTGCTGTTGAAACAAGAAGAAACTGTTGAACATGTTTTAAATAAATTCAAAGAATATTGCAACCCGAAGAAAAGTATTACAATGGAAACTTTTAAGTTTTTTAACAACACAACAACAAGATCAGCCATTTTGTGAATTCGAGACAGAGCTGCGCAAACCAATAAAATTCTGTGAATTCGTCTTCTCTTATATCTGTAAAAATTTCAAGATCTTATACATCGTGATAGAATAATTTTGGGTGTTTTTAATCTATAAACAAGACTTTTAGAGACAGAAGATAATGATTTGAATGATGTTTTTCGAAAGTGAATAGTTGC
The DNA here is from genome assembly GCA_949748255.1 of Eustalomyia histrio. NCBI lineage: Eukaryota > Metazoa > Arthropoda > Insecta > Diptera > Anthomyiidae > Eustalomyia > Eustalomyia histrio. The sequence goes on from OX456528.1 coordinate 12,695,895, forward strand.
TTAGTTGGCACAAAAGAATAATAAAAAGCTTGAGGAAAAGGATGAAGCTAGAATTAATGCATTAAAACGTTGTGAAAAAAAGGTAAAAACATTCAGCAGAAAGACGCGTTTTCTATGCAGTTCGGAACATCGGCAAGCACATCCAGCAAATGAAGGATGGTCGGAAATGTATTAAATGCAAAACCCTTTAAAATATATTATAATAAGCTGGCGAGCACAAGACTTTAGCTTTTAAAAGACTTCAGAAACTATACAAAAACGTTTTTAAATTTTTGTAGAAAAATCAAAAAGGAACCCTTGTGAAAATATTACTGAAATAATGGTTTAATAAGCTTAAACAATTATACAATAAGGTTATGCCTACAATTGTAAAATAAACTTATGCCTAAAATTATAGAATTAGCTTATGTTTGCAAATGAGCCAACACACACGAGACTAATATTTAAGCGCACAATTTTTGTTCTTTTCGTAACAATCGGGAATGATATTCATCTAGCATAAAAGGTATACGTATACATAGATTTGTGTGTTAGTGTTTTTTGTATTCATTTAACGTTTGACATTTTCTAAAAATGTGCATGTATTTGTTTTGTGCTGCTAATGCGGGGTAGAAGCTGGTTGAAACTATACGAAACCAAAAAAACATTCTATTTGCCCCGCTTGCCAACAAGCTAGCATGTTATGCCAGCACAATTGTTCTGGTGTGTGACAGCTCAATAAAAACTCACCTTTTTTGTATTTGTTTTAATTCATTTTTAGTAAAATTAAAAAAAGACTAAAAAAATACAAAAATGAAAAAAACATCAAAAATTAAATATTCAAAACAAGTTAGGCGAAAAATAAGTGAGTTCAGGAAAAAAAAATTGTCGGCGGCACATATTTTGAGAGTTATAGACCACTAAAATTTGGATATTTCATTTAATGTATAAATTAAACAGTTTTGTTGATTTGTATTTTTAAAATTTTTTATTTATTATTTTATTTAGGTTTACATTACATTTATTGTTCTAACACAGTATGTTTTTCTTTATTTCTTACTATGTAAGTTTCATTGCTTTACACTTAATTTATTTTTATTTATTTCTAACTATGTTAGATTCATTTGTTTTTATTTTATTTCATTGCGTACCATGTAGGCTTGAGACTAATTAAAGACTGAATCTTAGAGTAATGTATTTAAGAAACCACAACCTTACATTTTATTTTCTTGCGCAATAAGCAAATCATATTGAAATAAGCAAAACGACAAAAATAATAAAATGCAATTCTAAATAGAATTGCATGAAGTTATGTTAGCACCAAAAAAGCAGACGTCTGGAAATTTGAATCCTTTTAGAAACTTTAAAAAATTCTTTCACGTAGTACGTTAACTACTCCCCCTTTAAGATGCAGACTTCCCCGTCTGTTCGAGCCCGCGAATGGCATTCGTGGCCTCAATTTAGTTGTCTCTTCTAATTATAAAAAACGATATAGAAATTATAAGAATAATTATGAATAGTGAGGCTAAGGTAAAAAAGGGCTCCTCTAACTTTAAAATGTAAACGAGAAATATTCTCTATTTGCCACATTCAATTTATGAGGTAAGAAAACGATAAAACGGACAAATGTTCCGAGATGTTCCGTATGAGCAATAGGTGATTCAGGTTACATAAATGTTAGCTTTCGAGAATTGCTTAACCTTGATGTGTTAACAACAAGCTCACCCTCAGATATGTATCAGATATGTAAGTATGTATGATATGTATGTACCCCTGCCAAGTGTTCTGTTCTCGCCTTGAATAGTTATAGTTGGTCGTTAATGATAGTTATTCCATCATCAACCGATACAAGATATGGCATCGTATTGTCCTCGTTCTCTAACAATTGTCAGAATGAAGTTATGGATTTCTTTTTTACAATTTTGCAACATAAAATACGTACTTTCACTTTTTGCGATATAGTTTGTTTAAAATGAGAGAATTCAGTTTTGATAAACAACCGGATATATTGATTGTTTCTTACAACATAATTTGATAATAGGAAACATAATTAGGAAATGTATAACATCATTATCCTGAGCAACTTCCAATTTAGAATTCGCAATGATCTCGCTTGTGCCCACGCTAGAATCCATTTCGGACTTTAGAATGAAACTTATTTCCCTGCTATCCAGTAGAACAAGATTCACTATCTGGATGTTCTCAAGCACCATCGATAAAGCTATGTTGTCCAATTCCCCAATAATGACCCTGATTCCGGTGATAAGTAAATCATAAAGATGACACAAATATATTTTCGAGGCTTTAGAGTTCCTAGGTAACGGGCGTAAGGTTGTTAATCTGAGCCTGTAACTCAGTTTTTATCATTACCTGTCTATTATTAACCGTTACCAGTTTATCCTGCTTGTTGCGGACCTCGCTAAAATCTTCGTAGTAGGGGGTGCCAGCAAAATACTTCAGTGTTTTTCTAACTAGGTTAATACTACGCCCATACCTGTGATGGATGGCCAGTGAATCCATCATTTTAACAATCTGATCCGGGTCGGTTTCCAGTAATTTTCTCATTTGAGACTTAGAAAACAGTTCGACATAAAAATGAGGTAAAGCAAGCTGCACGAAATTTCGTTAGCAAACTGTCGAATAAGTGGGGACAGGCACACCGAACAAATACTGTCTACTTATAAATGTTAGTTGGATGAATTTTTGGTCTTTCCTAGTAAGTTCTCGTCGATGTTTTTGGAAGCAGGTAAAAGAATTGCTGCAGACGTAATTAGAACCATAGATATTTCTCCAAAAAGGCCATTGAAAATAAAAGCATTATTAAATACTACTACTAATTAGTTCCCAAAAAGGATTATTACCCATGCAATTGTATAAATATTTCAGAAAGATCTGCCGAAGTGGCTTTGCACAGTTTAGTTGACCACACGACAAATAGTCTAATAAAGTTGCAGACAAAAGCTGGAAGATTATACATGTTCATCGCGAATGTTAACATATAAATGGCGGTGTGTTGGTAGCAGCGGTCACTCAACATAAAAACAACCATTCAGTGAGCATGCTTTACTAACAGATCAGCATTTGTTTGCCGTCTGTTTGGTTCCTTTGGAATTGAAAAACAATGAGAAAGTTATATAAGAAAACCCACGGCCTTCTTCTACAAACTCAAATAGCTGCAATTGTTCCAACTGCAATCCACCATTTCTGTTTGACTATGATCGATGGTAAAGTTTTTTCAGCTATTGCTGATTTGTCGCCTCAAAGATGTTGAATTTGTGGAGTATCGTACCACCTAGTGCCATGAATGACACAAAAAATTAAAGAGTTGAAACCAAATAAAAGCCTTTACGAGTACGGACTCTCGACTTTACATGCGTGTATAAGGACTTTGGAGTGCATTTTGCACATTGCGTATAAACTTGAGTTATAAAAATGGGAAGCTCAGGAGAATAGAAAAAGGATTTATTTGAGGCAAGGAATAAAAATATAGTTGATCGGATAAATATAGGGTGTTTTTTTAGAGTGTCACAACTTTTAGTTGGCATCACTGCTTTATTTGACAACACATTTAACAGCTGATAGTTGCTTTTTGTTTAGTTTGCTTTGAAATTTCATTATGAATCCACTTACACCAGAGCAACGCGTGATTTTTGGCCATATGTCGTTTTTTAAATCCTCGTTTAATCGGTCCAATAAGTTGGCATAATATTCGCCGTTTATTGTTTTTCCTTTTTGAAGGTAATCGATGTGGATTATCCCGCGTACATCCCTTATCACCTTATTGACCGACAAACTTACCTCGGCCTTACTCGGAGCTGGTTCACCCGGAAAAACCCATTGTTTAGACTGATGCTTGGTCTTCGGAGTGTGGTAATGGATCCATGTTTTATCCACAGTTACAAATCGCCGCAGAAACTCATTCGAATTGCGGTTAAACAACTCCAAGCAATCCTTTGAAGTTGTCACACGAGTAAACGTGGCACCCATCTTGCAGACAGTTTTCCGAAATCCAACTGATCATTTAAAATCGAAACCACACTGCCAAATGAAATGCCTATGGCATCAACAATCTCACGCGATTTTACTCTTCGATCAGCCAACACCATATCGTGGATTTTTTCGACATTTTCGGGTGTATTGACCTCAATTGGCCGTGCAGAACGTTCAGCGTCATTTGTACTTGTGTGACCACAACGAAAGTCAGTAAACCATTTTTACCATTGAAATCGATGGTGCAGAGTCTCCATAGTATTTATCAAGCTTTTCCTTGGTTTGATTGACGTTTTTTAATGTTTAATGAGTAATCGAAATTCCCTTTTTTTCTATTTTTAAAAAAATCCACCAGGTTGTATGTTTTGAACAGCTGTTAAACGCAAAGTAAATGACGGAACTTGCTCAAAATTTGACAGTAGTCTATTAACAGGTGGTACATGATGGGAGCAGTTTTGCATTTCATATAACTACGAGGGAAGTTCGAAAAGTCACGGACTTATTGATCCGCCCTCGTAAATAAACATATACATATATCTATGAACTACCGGATAACTAATTGTTATATTTTTGTGTTTTTTATGTGAATATTTATTGCTCGATTATGAATAGCAACCAATCTTTAGTTGCGTTGTCAGAGACTAAAAAAGATATTACAGGTGACAACTGAGAGTTATCGATTTAAGTTGCTAAATAGCACATATTTGGCAACCAACCACTCATTATTGGTTAAGAAACACGTATTAATTTGGCAGGTCTTATGTCAGTTAATTTTATATGGGAAGTGCAAAACCCACTCAACCGAATACATCCATTTTGGGCATGATATCGTGTCGTACTAAGCCAATTGTTCGTACAAATTTGGCCTTAAAGTAAACCTCATCGCCAGGATTATTCCTATTATGGAAGGCTAAGTCAAATCTCTGCTTATTTATGATCCGTGAACGAATTTTTCTCTCCAGGTCCTCCGGTATAGCACGAACAATATCGATCCGCCTCATTCCGGTTGTGGAATGAATTGACCTATTTTACTCGGATGCAGCAAGAAGGACTAGATCAACGGCATCAGTCGAAGTGTCATCTATTTTTAAACACCTTACGATCTCCGTCAACGTGCTATGGAACCGCTATACTCGTCCATTAGATAAGCTGTGGAGAGGTGGGATAGCATGAATGTCTGCACCAAAGTTATTTCTGACGAGTGTTTTTATCGGAGAGAGTTTGAAAGATTTTTCGCTATCGTAAATTGACACTTTATTCACTTTAAAGAAATTTAATATCTCCAGAAGAGCTGGTTAGAAAGAATTGTTTATTTGTGTTTTAAATGTCCATATGTAATATTTCTCCGTAATCCTTTATGAACCGTATATAATAAGCTGCGAGTCCTAAAAAGACCCCCTAAAGTTGAGGGGATCTCATAATTAAATATTGCTTCGATTTTACTTGGACACGTTCTAATACCCGTATTTGAAACAAAAAATCCCAAATATTTTACGCAAGTTCTAAAAAATCCCGCCAAACGAAGGTAAACTTTGCAGCAGAAAGAAAGTTTCAACCTTGTTGAACACTAGGGTGGGTCGAAAAAAAAACTTGCGCCAGTCACCCCCTAGAATTAAAGATAATGCGAAGGCGATCTCAAAAAAATTTTTTTTTGTCACGCCCTTTGACCCCGCGCTTTTACTTTTTTAATTCCTGTGCCTCTATTTATAGTCCGATCGTAACGTGTGATATATCATTGTTCTTAGAATGACAGCTACATTTTCTACTTTGATCACTTTTGACTTCGACGTCAAGTTCTAGAAGTGACTTCTGGAATCTGTTTCTACACCTAATTTCCATTTTTTTCTTAACGATAAAAACGTTTTTAAATCCATCAAATTTTGTCTTTTACAGTATATATTTTTATTCATAAACAAAAAGGTTAAAGAGGTTTTAAAAAATACTATTATGTATAAATTTGAGTTTTTATGCCAACATTGATAAACAATGATTTATAAAGCTTTGCTTAACCTTTGCTCTTGCTTTCGTTAAAATTTGTCTCTTTTCAATTTCTATGCATGATTGATCAATTTTATTTTCTCCTTGCACTCGATTTTGCATTATCCATAAGTATTTGTCTGTTATTGTTATACAAAGATTAGATTTCCATGTCATTCGCAAAATACCGAACGCTTTGTGCGAGTTGTTGGTGAATCCGCAAATAAGGTAACGGACGAAAACCACATGGGGTATATATTTGATAAAATAAGAAGTCGAGAGCAGTATAGTCAGCTGGAGTCTCGCAAGAATTTAAATTAATTTAGTAAATTGGTATAATTTAAATTTTATCAATTAAAAAAAAAATAATTTCAATATATATAATTTTTGTTTATAAATAAAAAAAAGGAATTACAATAAGGTGGTTCACGGTAGGTTGGTTATCAGCTTATTTGGTTATAAAATTAAAAATAACCTCTGGGCACCGTGAACACCCTTTAATGTTGGTTATCTACTTATTTTTCAATCAGCTGTGCTTACACCGGAGAAAGATAGAATATGAATGTATGGTGTTTAACACCGTAAGAAATTATTTTATCTTTCTAGATAAATGAATGAATGAATTAATCGTTAAGACAATCTCCGTATTCATTGAATTAATATTATAAAAAATAATTCATAATAATTTTTTGATTACGTATTTAAAGAAAATAAAAATAATTCTTCCTACTCAACGTTCCACATTTTTAATTTAAAATGTAAACAAAATAAATACCTACAATAAAAAAATACATATAATAAAAAAAATTTTTAGAGTGTACTTTATTTCTTCAACAAAGCGGCAATGCATGCTCTGTTGAAAGTTGGCATGCTACTAAATGAAATAATTGTATTTTTTGTGGTCTAGCTGTGAAATTTGTTGACATTCGTGTTGTGCTCGGCCTTTGTGTGCTATGAGTGCCGATGACTGGCTTACACTCATAATAATCCATGCTTAAAAATACAAGTATATTTTTCGTACAATATACAAATATTTTGTATATAAATACATATTACAAAACTTTTGTATATTACAAATTTTATAAAATTATAAATTTTGTAAATAATACAATGATTTCGTAAATTATTTTTAGTATAAAATAATAACATCACAAAATGTTCGTACTCAGATGGTAATAACTTTCTTAAGTTTAGAAATTTCGTAAATAATACATACGAAGTTTTGTTTTTAACAAAATATTTATATTTTTATAAATATGTTTAGCATTTTTATGAAATTTCATAAAATATAGAAATAAAAATTTGCTACTATTTGCGATGTCATTTGTACATATTACAAAATTTTTCGTAATGTCAAAATAATCAAATCTTTGGAAAAATGAATCACAGTTTTTGTGTATTTTACCTATGCATAATTATGAGTGTAATTACTTCATCTAATTTTTATTAGTTTTTATAAATAAAAACCAGATGTGAATGTCAATGCTACCAACATTTAATATAAAATTTGAGATGCCATTTGCTGAAAAGTAGCTTTTTTTTGTGTTGCCAGTTAGTTAAATACACATAACTACATAATCTGTAAACAAGGGTATAGGTTGCGCAAAGTTGGTTATTTTCTTTTGATGTATTTTGTTGTTGTTGATATAAGCATTTAATCACATAACCTGATAACCAGCCTACCGTGAACAACCTTAATATTATAAAAAAGTCTGTTAAGTAAACAAAACTGTAACTTTGCAGAAAAATTATCTTATGAAAACCGATTTGCTAATATCAACTAATTTTTTAATATAGTTTAATAAATTGTTATTTCAATTTATTTTTGTTATCCCCTTTTATTTTCTTTATATTATTAAAAAATTTCAACTTTTTCAAAAACTTTGGTCTCAATTTAGAAAAAAGAAAAGTCAAAATGTGTGCTAATTATAGTAACTCGGGTATACAAATCTGTAAACTCAGCAACAAAAAGTAGAAAAAAAATTGGTAATATGTAAAAAGAGAATAGGAAAAATGTTCACTTATATACGATTTTGTACTAAAAATGATTACAAAAACTGTAAATTGGGACATACTCGTATAACGATTTACACATTTTTCTACTAACTAAAAACGAGTAAAAAGAAAGAACTTAAAAAATGGACACAACAGTAAAGCACACAAGTGTCACTAAAGACCAAAGCTTATTGTTAAGGAATGTTGGCCTAAAGTCAAATTGACTTTTTTTTAACTTCTGTAACTTTTTTTGTTTATGAATAAAAATATATACTGTAAAGACAAAATTTCATGGAATTTAAAAAAAGTTTTAACGTTTAGAAAAATATGGAAATTGATTGTTTTTAAAACTTCTGTAACTTTTTTGTTTATGAATAAAATATATACTGTAAAAAAATTGATGGAATTTAAAAAACTTTTTGTCGTTTAGAAAAAAATGGAAATTAGGAGGGGTAGAAACCGAGATTCTAGAAGTCACTTCTAGAACTTGACGTCGGAGTCAAAAGTAATGAAAGTAGGAAATGTAGCTGTTGTCATTCTAAGAACAATGATATAACACACGTTACGATCGGCCTATAAATAGAGGCACAGGAAACAAAAAAACGAAAAGCGCGGAGTCAAGGGTGGTTTATCCTCTGGATTTTCTGGATATTTTGTATATCCGAGTCCGCACCTCTTTTTAATGTCTGGAAGTTATCAGGTCTGACTGTCCACATGCTCACATCCGTACCTAATGCCTGAGAATGGGGTTGCAAATTGAAATTTCGATTATGTGCGCGAGAATTCGGACGAGACAGCTTGGAGAATTGTTGCAGTTCGTTCTGAAGGTGCAAGCCTCTATCTGTTTGTCTCGACGAGCTGTAGGATGGTTGGGAAACATTCTGGTTATTAGGAGTATTAGGTCTAGGCATCGGGCGATTGAAATACTGGGCCTGGGTTTCTGCTCAATTTTGCCCAACCCGTTGTTGTAAATTGAGGCGAAATAATACCTATTCTGGTTTGTTTACAGTTCTTGGGCTAGTGCCAAACTGTATCGCAAAGAGTTTTTTTAAGCCCCGAAATGAAAACTCGTAGTGCGTCTATTCTGTATTTCTGTTTGAGCGATTGTCCTTAGTCATGTCGACTTTATTAATGATTGAAGTCAATTTATGCTCAACATCATTATAAAATTTAATAATTGACCTTTGTCCTGCCTTAAGAGCTCCTGTTCCAGGGTGTAAATCAAAATTATATCAGAATATGCAAAATCAAGCCTTGCTAGTATGGTCTTCAAATTCAAAAAGTATTGTGGCTGCTCAATACAGAATCAGCGTTTCCCACAATCTTGTTCCTCACCGCTTGATAATATTTGGAACTTCCCTGGTATTTTTCGAACAATTTATGGGCTGTAACAGCCGCTTAACGGCAAGAGACGTACTTAGAAGCTTTCCCCTGAAACTCGGGAACGGACTTGACGATATCCAGTGTTTCGTCGCATACAACTCCCTCTAAAATTTCAATGTCCTTTTATTCCTCTACATCAGATGGTGTGTGTAGGGTATTTGTCTTCCTATTTAGTTCATCAATCCGAGGTTCAATTGCCCGTCTTACGGCCTCATTAAGAAGCGTCTGTAGAGGGCCGGCGTCCATCCCACCGGTTTCCCTATTGCCATTGCCGATGCTTAAGTTCTGAAGTCGAAGTAGAGCCTCGTCGTTTCCACTAAAGTCCATGGGATTCCAAAAAGTATGCGAGAAAAAATATCGGTTCTTTGCCAAAAAGAGAAAATAACGATATCTGGCAATGCCGTATTCCCAAAACTACGAAAGTGACTCAAAAGATACACAAGTTAATCAAAAATGATGCAAAATAAAATTTTACGTTCAAATCCGAATTACAAAAAAAAAAAATCAGATTCTAAGATACAAAATGTCTCATTTAGATCTAAATTACAAAGGAAAAGGATTCTAAAATAAAAATATTTTTTCTTTCTCTTTTCGAATGTACGATTCATGTAGCGTAGGGCAACTGAAAACTGTTATTTTTTTTATTATCGGTTTGGCTTGATATTTAAAGGCAATACAAACAAGTAAAAAAAGGCTTAAATTCGGCGGTGTCGAATCTTTGAATACCCTCCACCAATATCCTAAAAAAATGTTTTCTACTGTTTTTGGTACAAATAACGTAAAAAACTTTTGAAATAAAATTATGGAGGTGAAAAAAATATTTTGAGGTGAAACTTTTTTTAATGCGAAAACAAATTTTTTGTGGAAAAAAATTTTGAGGTGAAAAAAATTCTTTTAGACGAAAACATTTTTTTGTGGTAAAAAAAAATTAGTGGTGAAAAAATTTTTTGAGTTGAATACAAAATATAATAAATTTGTATGCGACTGGTGAAAAAATATGAGAAAATATATTATGTACCAGTCGCTACTATGAAATTGTACTAAAATACACCAATTTGTATAGAAAATTTAGAGGTATCTTCTCATTTTCACTCACAACCTTTTAACCCCTGTACGATTTTGCTCATTTTCAATACCAAACTGCTAGGGAGGATGTCCAATTATCTGGGTAAAAATAGGCACCCCGCTTGCGTCTTCGCGTCGTGATCGCCATTTCAACAGACAGACGGACATCGCTAAATCGAGTTAAAACTGCATAAGGATCACGTATGTATGTACTTTATTGGGTCTTAGACCTATATTTCGACATGTTACAAATGGAATGACAAACTGATATATACCCTCACCATTTATGGTGGAGGGTATAAACAAATCATTATTTTACCAATAGAGCGATAATAGTTATTCTACTCTTAAACGTTCATGACTATTTCTTATTTATGATTTTTAGTTGAAGTTATTTGCAAGACAGTACTTAAGTGACCGCTATGGTGTTGTGTACATCTTGTTGTTGTTGTGTTATGCGGTTATGTTCCTCTATGGTTATCGTCCTCTGAATTATCGCTTCCCAAGGAAAACTTTTCTATAAATTTACGTGACCGCTATGGTGTTGTGTAGAGACATCTTGTTGTTGTTGTGTTATGCGGTTATATTCCGTTTTGGTTATCGTCCCCTTGATTATCGCTTTCCAAGGAAAACTTTTCTATAATTTTTTGTTAAAAGCTGGCAATTTCTAAACCTAAATTTGTTGACCTTTTTGAACAATTTACAGCTTTTAAATTCATGACCAATTTTATTTAAAACTTATTTATTACTTCTACCGCTTTTAGATCATTTTGATAAAAATATATTATGCTACAAAATTCTTTTGACGAAACGTCAAAGACTCGGCTGGGTTCAAAATATTATAAATTCTTTACCACATTATCGTGACCAGAAAATTTTTTTGTCAGCCGAAAATTGTTACCGAAAATCGAGCGATTTTTCTCAAAAAGTTTTCATGTTGTTTTTTGTATATTAATAGTTGTACTCCTAGAAGTTGGCGTCGCAGCCGAAAATTTTGTTTTTTATCAAGAACAAATATAATTCTTAGCAAGTTTCAAAATTGCCAAGCTCTAAGACGCAATGTCGTACATATAAAACCATTCGCTCTAAAATTTGATAAGATCGTCGGATGCTGCAAAAACCGCATATCGGAAATTGATGGCTCTTCCATTGTTACCAGCAAATTTAGTAAGAACTGGGTGGGAGAACACACTCATGGTGTTATTTTACATAATGAATAAATGTCTCAACCTAATAAATGAAAATATGCCCAAACTTAATTCTGGGGTAATTTTTCATTATATTTTTAGTGTTAATTTTAATTATAAAATTTGGCCCCAAAATATGGGGCTTAATTACGTTTTAAGATTGGGTCATATATTTGGGGTTATTTCGCACAACGCCACCGTGAACTAAATCGAATTTTTAAAAATAAATAAAAGCTTATATATCATGGGAACGTGGAATAGCCACGTGCAATTTTTTACTCAAATTCAAAGACCATTTCAAAAATGATTAAATTGTTTCAAAAACTTTTGGAATGACTCCTAACATCAATTGGAATGACTCTAAAACATCAATTGAATTTCAAAAATACCATATTAACTAAAATAAATATTTGTTGAATTTCAATATTGTTTTTAATTGCGTTTGGTATTTTTGAATTTTAATTGATCTTTTTAAGTATCGATTGTGAATTTTTAAATTTTGTTTGTAATTTTTGGAATTTAAATTGTGTTCTTTCATTCCGGATTTTTTTTTTTAATTTCAGTTGTCATTTTTGGGCATTTTTTTTATTAAAAGCTTTATTTTTATATCTCTATATCTATAACTAGTAGTTTTCATATATGCACTTCAACGGAACACGAAATATAGCAATTATATTGTATGCCCTGCTCTACATTTTTTAACAAACACATAATTTATTTGTTAGCTTTTGTTGTTTTTAATATTTCATCAAATTACAAACAGAAAAATTTCACATATTTTTATTGCAAATATTTTTGTTTACATTTAAAAGACAAAAGCCAAGAACTGACAAGACTTGGCAGCATTTTTATAAAATCTTACTTTTTAACTACTATAACTATTGGGTATACAAGTTAATAATGTCGATTTGGACAACAGATGGCACATATCATATATGGTTTGTGTCAATAATAACAAATATGGTATTTTTGAGGGTAAACATCTGTCATTATAAATCGGTATTCGATAGGCGCCAAGGTAATACTCTTTATTTGGTGGAATGTTTTGTATTATGAGCTGTTGAAATCGGGTCAGACGATCACAGAGGACCTTTACCGGACACAATTGATTCGTTTGAAGAGAGCAATCAACGAAAAACTATCAGAATATTCGACCAGACACGAGGCCATAATCTTTCATCATGATAACGCTCGTCCACATGTTACAAGACCGGTCAAAAACTATTTGGAAAGAGTGGATGGGAAGTTTTAGCTCAACCGCCTTATAGCCCAGACCTTGCCCTTTTTGACTACCATTTGTTTCGATCGATGCAGAACGCCCTTACTGGAATACGCTTCACCTCAGAACAGGGTATCAGAAATTGGCATGATTCATTCTTTACCTCAGAACCGGAGCAGTTCTACCAGAAAGATGGGAAAAAGTAGTGGCTAACGATGGACAATACTTTGAATAATGCATCAATTAATTTTGTTAGTATATTAAATGCATTATTCAAGCAAAAACATCGACATTTTTAACTTGTACACCTAATACTTTGAAAGCCTATATAAGTGTTGTTAATTAAATATTTTCAATTTTAAATACATATGCTTTCAAATAAAAATAAACTCATAAATCTGAAATTTCGGGGTTTCCAGTTAAGACTTAATGTAGTATTTGAGTCTCAGATTTTTAAATAAAGACCTGTGCGAGGTAGCTAGTTAAATAAATTCTAAACTAAATACAAATTGACAAAAGATTTTAAAATTTCTTTGACAAAATATTTGAACAATTTTTAAAATTTCATAGAAATTTGGGTACCTGAATTTAGTTTAGAGTTTATCTATCCAGCTCACATCCACACAAAATACAACATTTAAAAACCATAAACCACATATATTTTTCTATTTTTTTTTATTATTTTGTTGTTTTGCTGATTTTTAAACTCAATACTGAGCAGATAAGGATAGTCGACGTGTAAAATAACCTTTACTTAAAATGCGTTGAATTAAATAAAAAAGACAATTGATCGGCTTTTAAAAACTTAAGTGTATTTAAGAATGTCTTTACCTCAGCTTCCCAGAAAAAAAAAATGTAGCAAAAGAAGAGAACAAAAAGCAGTCATTTTTATTCAGGTGTTGTGAAAATTTTGATCGGAACCAATGATTTTTAGGGCGAAAGTTTTCTTTTATGATCTTTTTTCATTGCATCTAAAGCCCTTCTTAAGTTTAGTGAAAAATGAGATCTTTTGATATTTCCAAATGAATTTTGAATTTTTTTTATAGAAATAGTATTGTAGGATCAATATAAAATTTTATATATCAGTGGTCATAAGTTGATTTTTCGTAACAGACAACAAACTGACAAATTTAGTTAAGCATACTAAACAATTTTTCCATCTTATAAAAGTCATTTGGCATCTTTTTCTTAAGTAAAACTGTTTGATACATAGTAATTGGCAACTTATGACCATTGGGGTTCAACTGAATATATTCTAGACAAATAAAGGTGCAAAGTACTAAAAGTGCATTTCGGCAGTTTACCAAGTTTAATTGATTCACATTTAGTAATCGGGCCTTAGTTTTTAAATTACTTTATTCGAAATTCAAAGTTAAAAATTGATACAAATCACTTAAATCTGATAACTTGTTTTAAAATAATCAACCATAGTTATGAATACTAAATTTTTTATAAAAATACCTATTGTACACATTTAACTTTTATTATTTTTAAAATAAGTTACCCGTCATAGATTTGAAAAGAGCTAAATATTTTTTAAAAAATCACATAAAATTTAATATATATAGGGTTTTGCAATTGGCGCGGGTAGATGTTGGCGGCCTGTTACCGCTATGTTGTTTTGGTGGCGTCTATCTAATCTGTTGTTTATTATTCAGTTACTGATGTTAAAGCACCATGGCAAGTTACAATATTGAGCAGCACGTCCAAATAATAAAACTTTATTATCAAAATTTTCAGCCGGAAAATCATCTTTAGCGACGAGGCGCATTTTTGGATGAATGGATATGGTAATAATCAAAATTGCAATGCATCCACAAAAAGTTACTCTTTGGTGCACCGGCGCACTGTGACTTAAAATTTGATTTCATTTAAATTTTTTGTCACCGATTTTTAAAACTTTAACCCTAATTTGCAGCTAATATATCCAAATTAAGCCAAAATATTAGGTTAAACTATTGCTAATTGTTGGCGTGGCATGCTGTCAAACTCAACTGTTTTTTTTAATTTCACAAAAATGTGTTTTTTTTATCAACAATTAGTGGTCACAGCCCTACCGTTGATTGTTAGAGGTGTTCTAAAATATTTATCAAACTACTATATTTTTGTTAAATTTAAACTTTAGTGGAATAGAACTTCTAGGGAACAAGAAACGTATACCACCCGGAGAAAGTGTCCTTTTTAACCCTATATATAATTTTGCACCGGCGACGACCCGTGGGTAGAACACTTTACATTTTAATGAAATTACAAAAAAAAAATTTCAAATTACGGTAATTTAAACATAAGTATACAATGGTGTGTTAAATTTGTGCTTTAAGTATTTTATAGCTTATAAAAGTCATTATTAGTCCAGATTGACTATGAAAACTTATCAGTATCAGCTAATATCAGACGTTCAGAAGTAAAAATACCAATCCTACACGGAACAAGAAATGATACATGCACAATTCCACCTAGATGCGAGGTCTACCGAATTTTTGAGTTATGTAACGTCAATGAGCCAATGTTTTTAGATTCCCAAGAGTTTAGTGAAGGTTTATTCATAGGAAAAGGAATAATAGATTCCAACAAACTTGTCATACGAGTGATTAATACCACGGACGAATATAAATGTATTCGGAACGACAGAATCATAACCGAAAAACTTTTACATATATTAAATCAATAAAACAGATGTTGGTAACGAATGTATAGGGTCCGCCAAATAACTTTTTTTTTTTGAAAATGCTATAAAAAAAGCTACTGAATATTTTCTCAAATTTCTTTTTTTATTTGAAAGTATAATCCTTCCGGTTAATAATGGAAAAAAATTTCATTCAAATAGCTGCCTCGGCTGGCCATGCAGTAGCCTACACGATCGGTCCAATTTTTAAGCACATTATCGATTGTGTGCAGCTGTATTTTACCAATGGCTTCACGAATATTGTACTTTAAAGCGTCAATTGTCTCTGGCTTGTCGGCGTAACACTTACACTGACTGTAACGGCCACTCCTTGCTCATTTTCGAAGAAAAATGGCCCAATTATGCCTCTGGAACAAAATCCGCACCAAACATTGACTCGTTTTGGGTGCATCGGCTTTTCAATGTATGCGTGCTGGTTTTCTGTGCCCCAAATGCGACAATTTTGCTTGTTTACATACCCGCCAAGATCAAAATGAGCTTCATCTGAAAAGATGACATTGAAAATATGACATTCTGCAACATTACCATGATTTTTAAAGTAATGTCGCAATATTTCCCAGCGTTGTGCAAGCGTATACACAACCATATTCGTTCAGCGGAAGTTAAAACTAATTATCTGTCAAATCAGACATGAGCTAAGTGTTACCATTCACGAAATAAGCACTAGTTGAAAAAAAAAAAACGGTAGATGGCGGACCCTATATTTCAGAACTTCGGGATATATTGAAGAATCAAATGCCATATGACATGGATAGTTTAATGCGTCAATTGTCTCTGGCTTGTCGGCGTAACACTTATCTTTGACGGCACCCCACAAATAATAGTCCAACGGTGTCAAATCGCAGCTCCGAGGTGGCCAAACGACATCAGCTCTGCGGCTGATAATGCGATCTTCAAAAACAGGGCGCAAAACATCGAGTGTAGCTTCGGCTGTGTGGCACGTAGCGCCGTCCTGTTGAAACCAAATGTTGCCAATATCCTCCTCTTCAATTTTCGTGAACAAAAATACGTCCAACATGGCCCGATAACGATCGCCATTGACTGTAACGGCCACTTCTTGCTCATTTTCGAAGAAAAATGGCCCAATTATGCCTCTGGACCAAAATCCGCACCAAACAGTGACTCGTTTTGGGTGCATCGGCTTTTCAATGTATGCGTGCTGGTTTTCTGTGCCTCAAATGCGACAATTTTGCTTGTTTACATACCCGCCAAGATCAAAATGAGCTTCATCTGAAAAGATGACATTGAAAATATGACATTCTGCAACATAACCATGATTTTTAAAGTAATGTCGCCATATTTCCCAGCGTTGTGCAAGCGTATACACAACCATATTCGTTCAGCGGAAGGATAAAACTAATTATCTGTCAAATCAGACATGAGCTAAGTGTTACCAATCACGAAATAAGCACTAGTTGAAAAAAAACGTTAGGTGGCGGATCCTATATTTCAGAACTTCGGGACATATTGAAGGATCAAATGCCATATGACATTAAGGATAGTTTAATGCCGATTTGTGATGAATTTTCGGAAATTTTTTTGTTAAAAATGACAATAAATAACTTTTATGAACAAAAATTAGTGGACTTATCCAGTTTATATGAAAAATTACAGTCTTCCTTACAGCCAAAGAGAAGAAATAGACATACAGGTCAAACATTTGCTTCAGAATGATTTGATTGAATAGTCCACTTATTCTAGTACCTATAAAAGGTTCAGATAATCAAAAATCATATAGGATGTGCGTTGACTATCGTGCCGTGAACAGAAAATCATTGCAGACAAATTTCCTCTTCCACGCATAGATAATATATTAGACAAGTTAGAAATTTTTCGATTATTGATTTGTTTTCAGGATTTCATTAAATTCCGTTACACCCAGACTCATTATCGGTTGCAGTAAACAACACCATTTAAATAATTAAAAATCAGTTTTTACACATAACATAACTTATCCGGCCTGAAGTAACCTTCCTTGGCCACAAGTGCACATAACTCTTACCGGACGATTCCAAACTTAAAGCTATAAGAAATTACTCAGTACCACAAACGCTTCGTGGCATTCGTTAATTACTACCAAAGATTTATACCAAGATTATCTTCTTTTGCTGCACCTCTAAATAAATTAACTAGGTAAAATGTTCAGTTCATTTAGGATGAAAAGTGTCAAAGTTCGTTCGAAACTC
This sequence comes from Eustalomyia histrio, assembly GCA_949748255.1. Lineage (NCBI taxonomy): Eukaryota > Metazoa > Arthropoda > Insecta > Diptera > Anthomyiidae > Eustalomyia > Eustalomyia histrio. The sequence continues at coordinate 12,713,562 of OX456528.1, forward strand.
TAAAATCTGCCCTGATATCACCAAAAATAATACAATATCCAAACTTTTCGAAACCATTTTTGATTACAGTAGATGTATCGAAACTTGACTGCGGCGCAATATTAAGCCAAAATTTTAATGGTAACGATTTCGCATCCAAATCATTTAACAAATCCGAACAAAAAAAGCCGATTATTGAGCTAGAACTCTTAGCAATTCACTTTGCGATAACTCAATTTCTTCCCTATGTTTATGGAACAAAATTCACGGTAAGATCAGATTATCGCCCGTTGGTATATCTCTTTAATATCAAAAATCCATCACCTAAACTAACTCGGATACGGCTAGACCTATCTAAATATAAAGGTAAGGACAATGTAGGAGCGGATGCGTTATCAAGAGTTACAATTGATGAGCTAAAAAAAAATGAATACTAAGATACTTTCTATGACGACACGTTCAATGTCAAAGGACAAACATCAGAGAAAAATTAATTTTTATAAACAAAAAAAAAAACTAACATTATATGTATATCAAAAAACAACATTATTTAGAAGTATCTCCTATTTCAAAATAATCCTAAAGCACTAGATTAGTCTTATCATTTGAATATAAATATAAGGAATAAAATTACATTATATTTGAAATATGAATTAAATAAAATAAAATTGTTGTAAATAACTATACTGATAATTAAATATTTATAATTTTTATAGAAAAAGAATTTGAAAAATCATAATTTCACACAAGAAACTAATTTTTACAAACAAAAAATGGGGTCAAAAGGAAACGTTGAAGCAAACAAGACTGATATACCCTGTTTGATTCAACATTTTTTTAAAAAAGGAAGGTACACGGGTACGGCAAGTTCTCGTAACGCCAAACTTTTTCCCAGAGGGAGAAGAAAAATTTTGTAAATAACATACACATCATCATTTTTAAACATATTGTATTCTTTTTTAAAAATAGGGAGGTGTAGTGCCATCCTTGGAGTATTCATAAAACTCTGTAATATGTAGAGATATTGTAATAAGAATGGTACAAAACAATAAAGATGATGACTATACTGTCATTATGGGAGTAACCTTAAAGAAGCTTGGTCGTTTGTTAATTATATCGGTAGATATTATAAAATCTATCAGAGGAAGCTCAGGAAAAAAGGAATAAGGATTACAGATTTTATAGAGAGCACAATACTAGAAAAATTTCACGAAATTCTACAAATTAATTTCTATTTAATATATTTTTGGCGACGTCGATCCGTTCACCTCCAGAGTTCGAAATCAATGGAAACTGGAATATCTGGATTTAGATATAGAAATCAAAAAACTACTAAAGAACAGAAATAACCCAGAACAAAATATGCAATATTTGAATCAAATGAATAATATTTATAATTACCTTCATTGTTACGAGGGCGGATCAATAAGTCCATGACTTTTCGAACTTTCCTCGTAAATATATGAAATGCAACACTGCTCCCATCAAGTACCACCTGTTAATAGACTAATGTCAAATTTTGAGCAAGTTCCGTCTTGTACTTTGCGTTTAACAGCTGTTCAAAATATACCTCGTGGATTTTTTTCAAAATCGAAAAAGTGGATTTCTAGTGCTCATTATTAGTTTTTGCGAAAAAAAACGTCAATCAAACCAAGGAAAAGCTTGATAAATACTATGGAGACTCTGCACTATCGATTTCAATGGTAAAAAAGTGGTTCTGGACGGCCAATCGAGGTCAATACACCCGAAAATGTCGAAAAAATCCAAGATATGGTGTTTGCGGATCGAAGAGTAAATGTGGTGAGATTGTTGATGCTATGGGCATTTCATATGGCAGTGTGGTTTCGATTTTAAATGATCAGTTGGATTTAAGAAAGCTGTCGGCAAGATGGGTGCCGCGTTTGCTCACAATCGACCACAACCGAATGAATCCATGAATTATGCTACGAATTGCTCCCTCATCCGCCCTATTCTGTGGATTTCGCACCGAGTGACTATTTCCTCTTTCCAAACCTAAAAAAAAATGCATATTTTATGGACCTCGAAAAATCCTATTTTTTGGAAGGGATACAAAAATTGGAGAAACGTTGGACTAAGTGTATTGAGCTAAAAGGAGATAATGTTGAAAAATAATTTTTTTTTTGTAAAAAGAAACTGTGTTTCATTCAAAAAGTCACGGACTTATTGGCCCACCCTCGTATGTGAATATAAAATCTATTAAAAAAAAACCATTGAAAAGTTTGTGCGCTGTTTCGAAGACCAAAAGGCATACCTGTAAATTCAAACATTCCAAAAGGAGTAATAGCTGTTTTGTGGATATCTTCCTCTGCCATGGGTATTTGATGGTATGCCTTTACTAAATCTACTTTAGAGAAAACTGATTTTCCGCGAAAATCTATTGTCAGGTCTTGTATATGTGGTAGAGGATATCTATCTGGAACTGTTATGCAGTTTAATCTACGATAACCTCCATTGTCTCCAATCGTTTGTTTCCATTTTAGGAACAAGGAGGAGTGGAGAAGATATGTAAGATATGCAAATGCCATTATCTATCAAAAATTTCAACTCAGATTTTAATTTAAGAGGGTCTAGCCTACGGGGTTTTGAAAATGGAGAATCTTCTTCTGCGAACCGTGGTATTTTTAACTGGTTCTAAGTGGTTTGGTTCTGAAGTAGCTAAAGGAAATTCATCCAAGAGTTTAGAATATTTGTCTTTTGGCTGTAAAATTTTTAGAGAATGTATATCAGCCATTCCTAGTGTACCGACAACCGATACATTAGTAATGTAATCCTTAATATATTTACGTCTAATATCAATGATTATTCCAAAATGTTCGAAAAAGTCAGCACCTAGAATTGGATAAAAAATATCAGCTAAAATAAAAATGAATTCAAATGTATTACCGAGACCAAATGTTCTAATAATGGAACCATTAGCAGCTGACAGGTTAGTAGTTACGATAACACCAAATAAAATTATAATATAATTTTATTTATACCTACAATTTTATTTTTATTAAATGTAAAATAAAATTGTAAGTAAACATAATTTTATTTTACACAATATTGATATTTTGCAACTACTTTTGGTTGACCTCATTGGAATTTCAAAACAAGTAATTTTGTTTACCTTTTGTATTTTAAAATTCCAATATTTCCAAATAATTAATAAATGCATATATATTGACACAATTAAATTTCCGAATAAAATATCCAATAGACAAAATATCAATATATAGCAATTAAGCATATTTTTTCTTAAATTATAAGTTATTTATACAATAAAATTATAGTTTGGAATCAGTTAAGACATTTAATTCAATAAAGGCGAAAGCCACAATAAAAAAAAAAAATAAAAACCAAAACGAGTTTTTATTTTTTTTTAAACAAAGGTAATAATACCTTTTTATTTTTTTAAACAAAGGTAATAATACCTAACAAAACTGGCGACGAGGATACGATAAAGGATTAATCCTTACGGCTATACCTTTTCTTGGTACAAATAAAAGAAAGTGATTTAGTTAAAAAATAAAATTTTTTTTTATTAAAATTACATAAAAAAAATCCTTAGCAAAAGCATAATAATCTGAGGACAATTGTTTTAAACCAAAAAGTGTATCAAAATCAAACGAAATAAATTTAACTTTTTGTGAACATTTAAAATCATAATAAAATTTAAAATCATAATAATCTGAAGACAATTTTCTAATAAAAACAAAGATTTAAAACCAAAAAGTGTATAAAAAAAAACAAACAAAGTAAATTTAACTTTTTGTGAACATTTAAAATCATAATAAAAAAAAATTTTTATAATAATCTGAAAACAATTGTACTATAAAAAACAAAAATTTAAAAAAAAGGTGTATAAGAAATAAAAAAATACAACGAAACAATACAAATCAACTATTTAATAACAACCACGGAAAAGCGTAAATGTTAATCAACAAAAAGAGGTAAACAACAAGACGAAATAAAGCAGCACCAAATCAACTATCTAACAACAACTACAGGAAAAACGTAAACATTAATGTAAGTTATTTTTAAGAAAATAATAATTATTCCTTTTTAATTAATTTAAATTTGAATGTGCGTGCGAACAGTTTTTCTGAAATTTCTATGCGAAATGTTTTGATTTTCCTTATTTCCCAAAGTGCGAATGAACAGTTTTATTTTATACGGAAATTCCTTTGAGAATTATTTCGATTTTCCCTTCCCCAATTAGAACACAGAGTAAGAAAACATAATGGCAAACCCCCCACAAATTCACATAGATCCAATTAAGTATTTGAATAACCTTCCTCAATTCGGTGGAAACATTAACGACCTTCCAACCTTTACAAAATTAGTGGATAGGATATATCCTATCCTGGCCTCTTATGACGAATTATCACAATTACTATTTTCCGATATAATTAAAAGCAGAATAATTGGCATAGCGAAAGAAGTGTTAGAAATAAACACACAGGTACAATCATGGGAGGACATAAAACGTACCTTGAATAATAACTTTGGCGAAAGAAAGAGCTGCGATCAACTCTATGATGAAATGAGATCTGTAACGTTCCAAACAAACAACATAGATTTCTATAATGATCTCAAATATAAATTGAGACGTTTGAATAATAAATCAGTTATAATGACAGGAGAAGGCGAAGCTGCCAACCAAGTTGCCATTAATAACCAGAGATCAGCACTTCATATTTTTAAAAACAAAATGCCAGAACCTATGAAAACAATTTTAGCATGTAGAAACCCAACATCGTTGGAAAGTGCCATGGATATTCTATACGAAAACGGTTACGACAAAATGGGCAAAGATGGTCGAATACACCCAGGACGTGCCAAACAAGCCAAAGATAACCAGAAGTACGAAAACAATCCACAACCAAGTACATCAAAGAATAAGGAACAAAATCACAGACAACCCCAACAAAATTTTTACAAAAATAATACCCAAGAACAAAATTGGCGAAATAAACTAAACTATCAGCAACAACAAGTAGAGCCAATGGACGTCAACAACGTTGAAAATTTTCCTCAAACAGCCTACACGGAGAACTACCATATATAGTTATAAAAAGTAAATAAGGATCCCTTAAATTTATAATAGATACCGGGGCAACTCATTCTATCATAAACCCTGGAATCTGTCACCCAAAATGGAAAATAAATTTTAACCCTATTAATTTAAAAACACATTGTAAGAATAGAAGAAAAAGTATCTGTTCCACTCTTCGAAGAAATGGGCGATACCAATAATAGAATCGAATTTTTAGTTTGTAAATTTCACACCAAGTACGATGGTCTGATCGGAAACAATATTCTGAAAAGACTTAAAGCAATTGTAAACCCAAAAGACGAACTCTTACAGATCGGGGATAAACAGATCCCAATGAAGTTCACTAATGAAGATAAGGAATATTTCTTTGAAAAAGATGGTATATACAATATAGAATTAAAAGTTAATCAAGAAAATGGATTAATATATACTCCTAAAACACTATTAGATAATGAAAATATCGAAATCATAGGGAGTGTACGAAGCAAAAAATTTTAAAATAAGCGCTTTCGTAAACTTCAGTGGTAATACACCAAAAAGAATTAAGTTTGAAACCCAAAAAACAGATGTTGTAACCAACGAAAATTTGTTCGTACTATAGGAAACGAAGACCCAAAAATCCCCCTTTCAGATCAAATACGAACCAATCACTTAAATAATGAAGAAAAGGGAAAACTCCTACAAATTATAAAAACCTTCAGGAAGATATTTTATACCGAAGATAGTGATTTAACATTTACTAACGCTATCAAACACGAGATAAGAACAGTAAATAATATCAATATCCATACATCCATAAGGATGAAGTAAAAAAACAAATTACAGAAATGTTAGATAAGAAGATAATCAGAAATAGCCATTCCCCATATTCTTCCCCTGATTGGATTGTACCGAAAAAATGGACGCAAGCGGTAAGAAAAAATGGAGATTAGTGGTCGATTACCAAAAACTAAGTGAGGTAACTATTGGTGATAAGTATCCCATTCCAAATATAGACGAAATTCTAGAAAAATTGGCGAAAGGGTTCCATCAAATAGAAATACATGGGAAGGATATACCAAAAACAGCTTTTAGAGTAGAAGGCGGACATTACGAATTCCTTCGTATGCCATTTGGGCTGAAAACAGCTCCTGCTACGTTCCAGAGACTGATGAATAATGTCCTAGGAGATTTCATAAATAAGATTTGCCTAGTATACTTAGATGACATCATTATATTCTCTACCTCATTACAGGAACATTTGGAATATTTAACGAAAATATTTCAGCGTCTTAAGGACGTGAATCTGAAAATTCAACTCGACAAAAGCGAATTTTTGAAAAGAGAAACGAATTTTCTCGGACATATTGTAACTGAAGATGGCATCAAACCAAACCCTGATAAAATAATATGTGTACAAAAATTTCCGCTTCCTACTACACCAAGAGAAATAAAACAATTTCTGGGTCTAGCAGGTTACTATAGGAAATTTATAAAAGATTATTCCAAAATTGCCAGACCAATGACCAAGTATCTGAAAAAGGATACTGATATTGATCTGACCGATCCCGAATATAAGGAAAGTTTCAGAATGTTGAAAATATTATTAGTTAACTCTTCCGTCCTAGCGTACCCGGATTTCAATGAAAAATTTACTTTGCAAACCGATGCAAGTAATTTTGCAATAGGAGCAGTACTTTCCCAGAAGGGACATCCTATTTGTTATGCGAGTCGAACGCTGAATGATCACGAACAAAATTATAGTACAATTGAAAAAGAATTACTAGCAATAGTATGGTCTACACAACGACCGTAACTTTTTGGCCGACGTTTCATAATCAAAACCGACCACAGGCCACTTACCTGGCTATTCTCTATAAAAGAACCCAATTCGAAATTAGTGAGATGGAGATTACGGTTACAGGAATACGACTACGAAATAAAATATAAGAAAGGAATTTTAAACGGAAATGCTGACGCCCTTTCCAGAGTAGAAAAACATTTAAACAATGAAGAGAACTCCACAACGCCGATTAATAATAACATAATCGTGGAAACAACCAATCCTTTGAATTTTTATCGAAGACAAATCATTGTCAGTAAAACAAACTCTGGTTCACTAAAAATAAAAAATGAGAAAATCTTCAAAAACAAAAGGAAAACAATCTCAGCAAAAAGCTTTGACGAACCAACTATTATAACAATACTGAAAAATCATTTCAATTCAGAAAGAACCAACGCAATCCTGATTCGCGACGATTCCGTTTCAGAAAAATTTAAAGAAATTATAAATACATACTTTGAAGCCAACAATGGATTCAAAGTCCTAATATGCAAGAAAATATTAGAAGATATCCTAGACGAGAATGTACTAACCGAACTAATAGAGAAAGAACATAAAAAAAACAACCACAGAGGTATAAACGAAAACTTTGCGGAATTGAGAACAGAAATTTATCACCCACAGTTAAAAACGAAAATAACTCAATTTATAAATAACTGCGACATTTGCAATAAAGAAAAATACGAGAGACGACCAACCACACAAGAATTCAAAATAACGGAAACTCCAGAAAAACCCGGAGACGTAATACATGCAGACGTATTTTATAGTTTAGGAAAAACACTATTTTTAACATTTATCGATAAATTCTCCAAATATGCCCAGGCTATAAAGATAAGAAATAGATCCTGGATTGAATTCAAAATAGCTTTAACACAGTATTTATCAATTACGGGAAAAATAAGAAAATTAGTTATAGATAACGAATTAGGCTTCAAGGCCTTACCACTTTTAGAATTCCTTAGAGAACAGGAAATCGAAATACATTCGAACAATAATCATTCTTCAAACTCTGACATTGAAATTCTACATAATACAATAAACTAGCATATTAGAATACTAAAGCACGACCCCAACAGGGAAACAGAAACAGTCGATGAAAAAATTTACAAAATAATAATGCATTACAATAACACTATTCACTCGACAACTAAAAGAAAACCGGTTGATTTTAGAAACGGTATCATTAACCAAGAAGAGTATTCCTCATACAGGGACTCCATTATCAAAAGGAAGGAAAATACTATTAACAAACTCAACGAAACCCGAGAAAATGTTGATGTTCAGACAGGACCAATTTACATTAAAGATGAAAGAGGCGGAAAGAATCATTCTAAGTTTAGAAAAATAGTAGTTTCTGAATTAGATGATGATCATGTCATAACAAATAATGGATACAAATATTATAAATCACACATTAAAAGAAAGAAGAAATTTCAAAACACCGAAACCCCAAATATAATGAAGACAATATAAAACTTAAATTTTTATTTTCAGATGAATCTACTTCACATAATTCTACTGTTAATTTCATTTCCTGAAATAATAAAATCACAAAACATGTACATCCAGAATCTAACTGATAACAAAGGTTACATCCCGATAAAAGAAGATGACATAAAAATCATCGACCATTATAATAGAATATTTCATTTCATAAACCTAACCAACTATCATCATTCCATCGAAATAATAGAGAAAAACATAGACCTGTTACACGGAACAACTTCGGATTTGAAACCAGCTAAAGTAAATAATTTATCACCACATTTTAGGAATAAACGTGGCCTTATTAATGCGCTTGTTAAAGGAATAAAATTCATAACGGGAAATATGGACAGCGATGACGAAAAAGAAATCAGGAATGCTCTTGATGTCCTCACAACAGACATGAAAGATAAATCAATGGAAATAAGTTCTTTTATTCAAATAAGCGAAACAATTTCTTCACAAATCCAAAATATTACAAAACATATTAATACCCAGCAAAACATAGTAAGAAAATATATAAACCTATTCCGGAATGAAATCCAAAACAGAATAGCAAACTTAGAAGATGAAGTAATGTTCCTGAGACACATATACCAAATCGATAATGATATCACCCTACTAAGAAACCATGTGGATGATATTGGTCGGGTCATATTTACAGGTAAAATGGGCATTATTCCTACCGATATATTAAACGAACAGGAATTGGAACTCGTTGACGATTTTAATACTTACACTAATATTAAAAATGTCGTTACATACCTTTCTGAAACTATTGTAATAATATTATCAATTCCAAAATATTCTCCTAACTCACTTTCTAAAATAACATTTAAATCAATCCCAAATAACGAAAATAAATCACTATATTTAAAGGAAAACAAAATATTAATTGACAAAGAAAACAAAATATTCCACGCAAATTTAAGTTCCAACTCCATCAAAGATCTGAGAACATTTAACGATCATTGTATTGAAAATATTATGAGAAACAAAGAAAAACTGTTTAGCACTTTTATTCTGAAATTTTAAAACTGTAAAATAACTAGAAAATAAAACTTATTATAACAATGAAGTAAACTTTAAAGAAAATTTTATTTTATCTCATCTTATTACCGATATAAAAGAAAATACAACATTGCACGTTGATTTAAAACTTGAATATTTATATTTAAAACAATTAAATTATGAAAATGATTTTAAAAAAAATGATTTTAAACATCAACATAATAAAATATTTAATATAACAAGTAATGGAATAAATATCATTATATTCATTATTATTATTGTACTTACGTCATTAATATATAAAAGAAAAATTAATGTATATCATATATCGTCGGAGCCTCAAACTAACGGTGGGGGAGTTACGATAACACCAAATAAAATTATAATACAATTTTATTTATACCTACAATTTTATTTTTATTTAATGTAAAATAAAATTGTAAGTAAAAATAATTTTATTTTACACAATTTTGATATTTTGCAACTACTTTTGGTTGACCTCATTGGAATTTCAAAACAAGTAATTTTGTTTACCTTTTGTATTTTAAAATTCTTAATAATTAACAAGTTCATCAACCCATGGTTCATTACACTTAATATTTCCAAATAATTAATAAATGCATATTTATTGACACAATTAATAATAATATTGGAATAAAATATCCAATAGACAAAATATCAATATTTTAGCAATTAAGCATATTTTTTCTTAAATTATAAGTTATATATACAATAAAATTATAGTTTGGAATCAGTTAAGACATTTAATTCAATAAAGGCGAAAGCCACAATAAAAAAAAAAAAAAATAAAAACCAAAACGAGTTTTTATTTTTTTTTAAACAAAGGTAATAATACCTAACAAAACTGTTAGTCTCTAAATCAATCTTGTATTTATAATACTTTGAAACGGGAATAACTGATACCGCTGCACCAGTGTCCCTTTATTAGTCGTCGCAATAATGGGAGAATTTAGTTTAAAATTTGTTTTTTAATATTAGGATTTGAAATAAAATCACAGGGAGAAATGCATTTCTGAGCCTTATTTCCAAACTTGTTATGATACCAACATAGATTACCTCTATTAAATTTTCTAACATTGTCATTGTCTGTTCTATCTCTATTAAAGTTCCCCTCAATGTGATCATTGTTCCTTATTGCGGAAACATCAATATATAATTGATCTATATTCCCTGCCAAGTTAGATGTCAGTTGGTCAAAACTCTCTTATAATTGGTTGGATGATAGGGAAGTAGTGGGATTTTGGATTTAAGAGATTTGAGACTAGTTTAATAATTCATATATCTTGTCAGCAAGTATCAATTTCTCATTTAAAATTTGTGTATTCGATGCAGTTAAATGCATTTGAACAGTAGGTGGAAGTTTTCGCATCCATAACTTAATTAATAGTTCATTACCAATCATTGAATTGAAAATAGCAAGAGTTTTTAAATCATGATATTTCAGAATCATTAAGTAATTTTTCAATGCGTTCAAGAAGCATATTTTTATTGTGATTATATTTTTCTATTGTTGGGAACTATGTATAATATCTATTACTTTAAAAAGAATGTTCTCAGATGAAGATATAATCACAAGTTGATACTTTGTGGAATCATCTGTTATGCCTTTTAATGCAAACTGTAGCTCGGTTTGTATAAACCAAGTTTCGGGACAAGATGTCCAAAATTGTGGCAATTTTATTGAAACATTTGTAGTATTCGGTGTCTGTGTTATCTGAAATTTTCAGATAAATTCTGATTCATGGCTCGAGTATTAACCATTTTGTATTAAATGAAGGGATGTACAGAGAAAAGGTAATTAACAGTAACAATTAGATAAAAAAAAACAAACAAATTATGTTTTATATGTTATATAATCCAAAACTTTTTTATGTGATTTAAGGTTTGAATATATTTGTAGTAATTGTAATTGAACTTATCTGTTTTTTATTAATTTTAATCCTCATGCAGCTTCATGAAAATATATCTGCAGACTTCCAAAAGAAATTTTTTTGGGTCCTTTGAAATTCAATTGTTTAACTGGAAATTTGATTGAAGTTCTTCTTCTTTTTGTATATAACTTAAATTAGTTTCTTGTAAAATAGTTAAAATTTGTTGATTCTTCTTATCTAACCATAAAATGCACATGAAATATACTAGATTTGAAGAAATTTTTCGTTGTTTTTATTGCACTTTCTTTTAAATCTAATTGTTCGGTAAATCAAATTGTGTGATTTAATTGCTGTTTACATTAGCACAATAATATTATTGTTGCAATTAAAGATTTTGAAATTGTTCTTTTAAGCAGGATCGCCAAAAAAAGTTGTTTATTATAATAATGAAAATGTTTAACTTCTTCATTCAAAATCTATTTTTTAATATCAAAATTTTAAATATCAAAATTGAAAGGTAAAATATAAAATTCCATACATATACTCAAACGAACTTAAAAACAAAGTAATGTATGTAGTTGGACACTACAATAGCAAAATCAAAAGTTCAACTTTGACCTAGAATTCATTAAAAAGTACACAATCAATTTTAATGAAATTAAATATTTATCCATTAAGGTCATGTTAGGTAGATGTGGTAGCCTGCCAATCAGACTCACTTAGACTATAAAGTCCCTTGTGATACCACATTTTTTTATACAACACACTGCATCTGTTTTTGTCTCACTGCATCTGTTTTTGTCTCGAGTATGCCCATTGACCTCAAGTATCCCGTTCTAATATTTACCAACCAGATCTCAGTTCCTACAATCCTAATGAAACACCCTAATATCATAAAATTAATGATCTCTAATGAACGACCCTAATATCAGAAAATGAAAGCTCGCAAAAAATTATTGAACTTTTGCTAAGAAAGTATTTCATAATTCCAGTAGAATAATTGATTTTTTTTTTATTTTTAAATTTTTCTTCATATCTTCGGTCCTTAGAGCAAAATGTTGATTACTTCGAGACAAAAACATCGATATATCATACTTTAAGATCCGACTGTAAATGCCGAAGATATAACAAAACATTTAAAAAGGCGACCAATACGTTCGGCAAACAAAAATTTTCCGAATTGCCTTGCCTTTTGCCTATAAGTTAGTCAAATTCGGAAATCATAATTAAAATACAGTCTGAATTCTGGATTTCAGTTGGGCTTTTTAAAATTTCATTAGAGATTTTCTGAATGTCAATTAGGAGTTCTTAATTGCAATTGGTATTTTCTAAATTATAATTTGATTTTTCTGAATTTCAATTGAGAATCTGAATTACGTTACGAATTTCAATTGAGAATCTGAGTACGTCGTTGTCACTACGTATTTTTAAGAACCATTTTATTTTGGCAAAAGTAATCGGTGTTTGTTCTGGTAATGCCATATTTTCAATAAATTTAATTTTATTTTATAAGAAGGTTGTAATAACCAAAAATAGTTAAAGGTTACTATATTGCTCACTTTAGCTAAAGCTACCTTTAACTAACATGCACCTTAAAGGCAAGTTATAATAATGAGCCTAAGACCGGTATGAAACGTTTATAACGACGATTCCATTAAAGGCATTTGCCTTTTTGTAAAATCGGGTTTATTGCGCTATTTTACCGGCTTAATTTTAAAATATCTTAAACTATCTTTAAAATACCGCTAAACTACCGAATCACCGATTTATAACGGTATTTTGTAGATATAACCCAATGTAACAGGTAATATTGTGAAATAAACTCGTAATATTAGAAGACACATGCCACTATTGGAATCGTAGTTTTAAAATTTTCGTATCAGTACTGATCAGAGCGAGTTAGACAACTACCGTTATAAAGAAAAGGTAGTGCTTACCAACCATGGAAGAAACGACCATGTTTATAACAAGAAATAGGCTATTTTATTTAATATGAAATAATAAAATTTTAACAATATGATATTTTTGTTTTTATTGAATATGCCGTTACAGCTGTTTTTAATTTAAAGTCCTCATCACAGAAAATCGAATGCATCATTCTGATACCTGCAATATTCGGTATATCATTCCATTTTTCAAGTAAAGTTGGGGAAATCTTATCAATTGTATCAGCTCCAATGTATATTATGTTAACTCCAGTAATGTGGTGATGGGCACAGTTGTAAAAAGACAATGCATCATTTAAACAATGTTTTTTGTTTTAGTTATTTGAAAAACCTTTCTCTTTACAATCGCTCCAACGCCATCAACACCTTTCCCATGTGATGTTGCAAAGAAATTCCACTCAAATGTTTTACAAGCGAATTTAGCCATTAAGTCGGGTAAGCTCCAAAAAATAAATTTATTTTTGAAGTGATAGATACTTCCGTCCGAGAAAAGGCAATATGTTTTGAAATTTGTTGGTTTTTAATTTGTTTAACAATCTTCGTTATAAAAACGTACACATCGATTTTCCTGTGACTTAAACTATCTCTTATTACGGCAAATGACATAGTTTTGTCAAGCATCCATGCGACGCAAGTAAAAATCGAAACTTGTTTGTAGCTAAAGTGCGCGCTTTGAACTTCATTTTGGCAGACCAGCGAATATTTAGTTGCGAAGTCAATTTGTAACACAAGTTCTCCGGGCTTGATATTTTTCCTTTTGGTCTCGCTTTACAAAGAAGTGTCTTAAAAAGAACTTCTAACTCATGAAATAAATCTGAAAGCTGAGTAAGTCAAAGTTATTCTATCGTCTACTTTCCGCCAGTGTTGTCATTTTACGTTTTCATCCATTTTTGTTAAATATTTAATGGAACAATAGATTCCACATCTTTTGTACAGATTCCACATCTTTTGTACAGTTTTCGCAATCATTGGTCATACAGTTTTCATTCTTAATATTGCAACAAGCTGTATAACTGCTGCACAACCATTTAATAAAAAATTGAAATTAGCGTGATGAATACATACACACATGTTATGCGGCATTTTGGTCAAGAGTTGAACATGTTTGGGTCGACATTTGAAAAATTTTGTCTTGCTTGCGCATTCTTCAACTGATTCGTTTTTATAAACTTCGTAAGCTTCTGATACGGTTAACGGCATATAACGTTTAGCAACAATTTGTCCATCAACAATGAGGGTGTCCTTTTTGGCTGCCGACTGAACGCTAACACTTCACGCAAGTAAATATCTTTCATCACTTTCAACTTTCTCTACCAATCCAAATCAACTTATGTAGAGGTTTTATTTTGGTCATTTTCCGGTTCGATATACTTCTTAAATAGTCATTTAATAACTTAATTTTTTTTCAAATCACTTGGTAATGCCCTTTCAGCCTTTCAGTTTTTCATTTTGCAATTTAAGAAAATAAATGTATTGTTTATGAAAAAAATTTACTTACGGTCGTGAACGTACGAAACTTAGGAAATTCAAAAAAAAAACTTTATTTTATTTACAAATTAGTGACACCGAACTTAATTAAAATGTGTTGTGTCTGGCACCTGTTGACGTTTAATGCAAAGCAAATACAATAAAATTATGTTTTCGGTCGCGAACGTACGATTAAAACATAGATAAGTAAAAATTGACCGTTAATCGAACTTTTTTGTTCTGCTTACACTTTTCTCTTCTTAATTGATTGTAAAAGAGAGATTTTGAAGAGAGTACAAACATAACATAGTTTTTGCATGTAAAATAATTAAATATAAATATGTCTTTAGAAGTAGCTTAAAAAGAAAATATAAAATGTTCCAGTTTCCAGCCCAATTTCCTAAAGTAATAAAGCTGAGATATGCTATGAAACCATTCTATTATAAAAACATAGACTTTTTTATAATTATAAACAATAAAACACGATGATTATCAAAATTTTATTTGCGATCCTGGTTGACCACTCGGATGAAATGTCCATATATACTTGGAAATGGAGTACAAATGTTTCATAATTGTTATTAATGCAGCTTCTTCATTTCGTGTTAGATGAATTTATAACTACATTTAGTATCCGTGTCGTTATAGGCCTCTTTTTAAATATTTCGGTACAACTCAAAGTACAAGTATTTTAGGGTAAGTATTAAAAAGCATCAGACAGGGCTTAAACATACCTCGACATTGATATATTACTTACAAATTGTTACTTTTGAACAGCACATAAATATTTCTTAGAAAATAACAGAAACGCCTATGTGTATTAATTTGCTTTATTCATTTTAAAAAAGTCCGAAACAAAATATCCTTTGTCTTACGCCAGAAGATTTTGGATTTTTTCAAGGCGTAATATTAAATATTAAAAGGACTAAAAAAATACAAAAAAATAAAAAAATGTCTCCGAACACTAGCTAAAAAAGACATAGGATTTTTGATTCATCAATTTCTATTTACTCGTAGAAACACAAATCCCCATATGCCAACCCTGAAATGTAAAACAGTTAAATGGCAACCCTTCACCATAACCAATGTTGCACAGTGATGCAAAATGTGGCACAATTGGGCCTTTTGTGGCAGTTTTGAATGTTCGATTGCCCTATGGTACTTTCTAATATATTTTGGCCCTTTCAGCTCAAAATTCAAATACTACAAACCGTTCAGTACATTTTTAAATGTAATTTTCTCCCTATTTAGGACAGTACTTTTATTTAAAACAATGTTTGGTTTATCAAAGAAAAACTTTACTTTATTTGCAAATCTGTCGTTTCAAATAAAAATCCTTTAAAGTAAAGGGTGTCCCAAGAAGAACGCAATTTTTAAATTTTAAATAAAACACAGATATTTAAAAAAAAAATCGTGAAACTTTATTATATCGTAAAGTAGACAGAATGAGGTTATGTATGGAAGCCGCCGCGGCTTTGCTGGCATGCACGCGATCTTTTAATGAAATTTTCAATGACCGTTTTGCATGAATGCTGCGGTATTTCGTTAATGCAGCGTCCAATTTCCTCTTTTAAGGCTTGAGTCGTCGTCGGCTTATTCGCGTAAACCATCGACTTCAAAAAACCCCAAAGAAAAAAATCTAATGGTGTTAAATCGCACGATCTAGGCGGCCAATTCTGATCTTCAAAACGCGAAATAACACGACCGGGAAATGACTGATGCAGCAATTGAATTGTTTCTCTGGCTGTATGACATGTGGCGCCGTCTTGTTGGAACCACATGCCCTCCACATTCATTTCTTCAATTCTAGGCAAGGAAAAACTGGTTATCATTTCACGATACCGAACACCATTGACTGTTTGCGCTTGACCTGCCTCATTTTCATAAAAAAAAGGTCCAATGATTCCTCCAGCCCAAAAACCACACCACACAGTGACACGTTGAGGATGCATTTGCTTCTCGTGAATCACTCGAGGATTTTCCTCACCCCAAATGCGACAATTCTGCCTATTGACGAAGACATCAAGATGAAAATGGGCCTCGTCACTGAAGATGATTTTATCGGCAAAATCAGCATTTTCATGTTGTCTCTCCAATACTCAATTAACGATCTCCCTTCGCTGTCAATGGTCAGCTGGCTTCAGTTCCTGAGTCAATTGAACTTTGTATGCATGAAGATGCAAATCTTTCGTCAAAATTCGCTGCAAAGTGGATTTGGAGACACCAATTTGCTGAGCTCGGTGTCGAATTGAGGTGGATGGAGTTTGAGCGACATCATCACGTACAGCTGCGACATTTTCGGTCGATCGACCTGGTCGATGGCGCGTTGTTGTCTTTACATCACTAACAGACCCAGTTTCGGCAAATTTATCCATTAATCTCTTTACAGTTGACTCTTTTGGAGCATTATTGTGACCCCAAATTCGTCGCAATTTGCGAACTGTGGCCGCAAAACTTTCACCATTTTGGTAAAACAATTTCACAATGAGAATGCGTTGTTCATTCGTGTAGCGCTCCATTTTTACTAACCACGTACCTTCTACTAGCAAACAATAACAATTGTTCAAATGTCAAACAATGACACTTCGAATGTTGCCAGATTTAAAAATTGCGTTCTTCTTGGGACACCCTTTATATCAAGTAAATACAAAACAAAAAAAGAAACAAAGTAGACTGTCAAATAACGGTAACGTTAAAAAATTTTTGATAAATAAAATTTTGTATTGACAAATAAATTTCCTATTGCTTTTGAGTAATGGGATTTGTGAAACATAAAGTGTGTAATATTTAAATGAAACAAAAGGCAAAGGGGCAAGTTTTTAAACAGGTATGTTTAAATATATACTTTTATATATCAAAGTAATTATAAATACTTTTATATTTGTAAGAGACAATCGATGTCGATCGATGTGATCCAACGCTATCTTAAAAAGGAAAATATAATAGAAAACTAAAAACAGATTGGATTTAATCTTACCCATGGCTAACAGATTTACATTTATTTAAGTTAAAAAATTTTAGCCCTATCAAAGGTATTTTGACCCTTTTTTAATCGTCAATTTGGCAGAAAACAAAAAACTCAAAATGCATCACTGATGTTGCATTAATGTTTTGCTGTCAAACTTCAAAGAACGTTCTCAGAGGCCAGTATGCGGCTTCTGGACGGCGCTGCCACATTCTAGTTATTTTTACCCGCACATATAAATACGCAAGCAAGGTGGCATGACAGTTTAGTTGATAATTCATAAAAAGCTAAAGAAGAAGCATTGACGATTCTGTGGAAGTGTAAACTTAATAGAGTTTAAATAAAGTCCCTTGTGTAATTGTTTTAAGTTTGATTTTTTTTTTTTTTTTTTTTATTAAATCTTCATTTACATAACCGAGCCATTAGGGCCTTATGTGGTTAATTAAAGCTACTATCTTAATAACAAACTTCTAGAAAAAAGTAGAGCTTAATAATTCAATAAGAGTAAAGAGTAGTTAAAGAGTAGCTATAAAAGAATTTCAACGGTGTTTATTATTTGCAAGGGAAAATCAACGATTTTAAAAAGGTAAAATCGTAGCACTTTTACCATTAAGATGGCACTTAAACTTTTAATTAACTAAATTGGTTTAAAAATATTTCACGCCGCAGTCTGTTGTGTATTATATTAATTTTTTATATATCTTTAAATCGTTTTGGGGAGGGGGGGATATATCACCCTCATGCGACCCCCCTGGATCCGCGACTGTTAAAATGGAGATATACTAATATTTTAAATCTGAGCAAATAGTTGCTGGGAATTTTTTAATTTTTGTTCAAAGCAAGAGTTATTCTAGTTTCATGTGAACAATTTTCTGGCCGTTGCCTGTATAATTTGAATATGTTTTATGGCTTACTGAACATTTTTGTATGTTAATTTCATAACCTGCTTTTTATATATGCTTTTTTTTAGTATTTATACAAGAAGATATTGGAATGCATACTGATTCTCAACTACCAAATCATGTCTATTTAAATACATCACCATTTCATACGGACATCTATATTACTTCTCAAGCAACTCAAGTACCCTTGACATCTGCAGCTACCTTAATCAATTCCTATAGTAACAAGTAAATAATTTATTTAAAAACTATTTAAAACTATTTGTTTTCATATATTTTTATTTTTTATGATTGCACCTGCAAATAGAAAACGAAAAAAAGAAAATTCAATCCCTTTAAGTGTAAATAATGTACCAGCCAACAACCAATGTGTAAATACTATAAATAACCAATACAAAACAAATTCCACTTTAGGCACAGTAAATGCTCAAACAACCAATGAAATGACTAACACGAATACATTAAATTCAATTATGAATTCGTCTAGATTACCAGCTACCACAACAATTACAAATCAACGACACCAAAAATTTCAGTCACCAAACCTTTTTCAGTCATCTTCATCGTTAAATAAATGTCTCAGCGGAAATAATCATGGCATTACAGGAGGAGGAGAAATAGTGTTCGATGAATGTATAAAACCCAAGCGTTGGGAACAAAAACAAGTACAAATTAAGACTATGGAAGGAGAGTTTAGTGTTACTATGTGGGCTTCCGGTATATCAGATGATGAAGAGGAAGAAGAATCAGCTCTAACTATTGAAGCTGAAAACTCCTGTCAACCTGATCATCCACAGGAGAATATTATTAATCAAGATTATTTAAAATATAGTAATAATTGTACAAATGTATTTACAGCAGCAGAATCAACAACAATACCCGCCACATTACTTGACAGCGCTTGTAATTTACCACCTGAAGTATTGCACCAGCATTTATTATTGCAACAAAATCAGCAACAACAACAAGTTTTGTTTGAGGACAAAACCTCAGCAACTATCAGTGATGGTACATTGTCAACGCATCCGCCATTAACTGCAGTGCCTCATCAGCTATCGACAGCGGCTAACTTAAATATCCGCGATAGTAAGAAGATGCTGAATAAGTTAAAAAAATTTCCAACTAGCAGCTCACATCAGCAACTAAATGCATCTAATATTCTTAAACCTAACCTTACAACAAACAGATTAATGTGCAATCTATCGTCATCAACAGATATTATAAATCCTTCTGCATTATTAAGTAATGCCAGTGAAACTAATAAACCAACATTAACAAGTATAAACTCTGATGAAGGCTCTCCTGCTCATGTTCAAATACATAGTCTAAGTGGTAACAATATGTCAGCTGATACATTAATGATTACTGAATCACAAAATGGTCACGTGTTAGCAATGGGTCAACATAAACACAATCAAACACTAACAACTCCACCACCCCCAAATTATAACTCAAACGAAACCACCTCCAACAACAACTTTGTCTCCGTTACAATGCATGAGTCCACCTCCACCACATCTTCTAGTAGTCATCTACATGTGTTATCAGCAGACAAAAAAATTGCCTGTCCCCACAAGGATTGTAATAAACTGTTTCGTGACAACTCTGCTATGCGTAAACATTTACATACACATGGCCCACGGGTACATGTGTGTTCTGAATGTGGTAAAGCTTTCGTTGAAAGTTCAAAATTGAAACGTCATCAGCTTGTTCATACTGGTGAAAAGCCATTTCAATGTACTTTTGAGGGATGTGGTAAACGGTTTTCCTTGGATTTTAATTTAAGGTAAGTGAAGAGCAGTTATTTTTCTATATTTATTCACAAATCGATTACATATTGTGTTTAAAAAATTATTGCCGTAGCTGGACAATTTTTCTGTAGCAAAGAATTTAGTATTTTATTAAAAGTTTTTTCGTTAGTGGTATTATATTTAAATAATCTGATAATTCCCTATTTACATACCATTACAGAACTCATGTACGTATACATACTGGTGATAGACCATATGTTTGCCCTTTTGATAGTTGCAATAAAAAATTTGCCCAATCTACAAATCTAAAGTCGCACATACTGACACATGCCAAGTCCAAGTAAGTGGTTTTTGTATATTTTTTTTGTAATTTTTATTTTTATTTTCTTAACAATATATTGGTTATATATTTTTATAGTAATATACAGTAGCTCAAACGTATAATTGGACACTAGATATGAGATTATTCAAATGCCAATTTTTTTCATTCAATGGAAATAATTCTAAAAACTTTGATACAGAGTTTTAGATTATTAAAAAAACTCATAAATGGACACGTAATGTAGATAACGAGTTATTGTTTTAAAACGGTTCTTTGGATCTTTATTTTTTCCGCTTAGTGAGTTTATGTTTATTCTAATTCAAATTATGCAAGTGTAGTGTTAAAAGTGCAGATCAAAATTGCAGTGGATCAATGAAAAAAACAAAGAACTTCGGAAACACGGCATTTTATTATAAGATTACGCGGAGAGGGTAAATCAGTGCGTAAAGTCGCTGAAATTGTTCATCAATGCCTGTCCACAGTTCATGCTATCATTCAACAAAATTCTTTGAATTTAGGTAAAAAGGTCTTAAGTCAGAAATTTTTCCTAATGTTAAATTGATAATTATTTAATTTTTTGCAAATCTCGATAAAATTTGTTTGAAAATGAATTAATGGAAAACAAACTTGGAAACTATGACCTATAGTAATATTAACAAATCTTTTTGAAAAGAAAGAGAAAAAATCGAGTTAAACCCAATCAAAAACTCGAAATGCATTTTTCTGCAAAACCTTTTTACCTAAATTCAAAGAATTTTCAAGTAGAAAATAAAAGTCCTATTGGCCAAGGAATGAAATTAAATGATTTTGATGAGCGGCGGATATGAGGGAAATAAAAAAACCACGACGGCGAATGAACTGAAAAATCCAAAGCACACTTCACACTTTACGGAAATGTGGCTCATTCATAATTGTCCAAAATTAATTTAAACACCGGCACATCCCCAGATCTCAACATTATTGAGCATGTTTGGGAAGAACTTGCCCGTAAGTTCTATAAATCCACTTTCAACACAGTGGAGCAGTTGAAGGAGAATTTTGCTCCAATCTAGTGCAGTCGATGACCCGTCGTTTGGAACCAGTGATAAAAGCAAAAGGTTTTGCTTCCAAGTACTAAAAATGTGTCTTAAATTTGACTGTCCAATTATGTATTTGACATGAAATTTGTTACTTTTGTTTTCTTTCTTTATTTTAAAAATTGTTTTGAATAAAACTGTGCTAATTGTAAATATCTCTATCTAACTCACAAATCAACTGAAAAAGCTATTTATGCTAACATACAGTTGATTTTTTTAATTGAGTTTAGATGACTTTACTTACTATTTTTGTGTTTTTTACAATCTCCTTTATTACTGCATGTCGAAATCAGCAATAAGCTAATATTAAAGACATGTGTTTAAATCGTTTTTTCATAAGTTTAAACAATTCTTTTTACCGTACCAATTAGTATTTAATAGTATTTTTTTATTTTATAGTTGATATAAAATACTTATATGTATTGAAATATTTATGGAATAGCCCATATACAATTAGCATTCTAAATTCATTGATATGGCTACTTTGTAGATCATATGTTAATCTTTTGACATCTCTACTATTGTAATTTAGCTTTCCTTTTTATCCCTTTCTCTTCCGGTTTAAACTTTGTAATAGAAAGAAGTGTTTTTAATAAAGCTTGATTTTTATCCAAAATATATTTAATCATCCTAGCGTTTTTCTTCAGGTTATGGGCCCAGTCACCCTAGTTAAAGTAATTTTAATCGAAATATAATAAAATTATAAGGAAAAATGACGGCTGAAATAAAAACATCAGTGGTAAAACTTAATGGTGAAAATTACTTCACATGGAAGTTTAAGGTAGAAATGCTGTTGATTAAAGAAGGTGTTTGGGATGTTCTGACAAAGAAAAAACCAGAATCAGGTGCAGATGATTGGATAAAAAAGGATAACATCGCCAGAGCAACAATTTCGTTAGCGGTGGAGGACGATCAATTACATCTTATAAGGCAATGTACTACATCGGCTAAAATGTGGCAGAATTTGCAAAATTATCACGAAAGGAAATCCTTAAGCAACAAAGTAGGCGTAATGCGACAAATATGCTGTATGCACTTAGATGATAACGGCGACGTTAAGGCTCATATCGGTATAATGCGTGATTTATTTTTGAAATTACAAAATTTAGGTGAAAATGCTTTTAATTAAAAATGGAATATTGCTATGCTTTTAAGCAGTTTACCAAGTAGTTATAATAACTTGATAACTGCATTCGAATCACGTTCTGAAAAGGAATTAACAATTGCATATATAGAATCCAAATTAATCGAAGAATTTTCCAGACGTAAAGGTGGTGATATTGCAGATGCACAAAAGGCTATGATATGTGCAGATGCACAAAAGGCTATGATGGTTACAAATAAAAAACCCAACTTTAATATTGAATGCTTCTTTTGCCACAAGAAAGGTCATTTGAAGAAAAATTGTACACGATACAATGAGTGGAAAAAGAAACATCAACAACAAAGGGCTAATGTAGCCACAAGTAAAGATTTTTGTTTGGTAACAACAGAAGACCATGGTAAATGGATCGTTGATTCCGGTGCATCGTGTCATATGTGTAATGACGAAAGTATGTTTGTAAGCATAGACAAAAACAAGAGAAAACACATAGTTCTCGCAAATGATGAAAATGTAACGGCGGTAGGCGAAGGAACAATAAAAATTAAAATACAGAAGAAGAATGGCGATTACAATAACATAACGTTTGAAAGTGTTTTATATACACCATCACTAAACATGAACATATTGTCAGTAAGAAAATTAACCAGAAAAGGATGTCATATTGAATTTAAAGAAGATAAATGCATCGTACGGAAAAATAATGAAATTTTATTTTTTGCTGAATCTTTTTGGTTTGTATTTGTGCGAAAATATTGAACATTTAAATCTAATGAAGGTATGTGGAATTGATTGCATTCACTATTGGCATAAAGTATTAGGCCATAGACATGTAGACTCTATTAAAGTTATGCAATTAAAACAGCTGGTAACAGGTCTAAATATAAAACCGTGTTCTAACAGCAACTATTGTGAAGTTTGCCCGATTGGCAAATTTACAAGAACACCATTTCCAAACAAAGCTGGGGTAAGTTCAAAAAAGGGATTTGATTTAATTCACATAGACTTATGTGGACCAATGGAAACGGCTACACCCAGTGGTAACCGGTACATATTAACGTTTATAGATGATTACAGTAGATTTTGTTACATTTATTTGTTAAAATATAAATTTGAGGTAACCGAAAAATTGAAGAATTTTGTTTCGCTGATTAAAAATATTTTTGGTCAGAAACCAAGAATATTTCGTTCTGACCGTGGTAAAGAATACATCAATAAAGAAATAATTAGTTTTTTGGAAAGCGAAGGCATTCAGATGCAATATACTGCCGGCTATAGTCCAGAACAAAACGGCGTTGCAGAACGTAAAAACAGATCACTTATTGAAATGGTTAGATGTATGCTTGCTGGAGCTAAACTACCAAGAGAACTATGGGGCGAAGCTGTATCAACCGCTAATTATTTGCAGAATCGAATTGTTACTCGTACAACAGGCGTAACACCTTATGAAACAATTTTTGGTAAAGTTCCGGATTTAAGAAATTTTAAGATATTTGGTGAATCAGGCTTTGTCCACATTCCTAAAATAAAAAGAAAGAAATAATGTGACAAATCAACAAAAATGATTTTTGTTGGTTATGATCAAAATTCAAAGGCTTATCGAATGGTTGACGAAGGGCGTAAAATTCACATATCAAGAGACGTAAAGTTTACCGGAAAAATTTATGGTTTTAAAAATTATAAAAATAAACCCTATTCATACAACGAAGCTGAAGTTATTTTTAAAGGATACGATGATAAAGAAGAAACAGAAAAAGATGATGACGAGTTTCATGATACTTTCAATTCCATCGATCAATCCTTAAATACAGATGACCCCGCAAACTATTCACATAGTGAAAACAACCAACAGTCAACTACAGATTTAAGAAGTTTACAGATTTAACAATTACTAAGGTAAAAAATATTTTCAATAGTGCATTTAAAATTGTTGACTTGGGACCAATAAAAAATTATCTTGGACTAAAAGTTGAACGTTCAAAGGATGGTTTTTATTCAATTTCACAATCAGAATACATTGAAAAGGTATTGAGAGAAACTGGACTTCAAGACTCAAAACCATCGTCAATTCCCTTGGAGATTTCTTATGGAAAATCCGGTAAAGAGCAAAATCCATTAACCAGCAATAAAAATTACCAGAAACTTATTGGAAGTTTACTATATATAACCCTAAATTCGAGACCAGATGTCATAGCAGCAGTCAACATTTTATGTCAAAAAACCTGCAATCCTAATGAAGAAGACTGGACTGAGCTAAAAAGGGTGGCAAGATATTTAAAAGGAACCATTGATATGAAGTTGCATATAATACCAGATAATGACCAAATACTATTAGGTTATTCAGATGCCAATTGGGGTGAAGATAGGTTGACCAGAAAATCGAACAGTGGGTACTTATTCAAAATTTATGGTGCCGTTGTATATTGGGCTTGTCGTAAACAAACTTGTGTGGCTCTATCTTCGACAGAAGCGGAATTTGTGTCACTTGCTGAAGCATCCAAAGAAGCGTTGTGGTTGAAAGAGCTTTTAGGCGATTTCGGAGAGCTGATCACTGAACCTATCATCATAAATGAAGATAACCAAAGTTGCATAAAAATTGTCGAAGGCTTCAAATTAAACAGCAGGACTAAACATATTGATATAAAATATAATTTCGTCAAAGACTTTGTAACAAAAGGTATAATAAAGTGTCAATACTGTTCTACCAACGAGATGCAGGCTGATTTGCTGACAAAACCACTGCCACCACATAGAATTAAAGATTTAAGATCAAAATTAAAAATTATTAATGATTTAGAATGAGAAGGGGTATTGAAATATTTATGGAATAGCCCATATACAATTAGCATTCTAAATTCATTGATATGGCTACTTTGTAGATCATATGTTAATCTTTTGACATCTCTACTATTGTAATTTAGCTTTCCTTTTTATCCCTTTCTCTTCCGGTTTAAACTTTGTAATAGAAAGAAGTGTTTTTAATAAAGCTTGATTTTTATCCAAAATATATTTAATCATCCTAGCGTTTTTTTTTTAATATGTAATAATAATCTACAGTCAAAGTTTTTTTTTGATTAGTTCCATTGAAGTGAAAAAATCGGCATTTAAATAATCTCATACCTAGTGTCCAATTATACATTTCAGCCACAGTATGTACATAATTATTTATCAAAGCGCACAGGTACAATATGATTTAAGTCTGTCGACTGTACAGGCTAGCTTAAAACCTCAGCTCTATTGCTTTCGAACCAACGTTTTGCCCGCTTAGATGTGTGTTCCGGGTCATTGTCTTGTTGAAACACCCATCGAATTTGTATTTAAAAATATATGCATCGATGGTATCCTCAATTACAAATAAAGGCCCTGTACTGTACCATGGTAGGAGAAACAGCCCCTTACCATTATGTGCCCGCCACCATGCTTGATGGTGTTAGGGGGTTTTCGTACAGGAAGGCCACTTCTGTCAAAATTAAATTAATTTTTTTTTTATCAGACCACAAAATATTTTGCCTCTTGCTTTCCGGCCAATTCACATGTTCTTTAGCAAATTCCAACATTTTTTTTATTACATTTGGTAAGGTATGGAACTTTTCTTATTGTAGAAGTGTCAACATCCAGTTTATATTCCTTTTTAAGGCGCATTAGCTTTCTCTTCAACATCCCTGTAATTTTCGAAATTTTGCCTCTGTTTTTGTTTTGTTTTACTTTATATTTTACAGCATTTTCCATGCATTTTTATGTTTATTGCACACCTATTTGCATAGCAATCTACATATTGATACCGCTTATATGTGTGTTCCGGGTCATTGTCTTGTTGAAACACCCATCGAATTTGTATTTAAAAATATATGCATCGATGGTATCCTCAATTACAAATAAAGGCCCTGTACTGTACCATGGTAGGAGAAACAGCCCCTTACCATTATGTGCCCGCCACCATGCTTGATGGTGTTAGGGGGTTTTCGTACAGGAAGGCCACTTCTGTAAAAATTAAATTTATTTTTTTTTTATCAGACCACAAAATATTTTGAATCTTGCTTTCCGGCCAATTCACATGTTCTTTAGCAAATTCCAACATTTTTTTATTACATTTGGAAAGGTATGGAACTTTTCTTATTGTAGAAGTGTCAACATCCAGTTTATATTCCTTTTTAAGGCGCACTAGCTTTCTCTTCAACATCCCTGTAATTTTCGAAATTTTGCCTCTGTTTTTTTTTGTTTTACTTTATATTTTACAGCATTTTCCATGCATTTTTATGTTTATTGCACACATATTTGCATTGCAATCTACATATTGATACTGACCTTGGAAACAGTGACGCTCAAATTATATTAAAAATAACGGTATTATATTTATAAGACAACATATTAATAAAGTACATCAAGTGTTGACAAAAAACACTTTACGCAAATGATTTGAAAATGTTCAAAGATTTTAAAAGTCGGTGACTATTTCATTGCACAACACTGTAATACTCATAACTTGATTTTATCTTCAATTTCTTTTATTTATTCAATTTCTTAAAAAAAAAATATAATTGGAATGATTCCAAAATAAGACAACATATTAATAAAGTACATCAAGTGTTGACAAAAAAAACTTTACGCAAATGATTTGAAAATGTTCAAAGATTTTAAAAGTCGGTGATTCTTTTTCATCTCACAACACTGTAATACTTATAACTTGATTTTATCTTCAATTTCTTTTATTTATTCAATTTCTTAAAAAAAAATATAATTGGAATGATTCCAAAATGTAAAAAATATGAATTAAAATTTTTAAATAAAAGCTGTGGTTATATCAAAAAAATATTTTGTTTGTTTTACACTTACAAAAAAATATCTTGTCTGTTATCCCATTATGTGTTGTTCAAATATTTCGTAGATATTCTAAGGAATTTGACAAAAGATTCTAAATACAATTGATGCTTAGAAGTTTAAAACTCAAGTCAATAATACCCAAATTGAAAGCGATGAAATTTTAATATCATTCGATGTGTTTCGGTAAACATAGCATTAAAGACCATTGAAGGTAAATGATACATATTGTAAAAATTCACCCGTATTCCTAGGATTATTAACACATTAGAAAAGCAGATATTTTAAATACAAAAATAAGTATTTTGAATAACAAAAAGGGATGCCGATGGTTTCACTGATAATTGCTTACATTGTAATGGTGGAGTTACTCTACGTTTTATTGGAAATGATGAATAATAACTCCAATTGCGCCAAAAAAAAATAAAAATTGGATTCTTTTAAATGAAAATTCCAATTTGCAATGGAGAAGGAGAACGACATGTTTCTATACTTGTACCCGTAATTTCAAGTAGATACCAGCCGGTGTATAGATTAGATACCTACTGGTTTTTGTTCGAATACACAGTAGGTATCTAGGTCATGGTAGATGTCTACTGCTTGAAATTAAGGGCATTAATTATGTCATAATAAGGCAGGGTTATATATCTAGAGCTTATATTCAATAGGGCCTATCTACAGCTGTTATCTACGATATACATTTTGGCATTAAAACATAATTCTAGAACCACTTTTTCCTATTTTTGTTATATTGCCATCAAAAATTATTTTACGAACGTAATATGAGCTATATGCTCACCAATATATATAAAAAATATTTTTAATGTAATTATAGACTTTATATACTGTCCTACAATGAAAATAGTTCATAACTAAAAATACAAATTTTTTTTGCAAATTATTTTTTGTCCAAGAAGAACGCAATTTTTAAATCTGGCAACATTCGAAGTGTCATTGTTTGACTTTTGAACAATTTTTATTGTTTGATAGTAGAAGGTACGAGGTTAGTAAAAATGAAGCGCTACACGAATGAACAACGCATTCTCATTGTGAAATTGTTTTACCAAAATGGTGAAAGTTTTGCGGCTTCAGTTCGCAAATTGCGATCAATTTGGGGTCAAAATAATGCTCCAAAAGAGTCAACTGTAAAGAGTTTAATGGATAAATTTGCCGAAACTGGGTCTGTTAGTGATGTCAAGACAACAACGCGCCATCGACCAGATCGATCGACCGAAAATGTCGCAGCTGTACGTGATGATGTCGCTCAAACTCCATCCACCTCAATTCGACACCGAGCTCAGCAAATTGGTGTCTCCAAATCCACTTTGCAGCGAATTTTGACCAAAGATTTGCATCTTCATGCATGTGGAGGGCATGTGGTTCCAACAAGACGGCGCTACATGTCATACAGCCAGAGAAACAATTCAATTGCTGCATCAGTCATTTCCCGGTCGTGTTATTTCGCGTTTTGGAGATCAGAATTGGCCGCCTAGATCGTGCGATTTAACACCATTAGATTATTTTCTTTGGGGTTTTTTGAAGTCGATGGTTTACGCGAATAAGCCGACGACGACTCAAGCCTTAAAAGAGGAAATTGGACGCTGCATTAATAAAATACCGCAGCATTCATGCAAAACGGTCATTAAAAATTTCATTAAAAGATCGCGTGCATGCCAGCAAAGCCGCGGCGGCCATCTGCACGATATATTGTTCCATACATAACCTCATTCTGTCTACTTTACGATATAATAAAGTTTCACGATTTTTTTAAATACCTGTGTTTTATTTAAAAATTGCGTTCTTCTTGGGAAACCCTTTATTATAAAATGTTTGTATTGTGCAAACAAATTTAGTTAAAAAATTCGAAAATGATTTAGAAAGTCATCAAAATGGCATTAATTACCGAATTTCGAAATATGATAGCGCAAAAATACGTACATTATTTTTCGGTAATAGTCCAT
This sequence comes from Eustalomyia histrio, assembly GCA_949748255.1. Classification (NCBI taxonomy): domain Eukaryota; kingdom Metazoa; phylum Arthropoda; class Insecta; order Diptera; family Anthomyiidae; genus Eustalomyia; species Eustalomyia histrio. The sequence continues at coordinate 12,743,123 of OX456528.1, forward strand.
TTGGCCACATTGTATGATTTTAATTTCCTCTAAATGTCAATTTCATACAAATTATAATTTAATAATTATTAACGTTATAGTCCATTAGCGATATAATAACATTTGTCCAATAAAATTTAAATAAACTTAACAAAAAAATCGTTATTTTTTAAGAAACTTCTCTTTTGACTAGTTAAATTGGTTACATTATATTTCGTTATGTATAAAAGCTTTAATAGATTAGATACTTAGTGACTTTTTTACTTCCCAACAAACAATATGTACAGTTTACGTACCGGTTTCGGTCCGTCATAAACGAAATCCAACTCCGTTTAAGTACCGTTTTCTTTATCCGTAAACGGACCAGAAAACGGATTTTAAGGAACATCGAAACTGATTCGAATCCGTTTAAAAACCGTCAATGACGGACCGTTTACGGACTGGATATATCGGATGAAAAACGGAGTTGTCCGTTAAAAGTCCGTCAATGACGTACCGTTTACGGACCGGATATATCGGATGAAAAACGGAGTTGTCCGTTAATAGTCCGTCAGTTACGGATCGTTTACGGATGCGTATTCGGTCCGCATTCGTACCGTTTATTCAACAAAAAACGGATTTGTGTAAAGGCATATTATTTTAATTGTTAGTAGCAAAATTTTCTTTTTTTCGTTAAATTTATTAACAAATATGTTTAAATTAAAATTACAAAACTAAATAAACTAAATCCAACAAATACCAAACAAATACCATATTTATCTCCAGCACAATTACCATCCATCAATCACTGCGATTGTGGTCCATTAAAAATCATGAAAAAAATAAAACAATCATTTAATTTTGGTTTAAATTGTGGTACTTACGATATGATGAAGCAAACAATGCAAATTTTTTCACAAAATTATTTTAAGCTGTCAGGCAATATTTTTATTTGCAAATCAACATAATTTTGCACACATCATCGTAAAACTTGTTTTCAATTTCATAAATATTTACCTGAGGGATATTTAAGTATTAATTTTTTATAACTAAGCAAATCCAAAAGCAACGGAAGAAAAACTGATAAAAAACAGTGGTCTGTATTTGACGGTACAGAAACGGATACACCAAAACGGAGTAAAAACGTATTGTTTTTAAAAATTCAATTATACGGTCCGTTAATGTTCCGTTTACGTACAAGCTTTGACGGATACGTATTTTCGGACCGTAAACGTACAGTAGAAGCCGGATTCATGAATCCGTACGTATCGGAGAGCCCGTAAAAATGTTTCATGGGTTTACTAATACTGCTGTCTTCGTCTGGGTATAGAATAAACTAAAATTTGTGTGACATATGCGGATATTTTATTACATTCCTCTTGTTAAGCTCTCCTAAGGTCTTCCTTGTTCGATTACTTTTTTTTGTCAAACACGCTGGTCTAATTCATCCCAAAGATTTTCAATTATATGTTTATCCGGTGATTGAAGAGGAGAATGCAAGTGTTTTGAGACATTAAAAAGCAAATACTTCTTTACGATGTGAGCTGTGTGCTTCGCATCGTTGTCCAATTGGTTAAAAGCTGTTAAGTAATGATTAGTAATTTTAATGATTAGTAATTAGATTTTTTTTGAAAGGTGAAGTAATGATTACGATTATATTTAGATTTGCTTACTAATTGATTACAATTACAAATAATCAAGACTACTAACGATTATCAGAAAATAATCAAAAAATAATCCGACTACTTTCAACGATTATTTTTGATTATTTTCAAAGTTTTTTGCATTTACACCTATTTAATGTCATGAACAAATTTAGTCAGGAACACTTTTGTCCACATAAAATTCAAACCAGTATTTAATTTTAGTTATTTTTTAACGGGTATACACTGCGTTGCATAACTATAATTACATGTGATTTTTGCTCTTTTTTTTAATTACAAACATTTTTTTTTTAACTTTTAACAATTTTTGATCTCTTATTGTGCAAAATTTAAGAGATCACTGCATCGATTCATAACTATAGTTACTCTGAATTTAAAATACCAAAATTAACTAAAATTGCAGAAAAAACAGGAGTTTTAATAATGTGTTAGGCCACCTTTTTTTTTAATCAATTGAAAAATTCGATCAGACATACTTTCAACCAGATTTATTCTTATTTCTTCAGTTCACGCATCAATAACTGCTTCTTTAGGGTTAAAAACGCTTCCATATTGCTTGCTTTCAGCGTAAACTCGACGAATTCTACTGGGTTTTGATCCGGAGAACATGCGGGCCATTCTATTGCTTTTATATTTTTTAGAGTCAACCATTTTTTCGTCTGACGACTTACATACATGTACTGATGCATTGTCTTGTTGGAAAATTAATTCTTCTTCATTACTGTTTTCTATAAAAGGCACTAATTTCTCTTCCAATACAGCTATGTACTCAGAAAAATTCATTCGTATGCTAGGGAATGCCAAATCAGCCATAGCGGCAACAGAAAAAGCTCCCCAAACCATTAAGGAACAAACCATTATTGAAACATTAATAATTTTTCTATTTTTACTTTTTTGTTATTCTTCTTTCTTAACGGCAAAATGTAATTATAGTAATGAAACAGTAACAAAATGTTAAATGTTCCTCTCTTAAATCGAGGCAGTGATCTCTTAAATTTTACACAATAAGAGTTTTAAAAAAATTTTTAATTGAAAAAAAGAGCAAAAATCACATGTAATTATAGTTTTGCAATGCAGTATCTTTTATTAGATTGTTTATCTATTTTATTATTCCTTACCTGTTTGCATTCTTCTCAATTTCTTTTTTATGCATTTAAAAACAATTGCTGACGGTATTTATTGTTTTATTTTTTGTGATCTGCCTTTAAAAATAGTAATCATGAGGCTCTAGCGCTTCCAAACTTTGGGTTCTGATGAGATGTTTGGCCGGGCACTTGACACGAGGAGATGGGCACTTGACACGAAATTCCGTGAATCACGCGTGAGCGAAAATTTAAACTAATCACGTGATCGTGCGTGAGCGGTAAAAAAAATTTCGTGCGTGAGTCGATTTTTTGTAGTAATTTTTCGTGATTATTTCTTTTATTAGTTTTTTTTATTTTTTTCGAGTTTTTTATATTTTTTAGATTTTTTACATGCAATCTAGCAAGATTGTTTTTCTTTATGTATTAAGTATGGTAACACTAAATATAAGTGGTTCAAGTGATATTATAAATTTTTTTATGTTTTAATTTTCGAAATATTTTTAATTTTTGAAGCGTATTTCGTGTGCGTGAGCAAAAATTTAATTTACTCACGTGATCGTGTGTGAGCGTGAGTCAAATATCGGTCACGTGACCATGTAATTGCAAAATTGATTACTACTGATTCTTTTGGATTATTTTTTCTTAGTCGTTAGTAATCATGATTATTTTTGGATTATTTGTAATCATAATCAATGAGTAATCAGAAATTGTTCAAAGGAGGATTACATAATCATTACGATTCTTTTTAAAATGTAATCTAGTTGATTACTAATCATATTTAAAAGTTAACAGCTATGGTTAAAAGTAACTTTAGCTAAAGTAAGCAATAAAGTGACCTTGGTTGTCACAACTTCCTTACAAAATAAAATTAATTGTTTTTGAAAATATGGCATTACCAAAGCAAAAACCGATTACTTTTGACAAATTAAAATGGTTCTTAAAAATACTTAGAGGCAACGACAACTTTTATTTATTTATTTACTTAAAACAAAGGAAAAATAAAATTTCTTCGAATTGTGTAAAAAATAAAAATGTTTGTTGTATTAGGCTTTTTTCCAAAATTTGATGTTCTTTTTTATTTCAAATTTATTAATAATGGTATTGAAAAATTATGAAGGATAGAACAAATTTATAAAAACAAACTGTGTTTTCATTCACCAAAGTTGACGGCAGGTTGTTAGTATTGTAAGTAGTTATTCTAAGAGTTGTAAAAAATTTACAATGCCGACGCAAGGAAACGGTCAAAAAACTACACGGCAACTACACTACAGAGCAGAAAATATGTCAACTTCAAATGCATAAACCTTATGTTAAAAGTAAGATGAACTTACCATTAGCTTATCGGATACTTTTAGGTTAAAGTATACTTATAACCTTGACCGCACAACGCCAATTTTTAGGACATCTTATCTTTTTACAAAGGGTATCACAATTGATCCTATGGGTCTCCTGGTGGTAGTGTACTTTATTATGGTACACAACCCTTATCATCTATCTATCTTACTTATCAATACTGGACTTTGTTTTTATAATGGCTGATAAATCTTTTGAAATTGTTTCACCGTTTAATTTGCATTAAAAATTAGCGGTTTCCGAAAATGAATAAGAAAGCCATCTTAACTAATTTCGAGTATGATAGCGCAAAAACATGTACAATGAACGCTCCCATAGCCGGACAATCCCCGTCAATCTACTGTGGTTGAAAGATTTTATTTATATTAGACTGCTTTAAGATGGATTGTTCAACTTGAGCTGTTTAGTTTCAAAATTACTCTATGGTTTTGATGTGTTGGAATGCTACAAAATCATATCTTGCGAAATGCTTCAAACGTGCAATATGTTTCAATGCTTTATCAGACGACGTTATGGAATCATTTATATATCAACCTCGTCTTCAGACTCACTTATCTCCACAAAAACCTAAAATTGAATTTCAATTAAAATATTTGTAAATATAATTCAAAATTTGATTGAATTTGGACCCACTAAGAATTTGTTATATCAATTATTTTTTTTTTTTTGTAAAATTTAATTGAAATTTTTCAATTGTTTTTTTAATCAAAAATCTTCAACATTTTCAATAAGTTTTTAATTGATATATTCAATTAGTTTTAATTGATATATTATATAAAGTTCTAACCAAAAAACAATTAAAATTTTAGTAAAATTTTTGAATTGAAATTCCAGCATCAAATCAATTGAAATTTTAATAAAATTTTGTATTGAAAATCCAGATTTAAATCAATAAAAATTTTAATAAAATTTTGTTCTTTTTTTATAAAATTATACATACACAGAAAAATTATTGCCAAGAAAATTTCAATTATTTTTTTTTTTTGTTTCTGGTTTCTATCGAGCTTTCAACCTCCGTATGTTTACAAAAACAAAGCAAATTAACGATTTTTAGAAAGGTTTATACATGTATTTCGATCCGGCAAAAGATCTCTTCAGAACCCAAAGTTTTAGACAAGCTAGAGCCTCTAAAAGAAGACAGAGCCTGAACAAAAAACCTAATAAAAACGAATATTTTGCTACATTTCTGTTTTCTTAGCAATCACACTTGTGGTTAAGGTTTTCCTAACGGGCATTAAAATTACTAAAATTAAGAAAGATCAAAAATGTTATATTTATAAAGAAAAAAAAAAATAAAAACATTTTTGGTTATACTCGGGCTCAAGTAATAACTATAAGTTTTTTTGTTTTTGATTTTTGTTCATTTTCAATTAAAAGTTTAATCATATCAATTAAATTTTTAATTGATAATGGACTTGGTGTAAAAAATATTCTAGTTTACAATAAACACTATTAACAACAAAGAAATTAAAAAAACGTTTGATATTCTATACTAAAAGTCATGTTATTTTGGTTTATTTATTTCTTACGTTTTATTATAGTTATTCAATTTGCAAATTAGCATCTCAAATCCCTAATTAAGTAAGAGAGCCACACTCATTGTTTAAATTTACAAAAAACAACAGAGAGTATGTATTGTTTGTATGCATGAGAGTGTATAAGTTATTTTAATAAATAATTGAAACACAGTTTACTTCGAGTATTTGACTACGACTAATTTTTTATTATTATGAAATCAAATTTATAATTTACAATTTTGCTTAGCTTAGGAAAATGTAATTTTCATAGGAACAAAAGAATTGACATTAATTATTTAGAAATACTACAATTACAAAACAGCAGACATATCGTCAGCAGTTTTGGTATTAACAAAATTATAAGTGAACCTCAATATGTGACGCGTGCGACATAAGAATTAAAGGTATTCAAAACGACTTAACCCAGCAAAAAATATGAAATATTTATTTCGTTAACTCTTCCCCCTTTAGATTGATTGTCCTTAATCAAAAATAAGGTATGTGACCAATTCATTCTATGGGGTGCCCTATGGGGTCGTTTGCGCCCATAGTAATATTCTGTGGCGGTGTTGGAATATTTGAAGTATTAATATTTAAGATTTTTGGGCACTGTAACTTTTTTTGTCGCAATTTTTCTTCAGACAAACGGACAGCATCATGATTATTGTGGAAATCGCTAGGACCTAGGCAATAGCATCACCCAACGTAGTTTCAACGTTCAGAAGTTCTATTGCTTCCGTGTTATTGGTATGCATTTCCTTAATCAACTCTAATGAAAGGATTTCTTCCACATGTGGGTTTCCAATTATTGGTTGTACTATGGCTGGTTATGGATTAGAGAAATTAATTTCTGAGAATGAAAAGGTAGTCCCATTTACCGAAATTGTTTCATTATGAAATTTAATGATGTAAGTACCAGTCAAATAGTAAGGTTCTTGGCTTATGAGAATTGTGCCATTAAATTGGTTTAATAGTAACGTTCCAGGGAGTATTTCCTGTACAGTGGGGATATGAGAGTTGTTTATGAAAGTACAATTAGAGGGTTTGCTGTGGATTAAATTAGGTAGGCATTCTGAATCACTGATATTCTCAATATCTTCGTCTTTGCACATTGTCAACATGTTGTAATTCTTACATTTATTTTTTATACCGAACATTTTCTTATTACAGTTTAAGATTTCATTAAATTCAACTTTGGTAGTAATTTGTTTAATTTTCACAGGTCTTATCAATAGCTTATTACAAGTTTCATTATAGGTAGTAGGAATATTGATAATATAAATTAGGGAATTTTTACTAGAGGCTATTCTTTCATCACTGAACTCTAAAATTTCCTCCATGTTTAAATACGGAATTCTATTATTTTCAAACATTTTCTCTATTGTTTCTATTTCATCGTGTGATAGAATAAAAGAGTTAATTACCCCTACTTTGGCCCAATGTATGGCATATTGGAGGTTTATTATTTCCTCCTTTATTATTTCCAGTTTGTATCTGAATTCGGTAATATCTAAATTTTGAAATATCCGTGCTTCTTCCTGCACGCTCTTTAAAATTTGATTCATTTTAAAGGTTAACTCGTTTATTATATTCACTGATAATTTATTAATTACGACTTGTTTGTTATTGTTCACTAATACATTATTTATTTTTTGTTTTATTATTTCCAAATCTTCATGGTCAGGATTGCCTGCTATCCATTTCCATGCCGATCCTATAAAATTAAGAGATCTTTTAGATCTTGGTTTTAATTGATTCAGTTTGTCTTGTAATTGGGAAATTTCAAGGATTAGGAATGGATGTAAGGGATGGGATACACTTATTCTCGTAGCCATTGTTTTCCTCATATTATCAATAAAATTCTGGTAATTATCCAAATCAACTTTATGCACTAATTTTTTAGTTCCCATTTGAAGTTTCGCTATTCCTATGTCGAGTGCTACCACCCTTGAATTGGTGTAGTCCAATATCTTCACTTCCCCCATAACGCCAAACATCATTGTTAAATACATTATTATCAGTGGTTCCATTTTATTGTTGAAGTTGATAGGAGATTTGTTTAAATAGGGATCCAGATGAAAATTTTTATAGATGGCCAATTTATGATAACTTCTTTAGATTTGTGTTGTACGGTTAGTTTTAACTCGGAACAGTAGCAATTAATTCAGAGAGGAAGTTTTTGTTTTTTATCATCCACTAGTAATTAATTTGTTTTGTTGTTGATTAAATCTTTGACTATTAGTTTTTGCACTTTTTTCCTTATACTGTTTTCGTTTAATGCATTGAGTTTTTGTTAATCTTTTTAATTTTATTTCTTATAGCATTGCCTTATTGAGGGTTTCTTTTTTTTCTGTTTTTGTTTAATTTTATGATATTGGTTGTTTGTCACTACAATATTAATTATAACCAAGTTATTAGTTTCCTTTTTTTATATTTTTATTTTAAATTTAAAAATATTATGTTTAACTGCCACTTGGGGAGTATTGATTTTTTTTGTTCAACTACCACTTGGGGAGTATTGATATTTTTTTTATTTACACTGAGACACTACTTCAGGGTCTTATTGGCAATATTTTGTTGGGCGCCAGTTATTTTAATAAATAATTAAAACACAGTTTACTTCGAGTACTTGACTACGACTAATTTTTTATTACCATGAAATCAAATTTATAATTTACAATTTTGCTTAGCTTAGGAAAATGTAATTTTAATAGGAACAAAAGAATTGACATTAATTATTTAGAAATACTACAATTACAAAACAGCAGACATATCGTCAGCAGTTTTGGTATTAATAAAATTATAAGTGAACCTCAATATGTGACGCGTGCGACATAAGAATTAAAGGTATTCAAAACGACTTAACCCAGCAAAAAATATGAAATATGTAGTTCGTTAACTTATACACATCACTGTTGGCAGATAAGTGGATTTGAAAATTTATTAATAAAAAAAATAAATTTGGATAGATATTTCAGATCGATAATCGAAAGCTTTTTCTGCTAAGGTTTTTTGGTTAAGGTTTTCCTAACGGGCATTAAAATTACTAAAATTAATAAAGATCAAAAATGTTATATTTATAAAGAAAAAAAAAAAAAATAAAAATATTTTTGGTTATACTCGGGCTCAAGTAATAACTATAAGTTTTTTTGTTTTTGATTTTTTGTTCATTTTCAATTAAAAGTTTAATCATATCAATTAAATTTTTAATTGATAATGGACTTGGTGTAAAAAATATTCTAGTTTACAATAAACACTATTAACAACAAAGAAATTAAAAAACGTTTGATATTCTATATTAAAAGTCATGGTTTTTTGGTTTATTTATTTTTTGATTTTTGTTCATTTTCAATTAAAAGTTTAATCATATCAATTAAATTTTTAATTGATAATGGACTTGGTGTAAAAAATATTCTAGTTTACAATAAACACTATTAACAACAAAGAAATTAAAAAACGTTTGATATTCTATATTAAAAGTCATGGTTTTTTGGTTTATTTATTTCTTACGTTTTATTATAGTTATTCAATTTGCAAAGTAGCATCTCAAATCCCAAATTAAGTAAGAGAGCCACACTCATTGTTTAAATTAACAAAAAACAACAGAGTGTATGTATTGTTTGTATGCATGAGAGTGTATACACATCACTGTTTGCAGATAAGGGGATTTGAAAATTTATTAATAAAAAAAAATAAATTTGGATAGATATTTCAGATCGATAATCGAAAGCTTTTTCTGCTAAGGTATTCTGGTTAAGGTTTTCCTAACGGGCATTAAAATTACTAAAATTAAAAAAGATCAAAAATGTTATATTTATAAAGAAAAAAAAATAAAAATATTTTTGGTTATACTCGGGCTCAAGTAATAACTATAAGTTTGTTTGTTTTTGATTTTTTGTTCATTTTCAATTAAAAGTTTAATCATATCAATTAAATTTTTAATTGATAATGGACTTGGTGTAAAAAATATTCTAGTTTACAATAAACACTATTAACAACAAAGAAATTAAAAAACGTTTGATATTCTATACTAAAAGTCATGTTATTTTGGTTTATTTATTTCTTACGTTTTATTATAGTTATTCAATTTGCAAAGTAGCATCTCAAATCCCAAATTAAGTAAGAGAGCCACACTCATTGTTTAAATTTACAAAAAACAACAGAGTGTATGTATTGTTTGTATGCATGAGAGTGTATACACATCACTGTTTGCAGATAAGGGGATTTGAAAATTTATTAATAAAAAAAAAAAATTTGGATAGATATTTCAGATCGATAATCGAAAGCTGTTTCTGCTAAATAAATGACGTATTGGTTTAATCCAGAACTTTATAATTAATTAAATTTATATTATTTATTTTATGAATCTATGAACAAATTATAATCCCTTTATATCAATGTTTGATATTGTTCAATATCAATGATTAATTATATATTATATTGATTCAATTTTGGTTCGATTAAATAATTTGTTTTGTGATTTTTTTCGCGAACCATTTTTGGTTCCTTTGATTTGTTAAAATTTAATCAATTTAATTCTATGAAAAGAATCAACAAAAATTAAATTGATTCTTTAAAGTTGATGTTAATTAAATAAAGAAGAAAATTATTGAAACAATGAACAAATCGATTCGCTGAAAATTGAATCAAATTTGATTGAATTGGATTATTCAGCAATTTGTTAAGGATTTTTGGGTATTTTAACTTTAAAAATGCGAACATGGTTTGATTTTCTATGTGCTTTTTGTTTTGAATAGAAATGGAGCTTAAAATACTTAAATTATAAGATTCTAAAAACTCAGTAAATTAAATTATTAAAATATATATACAAGAAATATGAAAAATTAGGCCAAGATAAAAAAAGTAATAACATAACAAAATTGCTAATTTTTAACATTTTAAAATCGAGTACCAAACCCAAATTCATCAATTGAATGAAGCAAAATTTAATTAATACCAAATCGATAGAAATTCCAGATTTGATAATCAAATGAATTCATCATAAAAGAGTTTAGTGAGATAAATTGAATAAATTCCTTAGGAGAACTTGGGGGAAAAAAAGCACATATGATTGTTTCTTTAATTATTTTTGAGAATATATTTCAAAGAGTGGTTCGTGGTCCAACTTTCTGCCTTATTTGCAAAAAAAATTCGTTTCTTATAAAAAAGAAAATGCATTGTAAAGTTTTAAAAATATGTCAAAACATGTGCAAAAATTACAATTCCCTACATTACCACACTTCCCAGAATAGTCCATGCTCTCCTAATAAAAATAACTAAATTTTTTTTGGTACTATAAAGGTGGAAAAAGTAATATTTTTTAAACTGGTTAGTACTGTTTTGAAAATGTATTTAAAATTCCTGGCATGTACTTGTTAGTTCATCTTGAAATCTCGAATGATAAAAATATATTTTCTTAGTTTTTTTATGTTTAATCAAAACATATTTTTTTGAAAATGAATTATTTCTTATCAACATAAAAATTTTTCAATTATTTTTTTAATCATATCAATTGAATTAACATAATATATAAAATGGATGTTATTCTTTACGAATCTCTTTCAGAACATCCAAAGAAGTTAATAGTTAAAATTTTTGGATTTGTAAGAAGTCGTTTTAAACAACTTCCAAAATTTTGATTTAACCCCTACTTATGAAGTCATAAGAATAACATTTGTTTTAACAATACCATTGAAAACCATATAAATTTTTTAATATTAATGTTTCTTTACTACAATTTATAATTATAGTAAAAAAAAAAAACAATTATTTAGTTGGTCCATAAATGGTTAATTCCTATAGTCATTATTGAAAACATATTTAGCATACCAGTAATAACACTGGTCGGAATAATTAATAATATTTTTAACTTTAAAACAAAGCCACTCCCTATATTTATTTTGTAGTCCCTGTATTTAACAATATCAGAAACTAACTACTTCCTCCCAATGGCACGCCAATGTTAAAATCATCAATGATTCACCGTAATTTTCACAACTTCGGGATCAGTAGATGTTGTGTTTAAGTAGTTCTTCCTCAGCTCTTATTTTGCTGGGGTGTTTGAGTTTTGCATATAATTATAATTATGTACAAACACTCGTTTACAAAAAGTAACAATAATATCTATTGGATTAGCTGTAATATATATTTTAAAATTTGCTTATAAATACAATTTCTAATGTTTATTTCTTGACTTGTAATTTTTAGACGGAGTTCCTCAGCGATGGCCATACGAAGTGGAAGTAATACTAGCAACAATGATTCAAGTAGTCCACCGGTGGAGCAGCTTTCTTCAACACAAAATTTTATAAAAATGGAAATGAACGAAATGGACTCAAATTCGTCATATGTTGTTTATACCGATTAAGAGCCAGTTGTTGGAATGTTCGTTATTATTGGTTTAAGATGTGTGAAATTACATAATATCAACATACTGAATGCTGCAGAACTATCCATTTGTAATAAGAAATGTCCTGAAAACATTGAAGCATTATTATTTTTTCAATAAGTATGTTGCAACTCGGATTCACGTTACAAACAGCTGTTGTGTTGTCATATGTTCTCTTATTTAACTGATAACTCTGCTCGGTTAAACTAATAAGGACCCAGTTTTTGATATCATTTGATGGAGGGGGTAATCTCAAATCTATGTGATAAAAACGGTATTAAAAATCGGTGGAAACTTTTTGGATTATACAATATTTTGAATAATTTTATGCAATATCAGATTACTTTCTTTAGTTGGATACACAATTTTTCTATAATTTATTTGGAAGAATATAAAAAAGGAAAGACTACAAAAAACTCTTTATTCCCTGTCTCCCTTTAAATGTGATACTGGAAAGCTAAAAAGTGGGCATGTTTGTCAATTTGGTTCCTTTTTCACATAGTAAAATTAAATATAAATTTTTGGGTGCCAACAAGGAGGCCTTCCGTGTAAAATTAATCATATTTTTAAAACAGCTCTTTAGGATTAATTAACGCTCTGATTGAAAATTAAAAAACTAGGGGCGCTTGGTGTCAAAATATGAATTACCAAAAAAGTGTTTACAAAAAGTAAGTATTTCAAAGCGACCATTACCACTTAAAAATACATTTCAAAAAATTATTGTTTTTGTGGTGTTTCCTCAAAAAGTTTTAAAGAACCTTATTCAAATTTTTGTGCAAAAATTTCATTACGAATCATATAAGATATGGCAATTAAAGATATTTTTTAATTGTGTTAACCTAAATTGTTGTTTTTGCGCTATTTAAAAACTGCCTTCATTTCTATTAGTTGCGTTAAACACAGTACTTACTTTTCGGTGAGCGTTTTTTTGAGTAATTAGAAAATTCACACCACGTGTGAGGGCCTAAATAAACCAAGAATATAAATAGTTTAGGATTAAACATAATCATTATTTTAAAATCCTTAGTGTAACACTTCTAATTCAAATTAATGTTACAATATATGTGTCTATGAAGTGGTTGTATCTGTAGATACAAAAAAGAATTTTGTATTTTTATTTAAAAAAATCTATATGTTCATAAAAAATATCTCGAAAAACCCAATAGATATGTAATTTAAAAAGAGAGTAATAACACGTTTTGGTCATAAATTAAAACTGAACTAATGATTTTAGTTAATGACAATTATATTTAGCGTTAAAATTTTATTTATTTCATATAATTTTAGTTAATCGTACAATTTATTAGATTTCTTAAGGTTTTTTATATAATTTTTTAATCTAGTATTTAACAATAGTTTACCTCTTCCTTAAGAGATGTGGAGGACAATTTAATGAATTCCTTAACAATATTGGATGTTGTCGGGTTTGGTCACGTTAGTATATATCGAGGTCTTATTTAAAAAACAAACTCTATCTGCAAAAACACTTACTTTATATCCCTATTTTAAAAAAATCAATTGGTTTACTATAAAATAAATAAAGCCCCGTTCACATTATCCCACAAGTGTTAATATTTCACTTCCCACATGTATGATGAAAAGCATGTTGAAATTCTTTATCTAAAAGGTATTGAAGAAACTACTTTGAGTGGCAGTCTCTTGTGGACACACGCAACAAATAAATGAAACCAGGATTTTCCTCTATATATTAATTGTTTTCACCATTAACTGCTTTTAATTTTTGTTAACATTTATTTTTGAATTTTAGACAGATGGTAACTTTGTGGTATATACAAAAATAAAGCTTGTCAAAAAATTGTTTACACTTTTGTAGTTACATTTCTGAAATATATTCACAATTTTGGGAAAATGTGAAGGGAGGCTAACGGCATAGAAAAATTAAACATTTTTCAGATCATAATAGAAAAATAATTATTTTCGTCAAAGTTGCAAATTGTCAAAAAATTGTTTACACTTTTGTGGTTACATTTTTATACATTTTGTTTATACAACACATTTTTGACATATATTCATACTTTTGGGATAATGAGAAGGGAGATAGCTTAAAATAATTAAAAATTTTTTAGATCATAATAGATAAAATAATTATTTTCGTTAAAGTTGCAAATTGAGGATTTTTAATATAATCCCTTTACTACAACGTGCTTTTAAAACCCCAATTTTTAACATTAGCGGTTTTCACTCTTGGTGGTATATTTACAACGATTTTATACTACAAAGCGTGAACGTATTTTTCGTGTATTAACTTCCCGCATAAACAATGAATAAGCTAATTTTTGTTTTGTTTTCATCAATTTGAAAATTTAAAATATCAAAAAGAATTTGAAGTTAACAAAAATTGCCATAATTACAAATAAAGATAAAATTAAAAATTTTTTAGTTCAAAATGCAATTGACCAAATAGAATTTACAAAGATTCTGGGTTTAAAGGTATTACTTGTTATAATAAAAAACAATAGCTGGTGAATTTAACTATTGGTCCATTTTTTATTAATTATTTTTCACGCTTTCATTTTAAGTTCAGTTTTTCAATATTTTGATTCATTATTCAACTTTATTTTAATAGTGACCACAAAATGAAAAATAAAAAATCCATTAACATATTTTTATACCTCTTTGCCTTGTATTTTTGTTTTGTTTTCATCAATTTTAAATCTTAAAATATCAAAAAGAATTTAAAGTTAACAAAAATTCCCATAATTACAGATGAAAATAAAATTATAAATTTTTTAGTTCAAAATGCAATTGACCAAATAGAATTTGCAGAGATTCTGGGTTTGAAGGTACGGTATTACTTGTAATAATAAAAAACAATAGCTGGTGAATTTCCCTATCGGTCCATTTTTTATTACTTATTTTTTCACGCTTTAGTTTTAAGTTGAGTTTTTCAATATTTTGATCCATTATTCATCTTTATTTTAATAGTGATCACAAAACGAAAAATAAAAAATCCAACAACATATTTTTATACCTTTTTGCCTTGTATTGTGACCACAGCGTGTAAAGAGTGAAAACCCTTATTCTTTTGTAATTTCAGTTTTTTATTATTATCTTAGCGGGTCAGAAAAAAGAGATTAAAATTATATAAAAATCTTTTAAAAATTTTCTAAAGCCCAAACTCTGAATTTAGATTTTTCAAAAAACCAGAGAAAATGAAATATAAATTATTTATATAAAATTTTCAACTGTTATTAAAAATGTATGTATGAAATTAAATATTTTTTAGTTTAAATGCTAAATTTCTCAATTTTTAACGGTCCTTCCCTTTACGCTAGTATAGTCTAAATTTTAAAGGCATAGAAAAAATTATAGCTATAAAAATAGTAAATACAAATACTTAAAATTTTTAAAAACCCTTTCAAGTAGTTTTATTATTTTTTAATAATGTTCAAAATGAAAAATTATTTACAACAAATACACAGAAAATGATTTTACATTTCGTCATATTATTAATGGTCGATGACCACTGAACAGTTTTAAAAAATAAAAATAAATATTGAATTTAGGAATGGATTTTATATAATATGTAAATATATATCCTTTTTCCGATTTGGTTTTTCGGTATCTACTATCATATCTGAGTTATCAAATTTGAACTACTTGCCAATTTTTCATACAAAAATTAAAAAACTATCGTTTTTCTAGATAACAAATTTTTGGCGTATGGATCAAACCAAGTCTAAGGGGTTGTTAACATAAATTGCAGTAGGCAAGGGCACACATTTCAGTAGTTGTGATTTTTTTTTTGCCTATAAATAGTTTTTTAATTTTAATTCATACTTTTTAATTGCTTGAACCATTTCGCGAACTCTCCATCAGAAGGCGGCCACAAACTGTTCTAAGATTTATCATCTCGCGCAATTACAGTATTGCCATATTCACCACCTTTCATCTCTCCTCTATCTCCTTTCCAAAGAAAGCAACCCATTAATTAGTAGGAAGAATTTCCTGAGTGTTGCTTCCCCTATAAAAAAAATTATATGTGTAGTCTTTAACTTTCCCAACTAAGAAATTCAAAACAGTATTTATTTTATAACTGTCCTACTACAGACTTTTAGTTAAATGTCCTCAAGATCATCCTGTAAGTAACTGTACGCATTAATCTATGTTTTAGAAAAACATTCTTTAAAAATATAATTTTAATTTTTTATTTGAATTATTAACTTTGTAAATTATTAAACAAACAAATAAAATAGTCAGTAAGAATGTACATAAAAGTACACCATTTCTCACTCATTACAAAATATATAAATAAAAATATTTTATATGGAATCCATTACACATGAACTACATTTTTAAAATATATTCTAAATTTTTTTATATGAATAAAAACAAATTTGTAAATTATTTAACAAAAGCAAAAATAGTTCTTAAGCATGTAGAAGTACTTCTTATTTCATTCATTATGTAAAAATAATATAAAAATAAAAAAATTGAATTAAATCCATTGCATACAAATTTAATATATTTTAAATTATTATCTTGAAGGGCCCTGATTTACGCTCCACAATAACGCGGGATCTCTCAAAAAGTTTTTGTTCATATACAACCAATTTTGAGTTTCGTACATGTACTAAATATCACTAGCCAACAAGGCTTTTGCACAGATATCTGCCAAAATTTTTTTTGTGTTTTTGCCTTAACAGGAAATAAAATTTTCGGGTTTTGCAAAAAGTATGAGCTTTCGTTTTTTTATGAAAAGTAATCCATACATCAAAACTGCATTGACAAATTTCAAATAGCGATATAAAAACAAAAATCTTAGAAGATTTAACATATTTTTAAAACTTACCAGCCCTATAAACGTAACGATAACGTTACGATATTGAATGTGATAATCACTTATAATACGTAAAATACATATTTTTTGTTTTAAAATGTTCCTTTCCGAACGATATCTTTTTCGATGAAAATTTAACGATAGGAAAATTGTCAAAGTCCAGGCTAGTACCGAAATTTGTCGGGAAAAACACTTATTGTATTAAAGTAATTAAATATGCTAAAATCCCAAAAATCTTATAACAAATTGTGAAAATTATTGTTGTAGTTTGGTTCCTATCCGAACTTCATTCTTGCCTGAGAAAATCATCAGGGGACGACGAGGTTTTTAGAATTTCTAGAGATGTTTGTTAGATTAAATTACAAACTCTATGAATTTTTTGTTCTCGTCTAGGAGCGTTATTCAAATCCTCAAAATACTACTCTGTTGTTTTGACAGATCTAGCTACGTAGTGACATCTGTGTAACAATAATTGAAAAACATGTTTCTATAAGTGTCAGTTATTTAAATTTGCACTTGCGTATTTATTAATTTGAATAAAGCACTGCTCAAGTTATAGCTCATGAATTTTCTAAAAGCTTTACGTAGGAACTTTATTGCAAAATGTAACATGAAAAAAAATGTAGCATTAAGAGTGGAAGAGTAGAAACTAATTTAAAATGGTATGTCATATTTGAATATATCAAAATTCTCTTCACTCTTTAAGAGAATCTCTGTTAAAATTATAACTCTACTTTATGACTTAAAACAATAAATTACGTTTAGTTTTACTTAAAATCACGTGTTATGGGTTACATTTTTAGCATTTTTTGGATATATGTAATTGTATTTGAAGTTATGACTAGAAAAAGGGTAACTTTGCAAAAAAAAAAAGATTTCTATAAAGACATTACTTTCAGAATATTTGTCTCAAAAAAAATTTCTAAGAAAGTTGCAGAAATTTCTAAGAGAGTTGCACTTTCAAAAAAATGTGTGTATAATGTAGCAAAAAAAGTTTTTTATGAAGAACCTCTCAAATAAGCCATGCCAAGGACGTTTAAAGTGCACAACACCTGCCCAAGATCGCCAATTAATACACTTACCAAAAAAAGTCTGTAATGGCAACTGAAAATTTTGCTGTTATTACGGGAAATTTTGCTAATTAGAGCCCAGCGGTATTTTTTGTTAATCTTAGCAACACATGTCTGCTGACGTGGAGAACAATGAAATTTGTAGAAAAATAAGCTGCCGCTACTAAATTTTAGTAAACTTTTTGTAAAGTGGAATTCAAAATCTGTTTGCTAAAATCAGCAAAAAAAAAAATGACTAAATATTATTTATATTAGTACAAAATTTCAAATTTATTTTTTTTGTCGAGCATCAAAAATATTTTTTTATTTATTTTTTTCAAAAAATATTTTAGACAAAATTAAAAAAATATCAAAGGCTTAAAAATTGTAAAAACAAACGAATTTATCATTTTGTTTCAATTTGGTAATTTCTGAAAAATATTTTAGTAAATTTTTTTTTTACTTTTAAGGTCAAATTTTTAGAACTGATTTTTAGAACTAAAAAAATTTGTTAGTGATATTTTCAGTGGATATCCTATTTTTAGACATAAGTCGGTATATTCATCTCCGATGCATTTTTTAAACTATGTAACATTTTAAGGCTATTTAAGTTTGTACAATATGTGTAAATTTTAATTAGAAATAAAATTTCCTTCAGTATCCACTTTTTTAAAATTAGTCATTTTTTTTTTGCTAATTTTAGCAAATCGGTTTTCAAAAATTTGTAAAATGTTTTCTGAAATTAGCAACAAAAATTTGTAAATATTCTGTAAAAATTCTGTAATTTGTAAAATGTAAATAGCGAAAAGATTTGCTAAATAATATTTTTTTTTACTAAAAATCAGTACAAAAATTGTAAAATGGGATTGAAAACCGTTTACAAATTTTTCTACTATTTTTTTCTGAGTGTACAACTGTGTAAGCGAATTGCCAGCGTCTAAGTGGCAATCCTCGCTTGGAAAGTCAATAAGTGCTTGTATGATTCGTTGCCGTTTATACAACCACGGCCTCAATTATACTAAAAAACGTCGCCCATTCCGTAACAAGTGCCAACGTCAAAAGATATTTGATTGATGAAAAAATATATGAATTGGACTCAACGAGAGAGAAATCGTGTACTTTTAGTAAAAATGTCCGGCGTACAAAGGAGGAAAAGGACCAACAATTTTGCTTCAAACCAAGTATATAGGGTGGTGGTGGAGGATCTGTCAGCGTATGAGGGTATTTTACGGCAAAAATTATCATATATGAGTGCAATAAATTAGTAATATCAATTCCAATTAGAATCAAATGAATTCTTAAAGCAAACGGAGGAAGTGTTTCATCATATTAATTTTTATTAAATGAAATAAAGTTTTAATTTGCATTGTATGTGCGCTATAATTTTGAACCATGATTTTTTGATTTGTTTTAAAGAATACGAAATATTTAATTTTTTATGTTTCCAATTGAAATGCTATATTAATTTTATAATTCTGAATAAATTTGATTTGTAAGTACAGAACAATGGGACGGTGGCCAAGACCACTAAGATTTTGTGGGGTAACCCAGACGGGAAGAGGACTAGAGGCCTCCTTTATGGGAGTAAGACTGGGCATGCAGGATTACGGGCACAACTGTACCGGATTGGACGGGCAGATTCTGACGAGTGTAGAGCGTGTAGCGAGGGGAGCGAGACGCTGGAGCACTTTCTCTGCCACTGTCAGGCATTTGCAGAATTAAGATCCAGGCGGCTCGGGAGCGATGTTATATCGGACCTAGAATCTCTGAGGAACGTCGACTGGAAAACCTGATGGAGTTACGTTCGGGAAACCAGGTTTCTGAATACCGGACGTTAACAATGAGTCTCCATGTTATTAAGGAGCGCACAACAGGCCCAGCGGATGCTTAGGTGTATATCGTAACGATATGAGGTTGCATTTTGATGCTTCATCCTCCTTTCGACCTAACCTAGTACAGAAAAACCATTTATTATTTATTTTATTAAAAGGGTAAATTATAACTATAAAATTTATTAAGAAGTGCGCTATATTTTTGAGCAGCAGTTTATATATTTATTGGGAAAAACACTAATTGCATTCAAGTAATTACAAAGTTTATGCTCACCGCGTAGTTTTTAGAAAACGTTGTACAAAAAGTTTTTTATATATTTTTTTAGTTTTATTCACAAAAGAATAGATGTAAAATGTTACAATATTTTTTAACAGATACTTAGATTAATTATTTTTTATGGTATTCTCTGAAGTAGTTTTTTTAGGAGTAAAACATATGGACACTTTTAGTACATGTGACAGTTATGAAGCCAGTTTACAAAATGTGCAACACTACTGCTTTGTTTTGAAGACCGTAAATGACCCATACCATCGTACCCAAAATCTTCAACTGGAATTGATGAGAGGAGTGGAGGGGGGGGGGGGTCTTCCCCAACTTTCGTGACTGCGGAGTTAAGCACCTAAAAGAAAATTTGAATATAATATTAACGTGATCGATGTTTTTTCCTATTTAACACAGATCTGCGAAGTCTACACCTCTATATTATATATTTCTATAAATGGTAGTTATGGTTCTGCTTCATCATCCGAGTCATCCCAATCGGATTCAATAATTTGATTTATTTCTTTTGCATTTAATCTCTTTTGTCGGTCCATAGTAGATTAAGTGTACAAAAGAAGTAAGCAAAAGGCTGGAAAAGCAAAAGCATCAAAAATTGCAATGCAAAAAAGCAAAATAATAAAAAAATATACCGTTCATGCACCATGTATATATACAACAAATGAGTTAAAGCCTTCAAAAATTATCTAAATAATTAGTTTACTTTTTATTTGTTTTGTTCTACCTCTTTATGTACTTGGAAAAAATTGTCGCCTAACTATTTTTAGTTTTTAATAGTAAAGTTTATATTTTATATTTTTAGTATTTCATAAAAAATGAGTCCCTTATTTATTCAAAAAATTTACAACCAACAAATCAATCGACTTCAGTGAATGAAAAATTTAGTATCAAACACAATACTTTTTTCTTACCCAATAAAACTTGCTATTACATGGTAAAAGGAAATGGAATAAGAAACCCAAAATTTTAAGTTTAAACTTTGGTCAAAGAACACATTGTGTCATTGGAGGTAAATGGTTACCCAAAGCTTACGAGTATAGACATAAAAAAGTCCTTACCAATAAAGCACTGAAATAAGTAGTTACTTGTAATATTGAAATCACTGGTTAGCAATAAGGGCTAAAACAAGTTCATACTTTTAATGAGACACTAACTTTTATATAAGGAAGTGCCAAGTGTTAAGAATATGTAAGGGTTGAAAATTTCCATGTTGAAAAGACCTTGTGAAGATAATTTGGTTGTATAAGAAATTCTTTTATTTCAGGAGAGATGTGTTGTTCTTCAGTGAACAGTTTCAACCATTATTAAAAATCAAACTTCATCTTAACAAATCGTTGTGCTATTATTTTTAAACCCGTTACAATTCACAATATATATAAGAGGGTGACAAAATGTGAACATTGCCGGCCCCCTTTACAAGGTAGTGTAAATTAAATAATTCTAGTGTTAGATGGTTGAGGGTGACAAAATGTGAACATTGCCGGCCCCATTTACAAGGTAGTGTAAATTAAATAATTCTAGTGTTAGATGGTTGAATTATAGTTCATGAAATTCAAACTTAAAGAATAGTTATAATAAATTTGATAAATCTACGATTTCAATATATTACATTTAGGCCGAGTTTTTAGGATGTAGATTATCTTTAAACTCAGTTTATCGCAGTTTGTAACTGGAATACTGATTTTGAAATTTGGTTTACTTTGTTTTATTTCGATGAAGACCAGAATTCAATGCAAAGAAATAAATGTTAATAAACTTGGAAATGGCTGACAAAATTTGTTCTCGGTTAATAAATCAAGTTTAACTCACATCCCAAAAACTCTGCCTTAAAGTAGGTAAATATTAGAAGTTTATAACGCCAAAGAGTAGGTATGAAACGATTGAGTGAGCTAACGAGTGCAGAAATCACCCATCCGAGCAAATGGAATGCCATTAGTACCAGAAACGGCTCCAGTTTTTACAACTTTGTATTATATATCGTTACCTAGAATGACAGTAACTGCTAGTGGTTTTTGAAATTCTGGATCTGCCAGAACTAGGTTTGAAAAACTCATTTTTATAAATGAATCAAGGGAGTTTCCATTTGTATTCGACGAAGCACCTAAGCGTGTATTTCTTACTTCAGATTATGATCACACAAAAATTGCAACATGATCTGACATATTGTATCGTTCCCAATCAATATTGCTTCGCCACCTAATCTGGATGCTAAACTTTAAGAAATTAGACTGTTTCGAGTACAGGAATCGAGAAGTGCTGTTGCAAAAATGCGAAAAATTCCTGATTGTACTTTAATCAAGGACGGTGTAAAACGCAGGATGTAACACAAAATAATTTCGAATGACCGTAAATTCAAATTGAATAAAATAGCAGGAACTCTAAAGATATCAACTGAACGTGTACATCATATCTTTCACGAATATTTGGGTATGAGAAAGCTCTGTGCAAAGTGGGTGCCGCGCGAGCTTACTTTTGACCAAAAACAAGTCAGTGAAAACGAAGGCGAAAATCCATGAATTGGGCTTCGAATTGATTCCGCATCCACCGTATTCTCCAGATCTGGCCCCCAGCGACTATTTCTTATTCTCAGATCTCAAAAGAATGCTCGCTGGGAAGAAATTTTCGTCGTTTGAAACTGAGGCCTATTTTGAAGCAAAGGACAAATCGTACTACAAAAATGGTATCGAAAAGTTGGAGGGTCGCTATAATCAGTGTATCACCCTTGAAGGGAACTATGTTGAATAAAAAAACGAATTTTGCCAAAAAAAAAAGTGTGTTTTTACAGAAACACTTAGCTTCTCGTTATGCTGCTAGACTAAGTTGTGATTGTGATGTAAATGTGTACATATTTGAATTTTTTTTGTTGGCGGATTTTTTATTTTTCGGTCTTTTATTTCTAGGTCCGTCAATTAGGAAATGTTCAGGTGTCAAAGTGTTAAGGCCCTTCGGATCTTCGGCCATAGGTGCAATGGCTCGGGAATTTAAACAGGACTCAATTCTAGCTAAGAGTGTTTAAAACTCTTCAAATGTGTATGCCATTAATTGAGTTTGAACTTTTGCTTTATATACCACACAATCCTATCAGTTATGGATTATTGTCGTAACTAATTTTTTAGTTTTGGAACCCAATATTTCATGCGGATTAATCTAACAATCAGCTGATTTCCGCCATGGAGCCTTATAATGTGTGAACAATAAAATAAAAGCCTCGAAAATTAACAATTGTAAGGGAGAATTATTGCATATTTTTCGTCGTATGATAGGGATCGAGAGTTTACAAGCCTACCATTGACACGCAAAGGCCCAACGGAATGGATTAAGTTTCAAAATGGTACTAGACTTATTCTTTGGATATGTGGCTTGTTGAGCAGTTTGAATTAGGCGGCTTCGAACATTGGAAATTTCTGCCACTGTGAGTTCTAATGTAGTATGTGTAAAGGAAGCTTTGTGTTTTGGATGTGTTCGAAAAGCGGAACATATGGTTTGAACAGCTCCTGGAAATTTCGATAATCATTCAAGTATAGCTTTGTAATAGCGAAAGTCAAATTAACCTGTATTAGTTTAATTTCTTCGTTAGTTGTGTAGTTATAAGATTTTAATTTTGGCCAATCTTTGGGAGATTCCTTTAACCATTTTGGCCCATGCCACCAATGTGGCAATGTCTGCGGGATTGGATTCAGAACATACGTGTAACCAATTATTGCATCCGACCACGGCCAATAGTTCATTTGGTGTTTTTGAATTTCAATTACATTTGGAGTAATTCCAAAAGTTTTTGAAATTTGTGATTTTGGATTTGACTAAACATTTGCAAGAGGCTTTCCACGTTCCCATGATATCTGTGCTCGAATTTTGAAATAATCTATTAGTTTTTGAAATGTTTGTCTCTGAATTTGACTAAAAATTTGCAAGTGGCTATTCCGCCTCCCCATGATATCTGTGCTGTTTTTTGTTTTTCAAAATTCGATGTACTTCAATGGGTATCGCAGCTCAAAGTTTGTCACTTTTTTTTTAAATCGGAAACTGTCTTTTGTAAATATTTGCGAATAAATAAGGTTCTGCATTTTTGCAATATTTCTGTAAAGAGACCGCTTATTTTCGAAACAATTATCTTAAAGTAGAAAATATAAGCTTTCGTACGATCACGGTTTGTAAAAATAATTGCTTAACCTATCTAACTTTTAGCATCGAGACACTGTGAATTTCGAAAAAACTCTTTAGTTTTTTTTAATATCATTTCATATTTTATAAGTTTTAATTGATGTATTTTAAATTTAATATGGTAAGGTTGTTCACGGTAGGTTGGTTATCAGGTTATTTGGTTATAAAATTAAAAATAATCTCTGGGCACCGTGAACACCAGGTACATTCGTAAATGCAGAAAACTTGCGCATCACTGCGGCAGTTATGCCAATTTATGTTGCTGATGCGTGATCATCTGTTGCAGATGCTTTCCTACTGCTCAACAACTGCACAGCTTACTTTTTAGAACGTTTTGCAAAAGATAAAAATATGTTCACCACTATAAAATTAACAAATATTATTGAAAATCTTGATGGTAAACTGAAAACTTTTTGTTAACTTATAATAAAAAAAGAATTAATACAAAGATGAAACGACTTTTGATTATTAAAAATCAATAAAAATGAAAATGAAGACTGATTTCGCAATATTGCATCTGAAACTTCAATGATGCCATAGTTGCAAAAATTTGCGGCAGCACGGTCAATTGTTTGCATAAAAAAAGTTTGACGTAAATCAGTGCTGTCAAGTGATGCTTTTTTGAACGTTTTACTTTTATTATGCTGCAGTAATGCGCAACTACTGCATTTACGAACGTACCGACCCTTTAATGTTGGTTATCTACTTATTTTTTTCAATCAGCTGTGCTTACACCACGGGTCTGAAGAAAGAGAGAATATGAATGTATTGGTGTTTTACACCGTAAAAAATTATTTTATCTTTCTATATAAATGAATGAATAAATTAATTAATCGTTAAGAGAATATCCGTATTCATTGAATTAAAATGGTTCATGTTTTTGTTTTCTCTGTTATAAAAAATAAAAATAATTCATAATAATAATTTTTTGATTGCATACAAGGCAATCTGAATCATTTAATATATTTAAAGATAATAAAAATAATTCTTTCCACTCAACGTTCGACTTTTTTAATTTAAAATGTAAACGAAAAACAAAATAAATACCTTCAATAAAAAAAAAATACCTATAACAAAAAAAAAAACAAATTTTTAGAGTGTACCTTATTTCTTCAACAAAGCGGCATATACTCGCTCTGTTGATAGTTGGCATACTGAATGAAATAATTCAATTCTTTGTTCGGCCTCTGTGTGCTATGAGTGCCGATCACTTGCTTACACTCATAATAATCCATGCTTAAAAATACAAATATATTTTTCGTACAATATACAAATATTTTGTACATAAATATTACAAAACTTTCGTATATTACAAATTTCATAAAATTATAAATTTTGTATAAATAATACAATGATTTCGTAAATTATTTTTAGTATTCACAAAATTTTCGTACTCAGCTGATGGTAATAATTTTCTTAAGTTTAGAAATTTCGTAAATAATACAAACGAAGTTTTGTTTTTGCAAAAAATTATTTTGCGTTTTAACAAAATATTTATATTTTTATAAATATGTTTAGTATTTTTATGAAATTTCGTAAAATATAGAAATAAAAATTTGCTACTATTTGCGATGTCAATTGTATATAATACAAAATTTTTCGTAATGTCAAAATAATCAAATCTTTGGAAAACTGAACCACAGTTTCTGTGTATTTTACCTATGGATAATTATGAGTGTAATTACTTCTTCTCATTTGTATTAATTTTTATAAGTAAAGTCTTCTTCTTTTTCGATTACATTGATTGTCTTACATACTATGAGAATAATAACATTCTTAGAGCTATATGTGTCTTACTCTAATAACTAAGTTAACGTAAAAAGAAACATTGCTAAAGTGAGATAGAGTATGTAAAAAAAAGTACAAAATTAAAAGTTTGACAAGGCTTGCTTCCGGCCTTTAAAGTCGCTAACAGAGCAGACGTCTGTAAATAACAATACGTAAACTAAATAAATAACATTACTAAAACTAAATAAGAAAAGTTCTGTTACATAAATTGACAAAACATATTCATATTACAGTTCATGTAAAATTTAGTATATACGTATATCATCTTCAGCCCCTACGATTGCCGGAGGCTGGGCTCATATAGAATGAGGGAAGGTCCAGAGGAGCTGGATCGTCGTCAATACGTCCACTGATTATACCGACAGGAGAAAGTTATGTAGATCCAGCCCAGATGATGTTTTTTTTCGCTTTCGTATATTTGGCCGACAAGCATATTATCGTGTAGCGCAAGTTTCTCAACTAATCTGGCTTGCAACGACATGGCGTACTTACAGAAGGGTAGAACATCGGCATTTTCATAGACATAACTATTTGAAAATCGTTTTATGAAATTTTCATAATTTTTTCCGATGCATTTTCTTAGGATTTTCCGTTCAAATATCTCCAATTCTTTGGCTACTATAGGAGATATAGTAAACCAGATTGGGAATCCATAAGACAGAACCGATCTTATGGCGACCTTGTAGAGTAAAAGCCTGGTGTTTTTAGGTAAGTATGTGTGGCATTCACCCGGGGGTGCTTTTTATCGCATTTCACACATTGGAATTCAGAATTGCAATTTTTAGCAAAGTGACCCCAACGTTGGCATCTGTGGCATTGTACCTCTTGTTCATTTCTTTTAGGTTTCTTCCAGAGAATGGTTTGCCTCAAAAGATATTTAACGTGCGATAGTGAATTTCCTGGGTTCAGCGTAACCAGAAACAAGCCTGCGTCATATGAGCTCTTTACGGAATACGGAGTTGTAAAACATGTAATTTTGGACACAACGTTTGGAACCGATTTGTCAAGGGCAGACTTAACTTCCTCAACACTAGTACCGTGATAAAGACCTTTTAATACAAAAGAAGTCTGTCTAAGCTCCTTAGGTGTGTATGAGTAAGAGTGAATATTCTTCTCCCTCAGGATGGCCATCATTTCAGAATGCACTGTAGCATCCGAAAGGTATAACTTACTTTTACGTTTATTGACGTTTCTTATTTTAAACGTTATTTTGTGAGTTTTTGCCTCCAATTGACGTCAAATAAAAATATTGGAGGGCAAAAGGATTTGCCGGCATTTTCCTTTTTGGCTCTAGCAGTTTTCGCTGCCTTTCTCTGTATGGTGGTGTCCTCTGTATTTTCAATCTCCAATCCATCAAGTAAAGCAAATCTATTTTCACCCAATTGAGTTACGTCAACGTTTGCAGGTGACAATAATACATCTGCTCTTCTTCGCTTTGAATGTTTGCTCTCCATAAATGAGTGCTCATCATCGTTGCTTAATTCCATGCTTGCACCACGTTGCACACGTGGTAGTCAAATTCAGTATCTTTTCAGGTATATATATATTTTTTTTATAAATACAGCAATATTTATATTTTCCAGTTTTTATAAAAACTTTTTGCAGTTTCAATAGTCTACTTCACTTTCTCCGTTAAATATATTTATATTTTAATAAATTTTCACACTCGGTTATTTTCTGTGCGTCTGTATCGTTCAAGATCAGAATCAAGATTCTTAATTTTTATAAATAAAAATCAGATGTGAATGCCAATGCTACCAACATTTAATATAAAATTTGAGATGCCATTTGCTGAAAATTAACTTTTTTTTGTGTTGCCAGTTAGTTAAATTTATACTATTTTCCAACACTACAAATAAGCACATAACTACATAATCTGTAAACAAGGGTATAGGTTGCGCAAAGTTGGTTATTTTCTATTAATGTATTTTTTTGTTGATATAAGCATTTAACCACATAATCTGATAACCAGCCTACTGTGAACAACCTTGGTATTTTTATATTTGAAATATTATTTTTTAAATTTAAAGTGTGACTTTTATAAATTTTAAATTAAACTATCCAGCTTTTAGCATCGATACACCGTGAATTTTGAAAAAAAAAAACACAAAACAACACAGATATTACAGGAACGTTGAATATCTATTTTTAGTGATTTCAATTGATGTTTTTTTTGAATTTGAAGTGGTGTTTTTTAATTTGAAATAATATTTTTAAGACTTTCTACATTGCATCTACAGGCACCGTGAAAAGGTAGACCCAGACAAAATTCTTGACAGTTTTATGTCGAAAAATCGTCGCATTCATTTTTAAGTTCAATATTAAATGTATACATTAGATCTCAGTCAGTGTGATAAAAAAGTTCTAAATAGAAATTTTATTTGAATTTAAAGGCTGTAAATTTTGTTTTAAGTGCTTCAAATAGGTTGAAAAGAATTAGGTTTTGAAATTCCCAGCTTTTTAAACAAAATTTTATAGAAAACAAAATCTTGGGCACACCACTGTTGTAGCGGATGATTTTTTTGCTATCTGGTTTTTCATTGTAAATTTGTTCAGTGTAAAAATTAACTTTTTTTTGTGTTGCCAGTTAGTTAAATTTATACTATTTTCCAACACTACAAATAAGCACATAACTACATAATCTGTAAACAAGGGTATAGGTTGCGCAAAGTTGGTTATTTTCTATTAATGTATTTTTTTGTTGATATAAGCATTTAACCACATAATCTGATAACCAGCCTACTGTGAACAACCTTGGTATTTTTATATTTGAAATATTATTTTTTAAATTTAAAGTGTGACTTTTATAAATTTTAAATTAAACTATCCAGCTTTTAGCATCGATACACCGTGAATTTTGAAAAAAAAACACAAAACAACACAGATATTACAGGAACGTTGAATATCTATTTTTAGTGATTTCAATTGATGTTTTTTTTGAATTTGAAGTGGTGTTTTTTAATTTGAAATAATATTTTTAAGACTTTCTACATTGCATCTACAGGCACCGTGAAAAGGTAGACCCAGACAAAATTCTTGACAGTTTAATGTCGAAAAATCGTCGCATTCATTTTTAAGTTCAATATTAAATGTATACATTAGATCTCAGTCAGTGTGATAAAAAAGTTCTAAATAGAAATTTTATTTGAATTTAAAGGCTGTAAATTTTGTTTTAAGTGCTTCAAATAGGTTGAAAAGAATTAGGTTTTGAAATTCCCAGCTTTTTAAACAAAATTTTATAGAAAACAAAATCTTGGGCACACCACTGTTGTAGCGGATGATTTTTTTGCTATCTGGTTTTTCATTGTAAATTCGTTCAGTGTAAAAAAAGATTCATGACATTTGGCAATGCTCAGTAAGGTTTGCAATTTCATCATAAACAACAACAACGCTTGCAAATCATTGAATTTTATTATCAAAATTCGTGCTGTGTGAAAAATGTGCTTCTATGGAAAAATTGTCTTCAGCGACGAAGCTCATTTTTGGCTTAATCGGATTGTCAACAAACAGAATTGCTGAATTTTTTGTGAAGAGCAGCCAGAGGCAGTTCAAGAGCTGCCAATGCACCATCGTGCGGTTTTTGGATCGGCGGCATCATTGGACCGTACTTCTTCCAGAACGATGGAAATCGAAACGTTACAGTCAATGGAACAAGGTGACGTGATGGTTACTGACTTTTTTCCCAAAATGGGGAATTGGACATGGTTGACATGTGGTTTCAACAAGACGGTGTCACACGCCATGAACCTATTGAGAGGCGAGTTTGGTGAGCAATTAATCTCACGTTTTGGAGCAGTCCATTGGCAGCCAAAATCATGGAATTTAATCCCACTAGACAATTTTTTGTGGGGATAGGTGAAATCTCACGTGTACAGGGACAAGCCAGCAACAATTCCAGCCTTGGGAGTCAACATTAGAGCTGACATTGGTGAGAAACCAGCCGAAATGCTGGAAAAGTATGCCAAAATTGGAGCTCTCGGATGGACCAACTACGACGTAGCCGCAACATTTACATAAAATGGGTCATATTTTCTTGAAGCAATTCCTCAAAAAACTGATACCGTACTAATGTTTTATACAGAAATGTTGGCATGGGGAATGGCTGCCAGTTCCAGTGTATAGAATTCTGAAAAAGTTGTTATTGTTCCAACTTACTGACCACCAGTTGTGGGTCATATTTTCTTGGAGAAATTCTAAAAAAAATTGATACCATACGAATGTTGTGTACAGAAATATTGGCAAAGGACAAGGTGGGGTCTAGGTGCTCCACAGATAAGGATGTTTGGGAATTCCAAATCTCATTCAAGTCATTGTTTACTATATGATTAAAAAGCTAACGACGTCGAAACTCTTAATTACATTAAATATGGATTTAAGCTCCATCACTAGACTTTATTAGGCAAAAAATAAGATGAGTCGAAAACTTTAAACCATGTAATACAAAATAGAAAAATGAGAACAGTGGAAAGTGACTATAAAATCAATAATTTGCTTCTCGAATAAAAAAAGAAACCAGATGCATTATAATTTATAAAATCTAGTTATATGTTATAAACGGAAATTTATACAGATAACTTACAAATGATTGATTTTTTAATAGAAAAAAAAAAATAAGTAAATTTTAGATAAAGTTATCAATGACAGAAACATTAATGAAATAGTAAAAGAGCATGCAGGAAGACATCTAAGTAAAAATAAAATAATTTAATAGAAATTAAAACTTTAATATTTTAATAAAATAAACAAATAAAATTGGTTATTGGTTACAAAAATAAATAAATGAATACATAATATCTAGCTCAAAAGGTAATGTAAACACATGAATACTGAGATCATAATTATACAAATTAATTACAAATTAATAAAATAAAAAGGGATAATAGAATAAAAAAGAAATATGTATAAAATAAATGAATTTAAAATTAAAATGTTTAAAAAAGTATATTTTTTCTGATTATATTTATATTTTTTAGCTTTGTAAAAACATGTCGTTTGTATAACGTAAGGCTTAATGTAAATAAACTAATGAAATTTATGAATTATTCTAAAATGAGTTATAATGTAGTATTTACACTAAAACAGTAAGGAGGTTGAGTAGCAGCATCTTAAAGGTAAGGTATATGTGAACACTTATGAATACTGAAATCATAATTATACAAATTAGAAAATAATAAAATAACAAGGGGTAAAAGACCAAAAAATAAATAGGTATAAAATAAATGAATTTAAAATTAAGATTTTGAAAGAAGTATATTTTTAGGTTTGTAAAATCATGTCGGTTGTATAACGTAAAGCTTAATTTTATTAAGTAAATTTTGTATATTATTTGATCTATCTGTTTTAATTATATCTTTATAATTTTTTTATCAGGCTCAAGATCATAATTTTTAATGTTACTAACGAATAGTAAACACTAATTTATTTTATTAAAAGGAAAAAATTGTAAGGATCAGCGCTAGAGGGAGTGCACACTTTCGACCCGAACGACCAGGTCATCTTCAGCCTCCTTCTGAACCACAAATAACTCATGGTTTTGAACAGGCATTTATATCACACACTCTAAGGAAAATTACTATGTGAAATTAAATTTTTTCATTAGTGAATGATACAAATGAGCTTTTTCCATCTATTTATAGAATAACAAACAACACTTAAATATGTTGTGACGTGAAAAATATTAGTATGCCAGATTCCCAACTCTTTCCCAGAAATGGAAACATTAACAATTGGAATGGCAACCCTGTCAATTTGTGCTTCGAGAATCGAGGATGATTGCCAAAGGGTATTCTATAAATAGATGGAAAAAGCTCATTTGTACGGGTAATCATTCACTAATGAAAAAATTTAATTTCACATAGTCATTTTCCTTAGAGTGTGTGATATAAATGCCTTCATGGTCAAATCTACCCGTATCTAATAGCATCATCACATGTAGCATGTCCGTCCGTCAATATTAAGTTATTCCATTAGCAAAATATGTAACCGTCCAATATTAACCATTAATTATTAAATTTTAAATATTGAAATGTAACCACCTGTATATGGATGGAAGAACTAGGCTTATGAGACGATCAGGTGTATCACGCTGATGAATCCGGTTTGAGTTAGAAACAATTACCGGGAAAAACAAAAAAAAAAAAACAATAAAGTAGAAGTTCTTTTCTGAGGTTGGATAGTGTTAGTATATTTTTAAAATTGGACAATCGAAAACGTTAAGAAATTCAAAAACGTGAACACCGTTGGTAAAAATTAGTTCACGTTTTCGCGAGTTGACTGTACTTTAATGTTTTATTTCATGTTTCATTATTTTATCAAATTCACAAATTTTTCATTATTTTAATTTCGATATTAGTTTATTTTATTACTGTGTATTTACAAATAAAAAAAGAGACTTTTTTTCTTATTAAACTGTCTTGTTTCTGGTGGTTGCCCTGCCACATATGGGCTTTGAGGTCAACAATATGTGATCGTTCATAAGCGTGTTGTGGGTAACCACTTATTTTTCTAAGGGCCTAGTCACTTACTTGCTTATTATATTTTGCTTATATAATTTTGATTTTAATTTACATTATTTGTCCATAATTATTTCTGTTTAATGTTTTGTCTGCAGTATGTTTCCGCCGGTTAGAACGAAAATAATTTTGCAAAATATCAGTTTTATCCAAATCCATGTGGTTATAATTCTTTAAAAAAATATATATATACATATATATTAGCAAAAAATAAGATGAGTCGAAAACTTTAAACCATGTAATACAAAATAGAAAAATGAGAACAGTGGAAAGTGACTATAAAATCAATAATTTGCTTCTCGAATAAAAAAAGAAACCAGATGCATTATAATTTATAAAATCTAGTTATATGTTATAAACGGAAATTTATACAGATAACTTACAAATGATTGATTTTTTAATAGAAAAAAAAAATAAGTAAATTTTAGATAAAGTTATCAATGACAGAAACATTAATGAAATAGTAAAAGAGCATGCAGGAAGACATCTAAGTAAAAATAAAATAATTTAATAGAAATTAAAACTTTAATATTTTAATAAAATAAACAAATAAAATTGGTTATTGGTTACAAAAATAAATAAATGAATACATAATATCTAGCTCAAAAGGTAATGTAAACACATGAATACTGAGATCATAATTATACAAATTAATTACAAATTAATAAAATAAAAAGGGATAATAGAATAAAAAAGAAATATGTATAAAATAAATGAATTTAAAATTAAAATGTTTAAAAAAGTATATTTTTTCTGATTATATTTATATTTTTTAGCTTTGTAAAAACATGTCGTTTGTATAACGTAAGGCTTAATGTAAATAAACTAATGAAATTTATGAATTATTCTAAAATGAGTTATAATGTAGTATTTACACTAAAACAGTAAGGAGGTTGAGTAGCAGCATCTTAAAGGTAAGGTATATGTGAACACTTATGAATACTGAAATCATAATTATACAAATTAGAAAATAATAAAATAACAAGGGGTAAAAGACCAAAAAATAAATAGGTATAAAATAAATGAATTTAAAATTAAGATTTTGAAAGAAGTATATTTTTAGGTTTGTAAAATCATGTCGGTTGTATAACGTAAAGCTTAATTTTATTAAGTAAATTTTGTATATTATTTGATCTATCTGTTTTAATTATATCTTTATAATTTTTTTATCAGGCTCAAGATCATAATTTTTAATGTTACTAACGAATAGTAAACACTAATTTATTTTATTAAAAGGAAAAAATTGTAAGGATCAGCGCTAGAGGGAGTGCACACTTTCGACCCGAACGACCAGGTCATCTTCAGCCTCCTTCTGAACCACAAATAACTCATGGTTTTGAACAGGCATTTATATCACACACTCTAAGGAAAATTACTATGTGAAATTAAATTTTTTCATTAGTGAATGATACAAATGAGCTTTTTCCATCTATTTATAGAATAACAAACAACACTTAAATATGTTGTGACGTGAAAAATATTAGTATGCCAGATTCCCAACTCTTTCCCAGAAATGGAAACATTAACAATTGGAATGGCAACCCTGTCAATTTGTGCTTCGAGAATCGAGGATGATTGCCAAAGGGTATTCTATAAATAGATGGAAAAAGCTCATTTGTACGGGTAATCATTCACTAATGAAAAAATTTAATTTCACATAGTCATTTTCCTTAGAGTGTGTGATATAAATGCCTTCATGGTCAAATCTACCCGTATCTAATAGCATCATCACATGTAGCATGTCCGTCCGTCAATATTAAGTTATTCCATTAGCAAAATATGTAACCGTCCAATATTAACCATTAATTATTAAATTTTAAATATTGAAATGTAACCACCTGTATATGGATGGAAGAACTAGGCTTATGAGACGATCAGGTGTATCACGCTGATGAATCCGGTTTGAGTTAGAAACAATTACCGGGAAAAACAAAAAAAAAAAAACAATAAAGTAGAAGTTCTTTTCTGAGGTTGGATAGTGTTAGTATATTTTTAAAATTGGACAATCGAAAACGTTAAGAAATTCAAAAACGTGAACACCGTTGGTAAAAATTAGTTCACGTTTTCGCGAGTTGACTGTACTTTAATGTTTTATTTCATGTTTCATTATTTTATCAAATTCACAAATTTTTCATTATTTTAATTTCGATATTAGTTTATTTTATTACTGTGTATTTACAAATAAAAAAAGAGACTTTTTTTCTTATTAAACTGTCTTGTTTCTGGTGGTTGCCCTGCCACATATGGGCTTTGAGGTCAACAATATGTGATCGTTCATAAGCGTGTTGTGGGTAACCACTTATTTTTCTAAGGGCCTAGTCACTTACTTGCTTATTATATTTTGCTTATATAATTTTGATTTTAATTTACATTATTTGTCCATAATTATTTCTGTTTAATGTTTTGTCTGCAGTATGTTTCCGCCGGTTAGAACGAAAATAATTTTGCAAAATATCAGTTTTATCCAAATCCATGTGGTTATAATTCTTTAAAAAAATATATATATACATATATATTAGCAAAAAATAAGATGAGTCGAAAACTTTAAACCATGTAATACAAAATAGAAAAATGAGAACAGTGGAAAGTGACTATAAAATCAATAATTTGCTTCTCGAATAAAAAAAGAAACCAGATGCATTATAATTTATAAAATCTAGTTATATGTTATAAACGGAAATTTATACAGATAACTTACAAATGATTGATTTTTTAATAGAAAAAAAAAATAAGTAAATTTTAGATAAAGTTATCAATGACAGAAACATTAATGAAATAGTAAAAGAGCATGCAGGAAGACATCTAAGTAAAAATAAAATAATTTAATAGAAATTAAAACTTTAATATTTTAATAAAATAAACAAATAAAATTGGTTATTGGTTACAAAAATAAATAAATGAATACATAATATCTAGCTCAAAAGGTAATGTAAACACATGAATACTGAGATCATAATTATACAAATTAATTACAAATTAATAAAATAAAAAGGGATAATAGAATAAAAAAGAAATATGTATAAAATAAATGAATTTAAAATTAAAATGTTTAAAAAAGTATATTTTTTCTGATTATATTTATATTTTTTAGCTTTGTAAAAACATGTCGTTTGTATAACGTAAGGCTTAATGTAAATAAACTAATGAAATTTATGAATTATTCTAAAATGAGTTATAATGTAGTATTTACACTAAAACAGTAAGGAGGTTGAGTAGCAGCATCTTAAAGGTAAGGTATATGTGAACACTTATGAATACTGAAATCATAATTATACAAATTAGAAAATAATAAAATAACAAGGGGTAAAAGACCAAAAAATAAATAGGTATAAAATAAATGAATTTAAAATTAAGATTTTGAAAGAAGTATATTTTTAGGTTTGTAAAATCATGTCGGTTGTATAACGTAAAGCTTAATTTTATTAAGTAAATTTTGTATATTATTTGATCTATCTGTTTTAATTATATCTTTATAATTTTTTTATCAGGCTCAAGATCATAATTTTTAATGTTACTAACGAATAGTAAACACTAATTTATTTTATTAAAAGGAAAAAATTGTAAGGATCAGCGCTAGAGGGAGTGCACACTTTCGACCCGAACGACCAGGTCATCTTCAGCCTCCTTCTGAACCACAAATAACTCATGGTTTTGAACAGGCATTTATATCACACACTCTAAGGAAAATTACTATGTGAAATTAAATTTTTTCATTAGTGAATGATACAAATGAGCTTTTTCCATCTATTTATAGAATAACAAACAACACTTAAATATGTTGTGACGTGAAAAATATTAGTATGCCAGATTCCCAACTCTTTCCCAGAAATGGAAACATTAACAATTGGAATGGCAACCCTGTCAATTTGTGCTTCGAGAATCGAGGATGATTGCCAAAGGGTATTCTATAAATAGATGGAAAAAGCTCATTTGTACGGGTAATCATTCACTAATGAAAAAATTTAATTTCACATAGTCATTTTCCTTAGAGTGTGTGATATAAATGCCTTCATGGTCAAATCTACCCGTATCTAATAGCATCATCACATGTAGCATGTCCGTCCGTCAATATTAAGTTATTCCATTAGCAAAATATGTAACCGTCCAATATTAACCATTAATTATTAAATTTTAAATATTGAAATGTAACCACCTGTATATGGATGGAAGAACTAGGCTTATGAGACGATCAGGTGTATCACGCTGATGAATCCGGTTTGAGTTAGAAACAATTACCGGGAAAAACAAAAAAAAAAAAACAATAAAGTAGAAGTTCTTTTCTGAGGTTGGATAGTGTTAGTATATTTTTAAAATTGGACAATCGAAAACGTTAAGAAATTCAAAAACGTGAACACCGTTGGTAAAAATTAGTTCACGTTTTCGCGAGTTGACTGTACTTTAATGTTTTATTTCATGTTTCATTATTTTATCAAATTCACAAATTTTTCATTATTTTAATTTCGATATTAGTTTATTTTATTACTGTGTATTTACAAATAAAAAAAGAGACTTTTTTTCTTATTAAACTGTCTTGTTTCTGGTGGTTGCCCTGCCACATATGGGCTTTGAGGTCAACAATATGTGATCGTTCATAAGCGTGTTGTGGGTAACCACTTATTTTTCTAAGGGCCTAGTCACTTACTTGCTTATTATATTTTGCTTATATAATTTTGATTTTAATTTACATTATTTGTCCATAATTATTTCTGTTTAATGTTTTGTCTGCAGTATGTTTCCGCCGGTTAGAACGAAAATAATTTTGCAAAATATCAGTTTTATCCAAATCCATGTGGTTATAATTCTTTAAAAAAATATATATATACATATATATTAGCAAAAAATAAGATGAGTCGAAAACTTTAAACCATGTAATACAAAATAGAAAAATGAGAACAGTGGAAAGTGACTATAAAATCAATAATTTGCTTCTCGAATAAAAAAAGAAACCAGATGCATTATAATTTATAAAATCTAGTTATATGTTATAAACGGAAATTTATACAGATAACTTACAAATGATTGATTTTTTAATAGAAAAAAAAAATAAGTAAATTTTAGATAAAGTTATCAATGACAGAAACATTAATGAAATAGTAAAAGAGCATGCAGGAAGACATCTAAGTAAAAATAAAATAATTTAATAGAAATTAAAACTTTAATATTTTAATAAAATAAACAAATAAAATTGGTTATTGGTTACAAAAATAAATAAATGAATACATAATATCTAGCTCAAAAGGTAATGTAAACACATGAATACTGAGATCATAATTATACAAATTAATTACAAATTAATAAAATAAAAAGGGATAATAGAATAAAAAAGAAATATGTATAAAATAAATGAATTTAAAATTAAAATGTTTAAAAAAGTATATTTTTTCTGATTATATTTATATTTTTTAGCTTTGTAAAAACATGTCGTTTGTATAACGTAAGGCTTAATGTAAATAAACTAATGAAATTTATGAATTATTCTAAAATGAGTTATAATGTAGTATTTACACTAAAACAGTAAGGAGGTTGAGTAGCAGCATCTTAAAGGTAAGGTATATGTGAACACTTATGAATACTGAAATCATAATTATACAAATTAGAAAATAATAAAATAACAAGGGGTAAAAGACCAAAAAATAAATAGGTATAAAATAAATGAATTTAAAATTAAGATTTTGAAAGAAGTATATTTTTAGGTTTGTAAAATCATGTCGGTTGTATAACGTAAAGCTTAATTTTATTAAGTAAATTTTGTATATTATTTGATCTATCTGTTTTAATTATATCTTTATAATTTTTTTATCAGGCTCAAGATCATAATTTTTAATGTTACTAACGAATAGTAAACACTAATTTATTTTATTAAAAGGAAAAAATTGTAAGGATCAGCGCTAGAGGGAGTGCACACTTTCGACCCGAACGACCAGGTCATCTTCAGCCTCCTTCTGAACCACAAATAACTCATGGTTTTGAACAGGCATTTATATCACACACTCTAAGGAAAATTACTATGTGAAATTAAATTTTTTCATTAGTGAATGATACAAATGAGCTTTTTCCATCTATTTATAGAATAACAAACAACACTTAAATATGTTGTGACGTGAAAAATATTAGTATGCCAGATTCCCAACTCTTTCCCAGAAATGGAAACATTAACAATTGGAATGGCAACCCTGTCAATTTGTGCTTCGAGAATCGAGGATGATTGCCAAAGGGTATTCTATAAATAGATGGAAAAAGCTCATTTGTACGGGTAATCATTCACTAATGAAAAAATTTAATTTCACATAGTCATTTTCCTTAGAGTGTGTGATATAAATGCCTTCATGGTCAAATCTACCCGTATCTAATAGCATCATCACATGTAGCATGTCCGTCCGTCAATATTAAGTTATTCCATTAGCAAAATATGTAACCGTCCAATATTAACCATTAATTATTAAATTTTAAATATTGAAATGTAACCACCTGTATATGGATGGAAGAACTAGGCTTATGAGACGATCAGGTGTATCACGCTGATGAATCCGGTTTGAGTTAGAAACAATTACCGGGAAAAACAAAAAAAAAAAACAATAAAGTAGAAGTTCTTTTCTGAGGTTGGATAGTGTTAGTATATTTTTAAAATTGGACAATCGAAAACGTTAAGAAATTCAAAAACGTGAACACCGTTGGTAAAAATTAGTTCACGTTTTCGCGAGTTGACTGTACTTTAATGTTTTATTTCATGTTTCATTATTTTATCAAATTCACAAATTTTTCATTATTTTAATTTCGATATTAGTTTATTTTATTACTGTGTATTTACAAATAAAAAAAGAGACTTTTTTTCTTATTAAACTGTCTTGTTTCTGGTGGTTGCCCTGCCACATATGGGCTTTGAGGTCAACAATATGTGATCGTTCATAAGCGTGTTGTGGGTAACCACTTATTTTTCTAAGGGCCTAGTCACTTACTTGCTTATTATATTTTGCTTATATAATTTTGATTTTAATTTACATTATTTGTCCATAATTATTTCTGTTTAATGTTTTGTCTGCAGTATGTTTCCGTCGGTTAGAACGAAAATAATTTTGCAAAATATCAGTTTTATCCAAATCCATGTGGTTATAATTCTTAAAAAAAATATATATATACATATATATTAGCAACAACATAAATAATATGTATATGAAGTAACCAATCTACATACCTGTAAATTATTGTTTTCAGCTTTAATATTTAAATGCAAGTATTTTGGCTCGACTTCATTACCGCCTTTGTTACTGAAGCTGTTAGTTTGTGTATTTGAATCGATTTCCATTTTGCATGTGTGATCATTTGGCTTGTTCGTCATTATCATATTGTCCTTAACAAAGTCAGAGGGTATAAATTTGCTTATGTTTGAGGAATTATTGGTAAATTGCAAGGCATTAGATGAGTTTACTCGTTTTAATACAATATCACCAATATATTTTTTACTAGTTAAGCTAGAAGCCAGAGGTAATTTAAACGCATTCATTGATGTTTCTGGTAATTTCCATATTTTTAACTCATCATTCCATTGAGAATTTTGTAATATTTCATCAGGATCCCTTAAAAACGAAAGTGATTTAATATTTTTAAATCGACGTTTTTATTCCGTGAATATTTTAAGGAACAAATATAAAAAAATATTTTCTATACTCGTAGAAATAAGTCTGTAAAAATAGCAGAAAAAGCTACTGAAATTTAGTTAAAATGGGTCTTGCTAAAAGTAACCTGTTTGCAAATTATAGGTAAAACAAAATTTTAGTTAAGTTTCAGGTGGCGTTTACATTACGATCTAAATCCAGTTTAAACTGAATTTCGATCATACGGTATGTATACTATTACACACGAACTAGATTTCGTTGGTTCAAAAAAGAATTTCGTAATGTAAATGAAACCTCGTCATCGTATTTTACCAGGAGGCCCTTTTTTCAGAGTGTTGTAACGACAACTTGTTACCTTATGCATTTTTTTAAACATTACGTAATGATTTACCAATCATAAATTACGTTTTGGATGATTTATAAACGTAAAATAATAATTGTGTTTTGTTCCTAACACACGCTTGTCCAGTAGATCTGTAACGTAGCAAACTACACCCTTGCTGCTACGAACATATTTTATATTTTATAATATTTTATATTTTCGTACTCTATAATACAGTATTAGTTGTGTGGGTGTCATACACTTATTCACTCACAGCATACTAGCATTGGTTAGTGTGGTTGTGATACCCACACATATTTTTAAGATTCTTTTTGCTACTGCATAACTAAGCTTGCAATTCTCATTTAGTTGGTAATTTAAATTATACTTAAGTTCAATGTAAGATCCAAAGGGAAGCTTAGTAGGGGGCTTCATACATACATAATTTGTGTGTTTTATTTGTTCTTTGGCTCAGGGAACAAATATTCCAGGGTGATCGACTCCGGTTGCTCTTAATTCATTTACACAGCGGCTTCGGCTGTCTGTTCCACACCGCGTTTCGGCTGTCTGTTCCACACAGCGGTCTTCGGACTGTCTGTTTCACACAGCGGCTTCGGCTGTCTGTTCGACACAGCGGTCTTCGGACTGTCTGTTCCACACTGCGGTCTTCGGACTGCCTGTTCGACACAGCGGCTTCGGCTGTGTGTTCCACACAGCGGCTTCGGCTGTCTGTTCCACACTGCGGTCTTCGGACTGTCTGTTCCACACAGCGGCCTCCGGGCTGTCTGTTCCGCCAACCGACACCTGCTGATTTTATTGTGCCGAACATTGCCAACCTGCCAAGTGCGCTGTACCGATCGTTACAATTCCGACAACTGCCGACTGCTTTGTGCCGAACACCGACACCTGCCGAGTGTGCTGTACCGATCGGTGCCAAACCGACACCTTCCGAACTCTGCCAATTGTGCTGTACCGATAGCCGCCAACCGACACCTGCTGATTTTATTGTTCCGAACATTGCCAACCCGACACCTGCCGAGTGTGCTGTACCGATCGCTGCCAACCGACACCTGCTGATTTTATTGCGCCGAACATTGCCAACCCGACACCCGCTAAACTCAGACGGGTGGGTTGCACCGATCACTGCCGTTTCGACAATTGCCGACTGCGTCGTGCCGAACGCTGCCAACCCGAAGCCAATCAATTCGGTTGCACCAAGTCTTACCAAGCCAACCTCTCCCGAATAAGTACCACTTAGCCGAATCGCCACCGAGAAGACCAGCGAACCACGTCCGCCGAATACACCAACCGGATCTTCCCCGAAATAGACACAACCGCTAGCAGCGTGCGAATCCTGCCGAAATCGACAACGCCGACTCCTGCCGAAGTCCAACGAACTATCCCTGCCGAAAAGTCGTATAGCCAGCGAGAGTGTGAGTAGTAAAGAAAATCCGAACGAATCCGAGTAAAGAAGAGAGTGCATTGTCAAGCGTATCTAGAAGAAATTATTGTAACATATATTATGAAAACCAAATAAAGATCTGAATATATTTCACCCCCTGAAAGGGTAAAATAACTGTGTTTTCACTACTTTAGGTTTTGAGGGTCCTCAAGTATACCCTGGACACGACTGATTTACCTCAGCCATGACAAAACCTCCGTTACAAATGGCGCCCGAGCAGGGACCCAACGATTCCGATACGAGACGCAAAAAAACAGAAGAAACTGCCAACGATAAGGAATCGAGTCCACCACGCGATGGCAATACAGAGAAAACCGAATCCACTACCAACAGCTTTACCATCAACTCACTTGCTTCGTAAAGAACAACTCGTGGAGAACTGTCAAAAATGCAATATCCCTATTACTGGTAAAACTGTCGACCACCTCCGAAAACAATTAATGGAATATATTCGTACCAAGCGGCCAAGAGCCTCCACAGATAACCTCCTTCAAGAATTAGAAGATGAAGTAAAGTTAGCCGAAAAGGAAGTGATTTCTGATGAAAGCCGAAGCCTGCAAATTAACACAAAGCGGAACGAAATTAGGTCTACCCCTGAGGCATCCGCCACTCCGTCGGTTCCACCGAAGACCACTACTCTTCGTTCCGAGGTATCAGGTGCCGAAATCATGACGATTGTAATCGGATGGGGTCTGAAATTTAATGGCGGAGATAGCGACCTTATAGAATTCCTTGAACGATTTGAGGAGTTGGCCGAATGCTATCAGATCCCACTTGATCGTTTACTGCAAGCTTTACCAATTGTACTCAGCGGCAACGCGCTTAAATGGTAAAGGATAATGCGTGGGGAAATCACAACCTGGCAAACCTTGTAACGATCCTGTTTACTACGCTCTATGCGGCAGGGAACGTTGCTACCTATAGTTCCGGCCGTGCTCAAGGAGAAATGGGATGGAGATCTTGTTACCTACCGATAGAGGAGAACCATTTCACAATATATTAAAATTAGGTAGCTTCTGTATTGAAATCAATTACCCAAAGAAAAGTAGATAATAGAATAAAAGAAATAAAATGAAAGAGAAGTAACCAATAGAATGGAAGAGGATATTGGTGTAATTTTCCTTTTCAGTCTTTACCCTCCCAAACCAATGCTGTCTGTCGAAATTTACATTAGACAGCCCAATTCTTCCTAATTCTAACCGTCTAATTTTAAGTTCGTCAAAAGCCAACTGTGCTTTGTCCGTCCAAGTAAATGTTTTCTTCTTAGTCAAAAGTTCTGTCAAAGGAAAAGTTACCGTCGAATAGTCTTGTATAAAACATCGGTACCATCCTGTCATGCCTAAAAATCGTCGTAAGTGTTTAATCGATTTTGGTACGGGGAAGTCGTGTATGGCTTCAACTTTGTCCTTATCAATTTGCAGCGTTCCGTTTCCTACAACGTATCCCAGATATTTCACGCGACTTACAGCAAAACAACTCTTCTTGACGTTAATAGTCAAACCGGCTTTTCGAAGTTGCGAAGCAACCTCCATCAAATGAGTCAGATGTTCGTCAAGTGTCTGAGAAACTACTAGTAAGTCGTCTAAATAAACAAAAACGTGGGATTTCATGTTATACGGAATGACTATGTCCATAAGTCTGCACAACGTTTGGGGTGCATTGCACAGTCCTAATGGTATTCTCGTAAAATGATAAAGAGGCCGATTTGGAACTGTGAAAGCAGTCTTGGGTCTTGAACTCTCCTCCAGTTTAATTTGCCAAAAGGCATCTTTCAAGTCAATTTTCGAAATACAATAAACTGGAGGAAGTCTTGCAATGAGTCCGTCAATATTCGGTATTGGGTATGCGTCCTTAATTGTCACGGAATTCAATTTTCACCTGTCCACACACAATCGTATTTTTTCCGGTTTGACTACAACCACCGTTGGAGAAGACCAAGGAGAATTAGGTGCCTCCTCAATAACGCCAAGAGAGAGCATTCTATCTATTTCACAGCTCAACTATTTTTCAACCGCAGGTGAAATAGGATAGTAACGCTGCTTTATGGGTTTTGCATCTCCGGTATCGATACTGTGTTCAACCAAACTAGTACAACCCAAGCCCTCTACCTCGGAATTCGGAAACGTTGCAATTACTGCGTCCAGTCTTTGTCTTTGGTTGTAAATCAGTATAAGTATGTCCGGGTCAGTTTCAGTATAGTCAATCTCTCCAATATCTGCCATATAAATCCTGATTCCGAAACTTGTCCAAAAGTCATAGCCGCAAATAACGTCCTGTTGTATCGTTGGTACTACTAAAAATTCAATTAATTTAGTTTGTCCTTGGTATGTTATGTCAATTGTTATTGTCCCTAGCACATTTTGTTTTTGTCCGTCTGCTGTCCGTACATTCCCCCTACATTTGTAAAATCTATTATCACGCTGAACTTGAGAGGCAAGGCTACCACCAATTACACTCTTGTTAGCGCCGCTATCCAATAGAGCAAAATACACATCGTCCCTAATCTTAAATTCATATAGGGTCTATTATCCAAGGCATTTTCTACTATTGCCGATATCACGCACACTTTATATGACCTAAGTTTTCGATAAAAATCACGAATCCTCTTTGAAGATCGTTTCATTACTCCGGAATCATCAAAAATTCTAGCACGAGCTTTCTCATACGCCTTTACTTGAACATGATAAGGTCTCATCAAAGGATGTACAGTAACATTTACATTGTCCGTCTTGGATTGTCCATTCGTGTTCTCGGTAATTTTTTGTATGTCAGTTATGGATGTCCGCACTACTTGCGACGGACATCCTTCGACCCGTTTCCCGCCACACTTCCATTACATTTTGGGCATGTAGGTTTATAGGTATCCTTAGTACCACATCCATAACAGAAGACACGTCTTGTCTCCAAACAGTCAACGTACGAATGTCCCAGTTTGTCACAATTCCAACATCTCCAATTAGTTTGAACAGCACAAACCTCAACATCGGTATTATTCAAAGTCATATCGTCACTATTATTATCCTGAACATTCAGCTCTGAAATACGTCCCCTGAATGCCCTTCGCGGATCCATAACGTGAAGGTCTTTC
The DNA here is from genome assembly GCA_949748255.1 of Eustalomyia histrio. NCBI lineage: Eukaryota > Metazoa > Arthropoda > Insecta > Diptera > Anthomyiidae > Eustalomyia > Eustalomyia histrio. The sequence continues at coordinate 12,787,996 of OX456528.1, forward strand.
ATAAACTTTTCATGTTTTCTCACTTCCCGTCGAAGCTGTGCTACTGTGGAAATATCCAGATGCAGAAGTTCGTGTCGAATTTCACTCTTTAAATTCCTCATTATCGCCTCGCATAAATCCATATCTGATAATGGGGTCTTTAATTTGTCTGTCATTGCCGAAATTATGTCCAAGTATTCATCAAAATGTTCGTTGGGTTTCTGTTTACATTTCCGTATGTCGTCAAGTATATCATAATCACTATAGTCTATTTTATACTGTCTTCGTAATGCGCTCGTTAGCTGTAACCATTCGATTTCTTCGTGCTGCCTGTGATAACGCCAAAACCAAACCAAGGCCTTTCCTTCAAATAAGCTATGAGCATGTTTGCACAGTAGTTCAAAATCTCCATTCAAATTATTCGTTGTCAAAATATTGACCCGATAAATAAATTCTTCAATTGTCATATCATCTTCATGTCCTCTAAACTTCATCCTCCAATTACGTATAATGTTAAGAACTTTTTCGGCATATACGGGATCCTGTGACGTTCGAGAACCTGACCTCGGAGATCCACTATGAAAATTATCATCAGTAGAAATATTCGGATTACGATCAGGGTTATGTAAATTATTAGGTGTATTGTCATTATAAGGAATTTTAGAATCTGAACGAACAATCAAATTCTGAACCATCGTTCGTAGTTCATTTGAAATTAAGTTCGACATTTCATTGTGGAACGTGGCAAGTGAATCAGAAACAATCAGTCTTATCCGATCATCTTCACTCTGACCGTTCGCCCGAGAACCATAAGCACGACCACTACTAACAGAACGTGTTGTCTGTGATGGAGGTTTTCTGATACGAGGTGGATTATTCGAAGGTGGCCTACCCTTAGGTCGCGCACCCTGAGATCCTGACGGCGGTGGACCACTTGGTGATCTCGCCTCAGCCAAATTGCCGGAACCATCAATCACGAAACTGACATTTGCTGGTTCCTCTATATTCAACAAATTTTCACGACTCCTAGTTAAAACCATACTCGTTATCTATTAAAACAAATTAACTATAGAAATAAATGCACAAGAATACTAATATGCAATTAAATTCGACTAATATGATATATACTCCACTACTCCATTTAGTGATATAGAATTAGGTTTTTTCTTTTTACAAAATATACAAAAAAAACTAAAGTTTACATCAAAATCAAAGAAGGAAAAAAAAAAAGATATTCGGCTGTTGTATGAGAGTATGTAACCAAAATTCACCCAGATACAAAAATCTCAATCATACTCCAGGCCGAAACCAAATTTTAAAAGAAATAACCAAAGTAACAGTGAAAGTTTTCGCGAGTAAAACCCCGAAGATTTCCCAAGGTTTCAAATCTCAAGCGATGTACTTTACACCTAAAACATATCTTATATTCAGCATTTGGTTGAGGACCATATATATTGAAATCCTGAAAATCCTATTTGCAAAAGAAAAAAAAATAAAGAGGGAAAACTGGAAGATATAGAAAGCAAAAGATGGTAGAGTAATCGATGACACGGTGAAAAATAAAATTTTGAAGCAACAGCAAGATGGATTTTTTTTTTAAGTTATCATTTGTAATATACAAACGAAGCCGACAATTAGTTTAGCTTAAACTGCTGTTGCCCCACGTTGGGCGCCAAATAATTATGTAACGATCCTGTTTACTACGCTCTATGCGGCAGGGAACGTTGCTACCTATAGTTCCGGCCGTGCTCAAGGAGAAATGGGATGGAGATCTTGTTACCTACCGATAGAGGAGAACCATTTCACAATATATTAAAATTAGGTAGCTTCTGTATTGAAATCAATTACCCAAAGAAAAGTAGATATAAGAATAAAAGAAATAAAATGAAAGAGATGTAACCAATAGAATGGATGAGGATCTTGGTGTAATTTTCCTTTTCAGTCTTTACCCTCCCAAACCAATGCTGTCTGTCGAAATTTACATTAGACAGCCCAATTCTTCCTAATTCTAACCGTCTAATTTTAAGTTCGTCAAAAGCCAACTGTGCTTTGTCCGTCCAAGTAAATGTTTTCTTCTTAGTCAAAAGTTCTGTCAAAGGAAAAGTTACCGTCGAATAGTCTTGTATAAAACATCGGTACCATTCTGTCATGCCTAAAAATCGTCGTAAGTGTTTAATCGATTTTGGTACGGGGAAGTCGTGTATGGCTTCAACTTTGTCCTTATCAATTTGCAGCGTTCCGTTTCCTACAACGTATCCCAGATATTTCACGCGACTTACAGCAAAACAACTCTTCTTGACGTTAATAGTCAAACCGGCTTTTCGAAGTTGCGAAGCAACCTCCATTAAATGAGTCAGATGTTCGTCAAGTGTCTGAGAAACTACTAGTAAGTCGTCTAAATAAACAAAAACGTGGGATTTCATGTTATACGGAATGACTATGTCCATAAGTCTGCACAACGTTTGGGGTGCATTGCACAGTCCTAATGGCATTCTCGTAAATTGATAAAGAGGCCGATTTGGAACTGTGAAAGCAGTCTTGGGTCTTGAACTCTCCTCCAGTTTAATTTGCCAAAAGGCATCTTTCAAGTCAATTTTCGAAATACAATAAACTGGAGGAAGTCTTGCAATGAGTCCGTCAATATTCGGTATTGGGTATGCGTCCTTAATTGTCACGGAATTAAATTTTCGACTGTCCACACACATTCGTATTTTTTCCGGTTTGACTACAACCACCGTTGGAGAAGACCAAGGAGAATTAGGTGCCTCCTCAATAACGCCAAGAGAGAGCATTCTATCTATTTCACAGCTCAACTATTTTTCAACCGCAGGTGAAATAGGATAGTAACGCTGCTTTATGGGTTTTGCATCTCCGGTATCGATACTGTGTTCAACCAAACTAGTACAACCCAAGCCCTCTACCTCGGAATTCGGAAACGCTGCAATTACTTCGTCCAGTCTTTGTCTTTGGTTGTAAGTCAGTATACGTATGTCCGGGTCAGTTTCAGTACAGTCAATCTCTCCAATATCTGCCATATAAATCCTGATTCCGAAACTTGTCCAAAAGTCATAGCCGCAAATAACGTCCTGTTGTATCGTTGGTACTACTAAAAATTTAATTAATTTAGTTTGTCCTTGGTATGTTATGTCAATTGTTATTGTCCCTAGCACATTTTGTTTTTGTCCGTCTGCTGTCCGTACATTCCCCCTACATTTGTAAAATCTATTATCACGCTGAACTTGAGAGGCAAGGCTACCACCAATTACACTCTTGTTAGCGCCGCTATCCAATAGAGCAAAATACACGTCGTCCCCTAATCTTAAATTCATATAGGGTCTAATTTCCAAGGCTTTTTCTACTATTGCCGATATCACGCACACTTTATATGACCTAAGTTTTCGATAAAAATCACGAATCCTCTTTGAAGATCGTTTCATTACTCCAGAATCATCAAAAACTCTAGCACGAGCTTTCTCATACGCCTTTACTTGAACATGATAAGGTCTCATCAAAGGATGTACAGTAACATTTACATTGTCCGTCTTGGATTGTCCATTCGTTTTCTCGGTAATTTTTTGTATGTCAGTTATGGATGTCCGCACTACTTGCCACGGACATCCTTCGACCCGTTTCCCGCCACACTTCCATTACATTTTGGGCATGTAGGTTTATAGGTATCCTTAGTACCACATCCATAACAGAAGACACGTCTTGTCTCCAAACAGTCAACGTACGAATGTCCCAGTTTGTCACAATTCCAACATCTCCAATTAGTTTGAACAGCACAAACCTCAACGTCGGTATTATTCAGTCATATCGTCACTATTATTATCCTGAACATTCAGCTCTGAAAACCTTTCGGGTGGAAGCCCAGAAATTCTTCCTGCCCCGAAGGTACCTATTCCACCTCCAACAAACCTTCTATAACAGAAAGCAACTCCACTGTGAACGAGCCAAGGACTACATACTTAGTATGCTGACGCTTGCCCGACAACACCCTCAGCTTCGCACAATGAATCACCTGGATCGCATTTTTTATGGCCTTCGTACTTCGTGACTTTTCCTCCTTGGACGGTCTTATGACAATGACCGACGAATTTGAAGTATTGAAGCAAGAAGAAAGACCTCTTGCTTCACATATGGTGTCCGAGGCATCTTATACACGCTGAAGTCGATGCTGGAGATGTAAGGGTGTTGGTCATACCCGGTTCCGCTGCCCAAATCCGTCAAGAATTTTCTGTTCTTATTGTGGCAGCGATGGAGTGCTTTCCCGAACATGTGCTTGTCGAACACAGACTCCAGAAGTCGCCAGCGCCAGCCCTACCTGTAAACATCCGAAAGAAACTATGTCCGAAATTAGTAGAACCACAAGTACAAAACTAAAGGGTATTAAAAACCGTCACGAGGATCAGCGACCACCCGGAAAAGCCTTTGCCCCAAAAATGACAAAAACTGAAGTCGTGAAAAATCAGGACCATTTCAATCATACCCGGGTTCACAAGATCACCACCGCAAAAAGCAGTCGCAGCCCGAAAATGGTAAATGCTGTTTCACCAAAACTGATGGCAAGTAACCCTCAGGCACAACCAGCACTAAAAACTGGCCCCCCAAAAAAAACAAAGATATTAATTCATATTATCTTCTATCCCCAGAGCATCGCTCTCCGAAATAGGGGGGAAATGTTACGTAGCAAACTACACCCTTGCTGCTACGAACATATTTTATATTTTCGTACTCTATAATGCAGTATTAGTTGTGTGGGTGTCATACACTTATTCACTCACAGCATACCAGCATTGGTTAGTGTGGTTGTGATATCCACAAATATTTTTAAGATTGTTTTTGCTACTGCATAACTAAGCTTGCAATTCTCATTTAGTTGGTAATTAAAATTATACTTAATGGTCAATGTAAGATCCTAAGGGAAGCTTAGTAGGGGGCTCCATACATACATAATTTGTGTGTTTTATTTGTTCCTTGGCTCAGGGAACAAATATTCCAGGGCGATCGACTCTGGTTGCTCTTAATTAATTTATTTACACAGCGGCTTCGGCTGTCTGTTCCACACAGCGGACTGTCTGTTCCACACAGCGGCTTCGGCTGTCTGTTCCACAAAGCGGTCTTCGGACTGTCTGTTCCACACAGCGGCCTCCGGGCTGTCTGTCCCACACAGCGGCTTTGGCTTTCTGTTCCACACAGCGGCTTCGGCTGTCTGTTCCACACAGCGGCTTCGGCTGTCTGTTCCACACTGCGGTCTTCGGACTGTCTGTTCCACACAGCGGCTTCGGCTGTCTGTTCCACACAGCGGCTTCGGCTGTCTGTTCCACACTGCGGTCTTCGGACTGTCTGTTCCACACAGCGGCCTCCGGGCTATCTGTTCCGCCAACCGACACCTGCTGATTTTATTGTGCCGAACATTGCCAACCCGACACCTGCCAAGTGTGCTATACCGATCGTTGCCATTCCAACAACTGCCGACTGCTTTGTGCCGAACACTGCCAACCCGACACCTGCCGAGTGTGCTGTACCGATCGCTGCCAAACCGACACCTGCCAAACTCTGCCAATTGTGCTGTACCAATCGCCGCCAACCGACACCTGCTGATTTTATTGTTCCGAACGTTGCCAACCCGACGCCTGCCGAACTCTGCCGAGTATGCTGTACCGATCGCTGCCAACCGACACCTGCTGATTTTATTGCGCCGAATATTGCCAACCCGACACCCGCCGAACTCAGACGGGTGGGTTGCACCGATCACTGCCGTTTCGACAACCGCCGACTGCGTCGTGCCGAACGCTGCCAAGCCGAAGCCAATCAATTGGGTTGCACCAAGTCTTACCAAGCCAACCACTCCCGAATAAGTACCACCTAGCCGAATCGCCACCGAGAAGACCAACGAACCACGTCCGCCGAATACACCAACCCGATCTTCCCCGAAATAAACACAACCGCTAGCAGCGTGCGAATTCTGCCGAAATCGACAACGCCGACTCCTGCCGAAGTCCAACGAACTATCCCTGCCAAAAAGTCGTATAGCCAGCGAGAGTGTGAGTAGTAAAGAAAATCCGAACGAATCCGGGTGAAGAAGAGAGCGTATTGCCAAGCGTATCTATAAGAAATTATTGTAACATATATTTTGAAAACCAAATAAAGATCTGAAAGGGTAAAATAACTGTGTTTTAACTACTTTAGGTTTTGAGGGTCCTCAAGTATACCCTGGACACGACTGATCTGATGGAGTGCAATAACGCCTTACGAAATACGGCCTTAAAGGCTTTATTTCTCAATGGAAAGTGAAATAAGGCCTTTATTTCCAAAAAGGTTTTATTGCACTTTGAAAGTGAAATAAAGCCGTAAAGGTCTTATTTCACATAAATTTTTTTTTAAATGTAGCAATAAAATTTGGGATAGCCACAAAATTCTGTTTTCCAAAATTCTGTCTTAGAAAAATTATTTTTACTACTGCATAACTAAGCTTGCAATTCTCATTTAGTTGGTAATTAAAATTATACTTAAGTGAGTAGTAAAGAAAATCCGAACAAATCCGGGTGAAGAAAAAAGCGTATTGCCAAGCGTAGCTATAAGAAATGATTGTAACATATATTTTGAAAACCAAATAAAGATCTGAATATATTTCACCCCCTGAAAGGGTAAAATAACAGTTTTTTTACTACTTTAGGTTTTGAGGGTCCTCAAGTATACCCTGGACACGACTGATCTGATGGAGTGCAATAACGCCTTACGAAATACGGCTTTAAAGGCTTTATTTCTCAATGGAAAGTGAAATAAGGCCTTTATTTCCAAAAAGGTTTTATTGCACTTTGAAAGTGAAATAAAGCCGTAAAGGTCTTATTTCACTTAAATTTTTTTTTAAATGTAGCAATAAAATTTGGGATAGCCACAAAATTCTGTTTTCCAAATTCTGTCTTAGAAAAATTCTGTTTTTTTCCAAAAAAAATTCTGTCTGACTAAAATTCTGTTTTACAAAATTCTGTTTTACAAAATTCTGTTTTTCAAAATTCTATTTTTTATTTTTTTGTTTTACGGCAATGTATTGCATTGTTCAAATCCACTGCAATTTTAACGGGACACCCATTGTGATAACAATAATAATATTTTGTATTATTTTGACAATATTTAAATTTATAAATTTGTGCCTCTGATGGAATATGTAATAATTTGCTGGATTTCCTCAAACCCGGAATTATATTATAAACAAGTATCTCAGCATTTTCCATTTTCACGATTTTTAATAATTAATTGGACAACACACGTGGCTTAGCAAATGACTGATGATGACATACTAACACGGTTTTGTAAGTTATGCTGTTATCAACAACAACAAAAAACAATAAAGGAGAAAAAGCATCAAAAAAAATTAAACTTCTCACAGAATTAAGATGCCAACAACTACAAAAAACAATAAATTGAACAGTGTAACAAAAGAATCAAAAAATATAACATAAAGGCTTTATTGCACCATTGCCTAAATTTCAATAAAGGCCTTATGTCACTTTCAAAGTGCAATAAAGCACTTTTCGCAATAAAGGCCTTATTTCTCAATTGGAAGTGAAATAAAGCCTTAAAGGCCTTATTTCGTAAGGCGTTATTGCACCCCATCGACTGATCTACCTCAGCCATAACAAAACCTCCGTTACAGATCTCATCCGTTTGTGGTCGATTCATCTGTGGATTACACAATGTGTGTGAACTACATTTTAGAGAAATTCAAGTCTTATGTCCACAAACTCTATACTGCTTCTAATAACTTATTTTCGTGATATCAACGCAATGCACTGCATTTGTAAGGGCACACCCTTTTAGGCTTTTTACACTGAACAACATCTTTGTGAAACGCATGGAAGATGTTGAAAACGTGAAACATGAATTTACACTGGCAAAATTTTTCATCTGCTATTTATTCAGCTGTCAAAAAAATAAAAGACGCATAATTTTTGTTAAAAATTAAAAGTGGCATTAATCATTGGAGTAGTTGTTGTTTTGAAATAACAAATCCGAATTTTAATGCAGTACATTGAAATATTAAAAGCCATTCTGGAAGAAGGTGATGATGAAGAAGAATTTTTGGTAGACATAAGTATGACATTCTTACATGTGCCGCTGATTTTCCTTTGTTGAATAAATTTGATTTGTTTATTTTCTGCAATGTCAGTTTGATAGTGATCGACTTTTCCATTGTTTTTAGTGATGACACATAAAATAACGAATGATGTAAGATGGAACTAAATGAGAAACGATCATCTTTTGCAGATGTATAATTCTTATGGAAAGATGTAAACATCTTTGCAAATTGATGAAAGATGTAAGATGTAGGTCAGTGGAAAAAGCCTATTAACGTTGGTTCAACTCAAAATTTTTATTATACCACTGACAAGGAGGTAATGTTTAGATATGTATGTTGTCCACCCTTACTGTATTCTTATTTAAAATTAACTTTATAAAACTTAAAATAAGAGTTTACGGTGTCGTTCACTCTGATTTAGATGCAATTTGAATATCTATTAATGTTTACAAAATACAAAAGGCTTAAATATTCTAATCTAAAAGTAACATAACGAATATGTAAAAAATTCGTTGCATTAAAATTGTAAACACAATTTGTTTTTCTTTTTTTCTATGAAACTTTTGTCAAGGAAATCGTAACAAAAAATCGCGTGAAAAATATAAATTTTTAAATTTAACGTGACAAACTCTATGAACAAGAAAAAATAAAAAAAATAAATTTTTTGTTTCTTAACATTTTTAATTCATTACATGAGTGCTGCGATATTTCCAACCTAGTTTTTCAAGCGTTAATGAAATTGTTTTTGTTCCTGTTTTTAAATAAAATTATTTAAAATTCAAAATGTTTTATATTGTTTTACAAAAAATTACGTTTTCGACTAATTTTTATTTATCGGTTAAGGAAAAAAATGAAGAAATTATTTGCTCGGTTAATCGATTAAAATAAAAGTCTCAATTAATTGACTAATTACTATTACTAATTCTTGAATTTGAAAAACATCGGAACGGCCTTGTCCACAAATTTATGATTCTTACCAATATTTGCCATCCTTACGTAAAATTGGCAGTGCTTTGTCCATAATTTGTTGATAGAATTTTAAATTTTTCTCAAGTCTTCTGATTGTTTCTAAATAATCGGCACGATCTAATTGAAATTCAACTTGTAGATCAGATACTTCTCTGTCTAAAGCTCTATTTGTCTGTCGTAAAAGTTTTAAGTGTTCGTTTTTGGCATTCAGTTCTTGCTGTATAGATGTGTAGTGACCTTGCAGAAGATCACGATCTTCACTCTGTTCAACACGACTCAAGACATGTGCCAAAGCGCTCAAACGCCTTTGAGCGTCGAGTTTTTTTTTTTGCCTTCTTTCCTTCAGTTGTGTATCATTCGCTCTTTCGCCACCAATTAATGCCAGTTTAATCAATTCGATGCGTTTACAAGCCTCCAATTGCAAAATTGTGTTACCTGACAATTGTTGTTGATCAGCTGTTATAACGGATAACCTGCTTTCTTTGTTAGGTGATGTTTTTAAAAATTGTAATTGTTGCTCGTAACTTTGTCTTAATTGTTTCATCTCCTCAATCCGTTGCTCTTTTTCATGTTTCTCTCGTGTATGTTCGTCACGTAATCGATCCATTTCTGTCTGTATTTTAGCATTTAAATTGGAGTCTTGGTCGTCTAACCACGCCTTTGAAAACTGCGGTGGTGCACCATCAGTTGGAGATATATACGTACTTCCACTATTAGCCTCCAACATTTTCTTGAGTTTTAATATTTCCTCCTGGTACTCTCGGAGTTTTGCATCTTTAGGGTCTTCATTAATTTTTGGTTTGTTCGAAATGTTTTTTGCTCGCGATGCATAACGTAAAGTGGATATAGTTTCGTCATAGTTTGTATCTGCTGGTGATATGCAGGCAATCATAAGGGTTTTTGTGTTGCCACCTAATGAATCCTAAACAATGAAAAGTATCAAAACAAAATTTTAAGCAAGGAACTAATTTCAATACAAAAATATAATTTATTAACTAATAAAATTAATGCCCCAATTTTGTAAGTCCGCTGCGTTCAACGCCTCACCGACACTTTACTTTCTAACGCCAACGCGAATGTAAAAAAATCGAATTTTATAAATCACTACGTCATTGCGTTGGACTTTTACGTTATCACTTTAATTGTCAAATTAAAATAATTTCCGTGCTACCTGCATTTATGCATATATGGAATTTATTTTGATTTGTTACATTTAACATATCACTACTTTTTTGCAATTGTCAACACAGCTGATTGAAAATCATTTTTTTCTTATGTAAATAATTAGGCCGCCTGAAACCTACACTCACCAAAAAAAGTCTGTAATGGCAACTGAAAATGTTGCTGTTATCACGGGAAATTTTACTAATTTGAGCCCAGCGGTATTTTTTGCTAACATCTCTGCTGACGCGTAGTACAATGAAATTGGTAGAAAAAATTAGTAGCCGCTACTAGATTTTAGTTAACTTTTTGTAAAGTGGAATTTAAAATCGGGTTGCTAAAATCAGCAAAATAATTTACTAAATATCATTATTATTATTAAAGGGTGGTTAAATTTTAAGGGCCGATGTTGATTTTGAATTAAACACAAATTATTTAGGAAATTATTGTCAATTATGTATGGAACAAAATATCGGCCAAATGGCCGCCGCGACCTCGGCGGCACACTTCCATCCGATGGTCCAAATTTTCGATGACGCTGAGGTATAATTGAGGTTCTATGCCGTTAATGTGCCGAATAATCTCATCCTTTCGCTCTTGAATTGTAGCTGACTTATCGACGTACACCTTTTCTTTCAAATAACCCCAAAGAAAGAACTCCAACGGTGTCAAATCACATGATCTTGGCAGCCAATTGACTTCGCCACCACGTGAGATGACACGGCCATTGAATTTGTCGCGCAAAAGAGCCATTGTTTCGTTAGCTGTGTGGCAAGTCGTACCGTCCTGTTGAAACCACATATCGTCCAGGGTCATATCCTCAATTCCTGGCCACAATAAGTTCGTTATCATCTCACCATTCACGGTAAATGCTTGGCCGACCTCATGACACACTATCGCGAACAACAGCAATGTTTTCCGCAGAACGAACTGGGCGAGCATGCACAGGTGTTTTCACAGACCCGGTTTGCTGAAATTTGCCAACAATCCTCCCGATTGTGGACACATTTGGTCGATTATGCTAACCAAAAAAAATCACGAAGTGCACGAAATGCATTTTAAATTGAGCGCCCATATTCATAATAAGCCTGAATAACTTTAACGCGTTGCTCGATTGTGTATCTTTCTATGCTTCAAATTGACAGCTGTCAAATGAAATGCAGAAAAAAAACTTGACGTTTAGGTGTGGTTCACATTCAACATTGGCCCTTAAAATTTAACCACCTTTTACAATCAAATAAGTATAAAAAATTAGGAAGCTCTACTAAATTTTAGTAAATTTCTGTAAAATCAATGAATTGTAAAATATAGCAAAATTTTAATTTATAAAAAAAAATTATTAAAATGCACAAATTAACTCAATTATTTTTAGATACACATGTTACACTTTAAAACTGCTAATTTATTTTGAAATTGCCTTAAGAATTCGAACATACAAATTTATATTTTTTTCTTTTGAGCAACATTTTTTTAATTATTTTTTTCAAAAAATATTTAAGACAAAATTAAAAAAAATACTTTTATGAAATTTTTTGGATTTTAAGGTAAAATTTTAATTATTTTAAGGGCTGACTCTTAGAACTAAAAATGTTTTTAGTTCTATTTTTGGACATGAAACGGCTGTGAAAATTATCTTCACTTCCGATCCCTTTTTTCAACCTATGTAACATTTTAAGGCAATTCAAGTTTGTATGTATGTATGAGTTTTAATTATTAGAAATAATATTTCTTTCAATATCCACTTTTTTAAAATTATTATTTTTTTTTTGCTATTTAAGCAAATTGGTTTTCAAAAATTTGTTAAATGATTTCTGAAATGATTTGTAAATATTCTGTAATTTGTTAAATGTAAATAGCAAAGAAATTTACTAAATAATATTTTTTTTACAAAAAATCAGTACAAAAATACTAAAGTGGGATTGAAAACTGTTTTCAAAATTTTCTACTAACTTTTTTTCTGAGTATGGATCAATTTTTGAAATTTTAAGATTTTTTCAGAGGCATATTTACTATTTTCACGACATATCGACCCAAGAAAAAAAATTCACAAACTGCTTAATAAAAATAAAATTTATTGCAAATTGTTTGTTTTTTTAAAACAATCAAAGTGATGATTTTGACGTCTCAAGTGATTAATTTTTCAGCGCAGTGATTTATGAAATTCTATTTTGTATGTATAAAATTTCAAATAACGTAACGAACAGCTGTTTTAACGCGAGCAATCACCTACTTTATTCAAGTGATTTACAAAATCGATTTTTTAAAAAAATTAGTTGGTTAATCAGAAAGTGCTACAACTTTACAGTTGAGTTGCATTTTTCTGGTACAAATCATTTGGAAATTACCTGTAAGAGACGTGTCAGTTTGGAATCTCTATATGGTATGTGTTTGGTTTTACCATCCACCAAAGCTGATATAACATTACCGAGGGCTGATAACGAAAGATTTATTTTAGTTGCCTCTTTCAAACGTTCTCCAACGGCGCCTGTTTTATTTTGACGTTCTGAGCCAGCCAAATCAACTAAATTCAACTTACCGCGACGTATACCGCCACCACTTACAGGAATTTCGTCAACGCTGTCTTCTTCGATTGGTATTTGTTCTAAACTAATGGTAAAAATTGAGTGCGAACGTGAACTATTAGCATTCATAAGAGTGACACCCACTACACGATTCCGATTTCCAATGTTTAGTAGACGGTAACAATCATCGGCACTTACCACAGTATGGGTACTGAGAGTGGGTACCGTAACACCTACACCAGGTTGTTCTTTAAGTGCGTGATTGGCGTTAAGGTCTTCATTGCGGTTTAGTAAATCTCGAATATTTTCATTGTAGATCTCCAGATAACTGACCAATGCCAAGTATCGTACACCTGATGCGACTGAAATACCTTCAAATATTTGATCAAATGAACAGGTAATAATACCACCGCGTTGATTTGTGTTATCTGAACCCTAGAAAACCTTAGAAACGTTAAGCAATTTGTCAAAAATTATACCGTTAGACAAGTACCTGCATAGTATATGTTTTACCGCAGCCAGTTTGTCCATAAGCAAATATTGTGCCATTGTAACCTTCTAGGACATTATCAACAAGGGCATAACATGCTTCGTTGTACAGCAAATCTGTACCTTCAATCTCTCCGTACACACTGTCGAATGTAAAGGTTTTAGCGGGAGCTGTAGAATCCAATGGATTATTTACTGACGCCGAGCATTTGTCGACAGTAATTATGTTCTAAAAAAATTAAGTGTCTTATATTTGAACGTGACGAATTTTCATAACCTTCACCACAGTGACAGTCCATGAAGTTATCAGTTAAGAGTTTTCTAAAAACCGAAAACCCCATGAAGGGTTATTTGCTCTTAGAGCTAAATAAAATAAAGTTCAGGTAGGGTTCTACTAGAACGTTACAAAATTTAATATTAGTGCTAGTACACCCAGAGAAAGCTTCTCAAGTTTTTTTTACCATATTTATGAAGCTTTTCTTAAATATGATGACAAACTTCATAGATTTTCGTCCCATGGTTGGTTGTTTTGTCAAATTTATGGTTAAATTACGTTTTAAAGGAAAAATCAAAAGTTTATAGGGAAAAGTTAAAAATTATGAACAAAATTTAAAAAATTAGTTAAATAACAAGCACAAACGTGGTTGTTAATTTCCTAACAGGCATTATAACGGCTAAATAACTAAAATTGCAAAAGGCGAAAAATGTTCTATTTATATGTAAAAAATATACAAAAATATACAGTTATATTCGGGCTCAAGTAATAATTATTCGTTTTTTAGTTGTTATAAAAATCGCGGTTTTGTTTCTTTGTTATTATTGTTAGTTTATAGCGAGCTTTCAACCTCCGTATACGATATGTACAAAAACTAAGCAAGTTAACGAATTGTTTCTAGGTTGATACATGTATTTTGATCCGGCAAAATATATCTTAACAACCTAAAGTTTACGACAAGCTAGAACCTCTAGAAGTAGGCAGAGCCTGAACAAAAAAACTATTAAATCATATATTTTGCTTTATTAAGCTTGTCTAAAACTTTAGGTTCTGGAGAGATCTTTTGATAGATATATGTATTAACTTAGCTAAAAATCGGTAACTTGCTTTGTTTTTTTGTAAATATACGGAGGTTAAAAATTTGTTTTGTTTTTTTTTAATATAAGGAAGTTGAAAACTCTCTATAAACTAACAATAATAAGTAACAAAAATCCAAGATTTTTATAAAAACTGAAAAACAAAATACTGTATTAGTTAAAAGGATTCAAAACTTGTTTTCAAAAAGAATTAAAATTTTCAATAAAGAAGAACATTTTCAAAGAATTCCCATCGAAAAAATTTCACACAATCACAAGAAACCCAAAATGCCACTTTTTTAATAGAAAAATAATAGTCTACTATATAAAATTTGCTTGAAAACAAATTGTTAAAATTTTGAGAGTGAAATTCATTCGTTAAAAATATTTTTTTTTTTATATGGAGAATAACAGTTTTCCTCTGAGCTATATAGCTGAATTTTTTCCACAGTAAATTGTTAAAAGATTTTAATCGAACTTGAAAGGCCTTAAATCGTAATTTAAATTATGAGTCAACATTTTGTTTTTATTTTATAAGAAATACACAATTACAATATAAACAAAATTACACTTTTTTGCAAAAAAAAAATATAGTCTTGTGTATTAAATTTGCGTGAAAACAAATTCAACATTATTTTCACGTGAACCTCATTATACCGAAAAATCATTTTTTACTATGCTAATTTGACATAATATTGGGATTAAGGTGGAAAAAGTTTAATTATATAAGGGCATTTAGGTTCAAGAGGACTTAACTTTTATTTACGAAGAAGTTTTCGTGGTGCAATGAGAAATAAAAATGCTTGTAACTTATGGTTATTCTTTAAAAACTTTTAATTTAAATATATCAATATAACTTACCCGACATTTTGCATCGTGCTCTTTTTTATTCATAGGGCGACATCGGACTACTACTCTTACATTTTCCGCCATTTTAACAGTTAAATGTCACCTATAATATTTAAAACTATATAACGGACTTAATGTGTTTAGATTATTTTATAAATTATTCAACTTTAACACTGTTGCCACATGACATATAAAAATTACACAAACATACATGTGTTTATATCTAAAAACATTAGAGTGGGCCGAAACAAAAAAATCCTAACTAAAACGGCGCAGTGAGGATATTTTTCTGCATCTGCTAAAGACTAAAAAATAAAAATTTTTGAATTCATATTTTTGGAAAATTCTCAATATTGTTTGACTTTGGTATATATATCCCAAATTGGTTTTAAAGAACATCGAAGCAGATTCGAATCCGTTCAAAGACCGCCAATGACGGACCGTTTTCGTACCGTTGTGTCAATTTTGAGTAGCACAAACATGTTATGTTTTTTTTGTAGATTTATTAAAACAAAAAAAAAAAATAATAATAAACAACTTTAACGTGTCCCAAGAAATATTTCTACGGATACTCTGACACATATGGAATCATGAATCCGGATTTTACGGCACGTATAGGACCGTAAAATACATATCCGTCAAAGCTTGTAGGTAGACGGAACATTACGGTCCGTATAATAGGTTTTTTTTAAACACTATGTATAGACTCCGTTTAGCTGTATCCATTTCCGTACCGTCAATGCAGACTTTACGTTTTTCATCAGTTTTGATTCCGTTTATCAAAATATAAATAGATAGTCAAATAATAAAAAAATAATTAAAAAAGCTCGCTCAAAATAATTACATCAAAATTTATTTTCACAATCAAAAAATTTTTTTTACCTCCATAATTTCACTTTCTAAGTTTTTTACATTATTCGTATCAAAAACATTGAAAACATTTTTTACTACATTAGTGGAGGACATTCAAAGATTAGGCGCAGCCGAATTTAATCAAAAACATTGAGAACATTTTTATACCTGCATTGGTGGAGGATATTCAAAGATTCGGCACAACCGATTTAAGCCTTTTTTACTTGTTCTTAAGTAAAAGGAATTGACGAAAATCCGAGACTTTGACCACTTTAAGGATGTGTAAACCGATTCAATTTTTCACAATTTGGTTACCCTTGCTTTGCTTTCCGCATTGCGCTGTCTTAAGATTACAAAGTATTTCTTTCTTTCGAGCCACTCTAATATTGATATATGTGCATACATATTTGAAGGTCAAAAATAATTGATAGAAATTATTGTTTGATTTATTATTTTTTATTACATTTCGTTTTTAATATGTAATCCGATGTCTACACTTAATATAATTTTGTACGACAAGATGACAAAACAGGTGCAATACAAAAAGAAAACTTGTTGTTTACACGTGCTCTTCTATTTGTTGCTCAAATTTATGTGAGGTGTAGACTTGACCTTATGGACATGTATGACCAAGAGTTTATAGGATACTAAAACACTTAAAATAACAAATAAAGCAATGTACATTGTACATTTATTACAATACTAAAAACGTTTACTGTATCCACTTTGAGTAAGTGCCTATGCAGAAAAATACACACGTCAAAACGTTGGCGGATACGCATTACAAATTTTTAAAAGTTTTGACAGAGTTATAGCCCACAGTTTAAGACGCCCCTTAGTTTTTTTAACCTATTTTAAAACGCTTACTGAACCAAAAGTCGCAAGTGAAGACAACTTAAAAATTTGTTACATGGTGATGAAGCGAATTGATAAAACAATTTATTATGCTCTCCGCCATATATGGTGAGTAGGCCGTACCACCTTATAGGCAAAAAAAAAAAAAGTTCACCGTACACCCTCAAATATAAAGTATTTTAACAAGAAAATTTCGAAAATGTTTTTTTTTTTTTTTGGCCGAACGTAGGGGTCGATTTTAAGTCGATTTAGTGATGTTCGTCTGTCCGTCCGCGAAGACGCAAGCGGGGATGCTCATATTTATCAAAATTAATCTACATTCTTCCGAGCAGTTTGGTATTGAAAATGAACAAAATCGGTCCAGCGGTTAAAAAGTTGCGAGTCGAAATTTGAGGGTACCTCTAAATTTTCCACACAAATTGGTGTATTTAAGCACAATTTCATATTAGCAACTGGTAAATAAAATATTTTTCATATTTTTTCACCAGTCGCTTAGAAGTAAATAATATTTCATATCCACCTTAAAATTTTTTTCCACTACTAAATTTTATCTATAAAAATTTTTCTTCACCACAAATATTGTTTTTATATCGAAAAAAGTTATTCACCTTTTTTACCTACATATTATTTGTAACAAAAACACTGAAGGACAGGTTCATAGTGAAGTACTTTTTGTGGTACTATTAAAGTATTAAAATTACTTTGATACTCCTTTGATTCATTTGGTACTATTCACAAATGTTCTCTTTTAATTTTTTGTTGATACTATAGTACATTTTGTGACAAAATGTACAACCTCAAATGTGCTTTTGTGCCTAAAAAATTAAACATATAAAAATGTACGCATGTCTAATATCATATTAAAGTTTATAATTTCTATAACGTGGAGGATATGTATGTCTAATACCATATTAAAGTTTTTAATTTCCATAACACGGAGGATATCGGCGATATTAAGGGATTTGTAGGTTTTAAATTAGTTTCACACACTACAGCGGAAGCTATGGGAATATGTACCTTGTTTTTTTTTTTTTAACTGGTACCGGGCGCAAAGTTTTTATACGATTCGACATGTACTCAGCTTACAATTTTAGCCGCTAAAAAGTATATTTTTTTAATTTTGTTTTTTAGCTCTGTAAGTATGCACATATGTTTGTATGCAAACATGTTTTTGTATTAAATTATTGTTTTTAAAAGTGCTCCCAAGATTAAATAAAAACGGACACAATACAAACATTCCGCAATATATATTCATATCCAATTTAATATTCTTTAATATCTGCTGCAGATCATATTAGATCCAGTAATATACTTGCGTATTAAGTTATATCTTATTTAATCCGAAAAATGGCAGATCATATTAGATCCAGCAATATACTTAGGGATTAAGTTAGATCTTTATTGATCCGAAAAAATACATATCACTTTGGGATTTAGAAGGATATAAATTTATCCGAAATTAGATCGAGCAATGTATGTAGGGATACGTAGGATCCAAATTTATCCGAAAAATGTCTGAAGTCAGAAGAATGTCAGAGTTGACAACACTTGTCGTGATTAAACGTAAAATTTTTAACATAGTGCAAAAGCCTACAAAAAAAAATTTATATAATATACACACAAGTGCTTTTGATTTGCAACTTTAAATTGTGCTTTATCGAAGAAATATAAAATATGCCCAGTAAAGTGCGTAAAAGTATAAATACACTACAGCTACACACTATTACCAAAATCATATGTGTACAATGTAGTTTTCAAGTGCTGGAAAGTGAATATGCAATACAATGCGGTTTGTAAAAAAACACTCTATTCCATTTGTACAAAGCTAAATAAAAAACAATACGATCATCTTGTTGAGAACCCCTCTCTTGAGTACAAATGTCATTTTTGCGCCCCATATAATGTTGATGTATACGTTAAATATTTAGCAGATATAAAAGCTAAGATAAAAGAGATGATGCAGTTTATGTCATCGCAATTTGATTAGATATTGAAAGGTGTAAGAATATCAGATAAATAAAATCATTAAAGAAAAGAGAATGCTAATCTACGAGAAGAGTCAAAAATTTATAACCAACTGTTAAATTGTTAAAAGATACAAGAGTGCAAAAAGATATTGTGATAAATGGTATTGCAAATGATGAAATAAAACTGCTTTACAAGTTGCATTAGAGTTAGCCTACTTTATGAGAAGTCGTAAACAAAATAACAAACGTGAACAAGAAAAGTAAACAAACATTTATGCGAAGATGAGATTGAGGAAACTTACTTTATGAGAAATCGTAATAAAAATAATAAACGTGAGGATAAAAAGATACGCTAGTCGTCAAATTTACCAACAAAACAAGCAGGGACTGAAACTGCGAAAAATTGGTTCAGGTTCGGGTTATTCGAAATAAAAATTTCTGGTTCGGTTCAGGGTTCGGGTTAAAAAAAGTACAAATGTGTTATTAATAGAAAATTTGCTTATTTTTCAAAGAAATTTTTGTTTAATTTTATAATTAATATATTTTTTAAGTTTTCT
This sequence comes from Eustalomyia histrio, assembly GCA_949748255.1. NCBI lineage: Eukaryota > Metazoa > Arthropoda > Insecta > Diptera > Anthomyiidae > Eustalomyia > Eustalomyia histrio. The sequence goes on from OX456528.1 coordinate 12,807,350, forward strand.
TCTTTTAAATTTGTTCTTTGTGGCGACAAAATAAATTTCAAGGCCAAAAAGGCCCTCTCATTTGAAGAATTTGATTTAGAAAATCGTTTCTTCTTTTTCATGCTCGGATAATGAAGATATCAGTATATTGATAACAAGATATTGATTCTCTCAGACTGGAATGCATGAAATGTAATGTTTTTTATGATTTTTCTATCAAACATTTCTACCGCCATTAACAGCAAGATTTTTTTTTAAGTTTTTGAACCCGAACCTGGTTAAATTTTCGGGTGCAGCGGTTTCGGGTTTAAAGTTTTTATAAACAGCGAACCTTAACCCGTTTGGGTTCGGATTCGGTTTCAGTCCCTGAAAAAAGTAAACAACCATTTATGCTAGAAAAATCCAAATTAAAAGAAAATGAGAAATTTAAAGGCGCATTTGTGAATGATTTCCCTTGCAAGGAAACAATGGAGCTTTTGACTTATCCTAAGTCACAAAAATCTGTAAGTTTTAAATCCGTGTATGCCAGATCTGAAAATGTTTTTGCCAAAAAAACTTAAAAACAACTATGTTTAAAATTTATAGAATATATAGATGACTTGTTTCGAAAATTTGCTGGAAGTGGTGGTAAACGAAACTTTTTGGCTGTTATTGATAATTATCAGGAGGATGATGCGTTTCCTAATTGAGCAAATTAAGTATTTTACCTATTTTTTTATATTTTTTCCTCAACGATTTCTAAATATTTTCAAAATCTAAATTCTTTCAACACATATTGTGAAAATGAACCAAATTTAAATCCTTTTAATATCTTATCTATTAATGTAAGAAGTATTTCATCGCTAAATAAATTGGTTTGATTGTAAGCATATTAGTCTGTACTCTATTGACGGCTATGATGTGGTACATTGCTGCAGACGCGATACATATGGGGGAAGGTCTATTTTTTTTTTATTTTTTTTTTTATTAATTCAAAATAATTTCATTTTACAATTGATTTTTTGTCTCAGCACCTTGAAGGCTTTAAAGAGACTGTATGGCAACATTATGTTACATATTTAGAAGAGAAAAAAAAAAAAATAAATTAAAGAAATTAAAAGAAACAAAGAAACAAAATAATAAATTAAATAATTTAAAGAAATTAAAAAAAAATAAAAAAAAACACCTATATATATTCATACATAATATACATACATACATACATATTTCCTTATTTTTACAAAATTTTATGTATGACCATATTATTTGTAAATGATTTTATTGTTTACATAAGAAGTGTTTCTATATTCTGCAGTAAGTAAGTCTTTATGTGATTTTTAAATGCTGATAGAACCTGAATATTTCGTAATTCATTAGGCAAACGAATATATAAATAATCAAATTAAATACGATGTTTTATCTTTTTGGAGTAAAGACTTTTTGGATCTGATATGTATATTGCTGCCTGATATTCTAATCGATAATAAGCCCTTGGTAATTACGTCACTATATAGGTCGCAAAAGTGCACATTACAATCTTTTAACAAAATGTTAGAGAATATACTTTTAAGTGTTTGAGATTCACCTTGTATTTATTTAGGTGATTTCAATATTAATTTGAGATTTTTGGAGAACTCTAGTCGTTGTCTTTTGAATACTTTTGATGAATTCAGTTTTAACTCATGCCATAACCTGATAACAAGGCCTTGGAGCGAATCTTCTATCGACTGTGTTTATAGTAACATTTTAATTTCTTCGTCAGTGAAAAACTCACTTATATATTGTCGTATTAAAACAAATTTCATACACCGTGTGATATGTTGATAAAAAATATTACAAAAACTATGAAAAATTTGGATCAGTCTTGGAAAACAATTTAAGCCTTGAAGTTTTAAATTTGCACAACTCTGAACAACTATGCGAGCACCCTTAAAAATATTCTTTCATTGGCAGCATTACAAAGCACCACAGTAAATAAGAAGCAAATTAATATTAGACACAAAATGTGCCTGTGGATGTCTGAAAAATTGATTTCTTTGATAGCATACAAAAATAAATTGTTAAAAGACAGAAGAAAAAATAAGTATCATAAAATTATTAAATGATAAATGATTATTACTCTTACAATATTAAAATATATGTAATAATGATCCTTAGAAATCTTGGAATTTTTAAACAAACAGATTGGAAAAAAGCTAAACGTCTCTAAAGAGTAGTTAATGATGGTACTATTTTCAGACAAGACAATGAAAAAGCTTCAATATTTAATAATTTTTTCAGTGATTCTGTTAGAATAATGCGTGCAGGTATAACACAATATCCTACTGAAGATACAAATATGTTTCATCCGATTTTTCCTACTACTAGAAGATTCTATTTTGAAGATACGAGTATATAAAGGTTAAAATTATTAGCCTATGCAGATATGCACATATGAAGATGTGCATAACACTTTCGAATTTGCACATTGCATTTTTGAACATTTGCACTTTAGCAAATTTGCACTTTTGCAAACTTGCACTATTGCAAATTTGCACATTTGCGAATTTACACATATGCACATTTTCAAATTTGCACATTTGCACATATGCACATTTACATTGAAAGAAGAATCTATGTACCAAATTTTAACTTCCCAGCTCAAGCGGTTTTGGCAGGCCATCAAGGGGGAGAATTTTAGCTTTTTTGCCCCTCCGCGTTGGATTTTCCAAAAATCACGTTTTATCTGTTATCCACACTGAAGAAGGAACCTGCATACTAAATTCTAACTTTCTAGTTTCAGCGGTTTTGCAGGCCGTTCGGGGGGTCTTTTCCCCTTATTGCACCTCCCAGTAGGAATTTACAAGAGTCCAACTTGGGTGGATGTATACGCTAGAGTGGGAACCTATGTACCAAATTTTAACTTCCCAGCTTTATCGGTTTTGGCAAGTCGTCAAGGGGGAAATTTTTTTCCTTTTTTGCCCTCCCTGTTGTATTTTCCAAAATTAACATCTTAGCTGTTATCTACACTGGAGAAGGAGCCTGCATACCAAATTTCAGCTTCCTAGGTCGAGCGGTTTCGCCAAGCTGTTAAAGGTGAGCCATTTCATCCTTTAAAACCCATTTTTACCACGTCCCTGGCTAAAATTCGAAAATGTAGCTTATCAGTGAGCACTTTTGCAAACTTGCACTATTGCAAATTTGCACATTTGCGAATTTACACATATGCACATTTTCAAATTTGCACATTTGCACATATGCACATTTACATTGAAAGAAGAATCTATGTACCAAATTTTAACTTCCCAGCTCAAGCGGTTTTGGCAGGCCATCAAGGGGGAGAATTTTAGCTTTTTTGCCCCTCCGCGTTGGATTTTCCAAAAATCACGTTTTATCTGTTATCCACACTGAAGAAGGAACCTGCATACTAAATTCTAACTTTCTAGTTTCAGCGGTTTTGCAGGCCGTTCGGGGGGTCTTTTCCCCTTATTGCACCTCCCAGTAGGAATTTACAAGAGTCCAACTTGGGTGGATGTATACGCTAGAGTGGGAACCTATGTACCAAATTTTAACTTCCCAGCTTTATCGGTTTTGGCAAGTCGTCAAGGGGGAAATTTTTTTCCTTTTTTGCCCTCCCTGTTGTATTTTCCAAAATTAACATCTTAGCTGTTATCTACACTGGAGAAGGAGCCTGCATACCAAATTTCAGCTTCCTAGGTCGAGCGGTTTCGCCAAGCTGTTAAAGGTGAGCCATTTCATCCTTTAAAACCCATTTTTACCACGTCCCTGGCTAAAATTCGAAAATGTAGCTTATCAGTGAGGCCGTCGAGGGGGAGAATTTAACCCTTTTCTGCCCCTCCCTTTTTGATTTTTCAAAAAATCACGTCTTATCTGTTATCTACACTGGAGAAGGAGCCTGCATACCAAATGTCAACTTCCCATGTCCAACGGCTTGGGAGTCCCTGGCTAAAATTCGAAAATGTAGCTTATCAGTGAGTTAGTCCATACTCCAGGTAATACAAGGTGAAAATTTCAGGTATCTTGCTATTTCGGTGTGGGCAGGCCGTTAAGGAGGAGGTTTTTACCCCTCCCCGTAGTAATTTACAAAAATCCTACCTTCCAGTTTTAACGGTTTTGACAGGCCGTCGAGGGGAGAATTTCACCCTTTTCCGCCCCTTCCCGTTTAATTTTTAAAAATCATGTCTTAGCTGTTATCTACACTGGAGAAGGAGCCTGCGTACCAAATTTCAACTTCCCAGCTCTAGCGGTTTTGGCAGGCCGTCACGGGGGAAAATTTTACACTTTTAAGCCCCTCCTCGTTGGATTTGCCAAAAATCACGTCTTAGCTGCTATCTAGACTGGGGAAGGAGTCTGCATACCAGCAGGCCGTCACGGGGGAAAATTTTACACTTTTAAGCCCCTCCTCGTTGGATTTGCCAAAAATCACGTCTTAGCTGCTATCTAGACTGGGGAAGGAGTCTGCATACCAAATTTTAACTTCCTAGGTCCAACGGTTTGTTCAGGTCATAAAGGGGGAGACTTTTCGCTCTTTAAGCCCCATTTTTACAACATCACTAGCCAAAATTCTAAAATGGATCTCATCAAGGAGTTAGCACATACTCTCAGGAAGGCATATTACAAAATTCAGGTTTCTAACTAAAGGGATTTGGGCAGGCGTGAAAGGGGAGTTTTCCCCATTTTGCCCCTCCCCGAAGGAATTTCCAGAAACCCCTTCTTGGCGGATGTCTACGCCGGAGGAGGAACCTGCATACTATATTTCAGCCTCCTACCTCTTGCGGTTTGGGCTGGGCGATGTTGAATGAGTGAGTGAGTTAGTAACGTTATTGCTTTATATATAGAGATAAACATGAAGAAGTTTTAAAAGCACAAATTGAATACGATGCTGCAATACTGTCAGAATACCTTAGAACAAATAAATTAATTTGAATGCCAACAAAACAAAATTTTTAAGATTTAAACCATATATTTTAAGAAATGATGGTGTTATGAACGTACACATTGACGGAATTTTGATAAATGATAATCATAATCTTTCATAGTTGAAAAATAGTATAAATTTAACTAACTAGCAACACAAAAATAAGCTAATTTTCAGCAAATGGCATCTCAAATTTTATATTAAATGTTGGTAGCATTGGCATTCACATCTGATTTTTATTTATAAAAATTATTAAAAATGAGAAGTAATTACACTCATAATTATCCATAGGTAAATTACACAGAAACTGGGGTTCATTTTTCCAAAGATTTGATTATTTTGACATAACGAAAAATTTTGTATTATATACAAATGACATCGCAAATAGTAGCAAATTTTTATTTCTATATTTTACGAAATTTCATAAAAATACTAAACATATTTATAAAAATATAAATATTTTGTTAAAACGCAAATTAATTTTGTGCAAAAACAAAACTTCGTTTGTATTATTTACGAAATTTTCAAACTTAAGAAAGTTATTAACATCAGCTGAGTATGTTACAATTGTATACTAAAAATAATTTACGAAATCATTGTATTATTTATACAAAATTTATAATTTTATGAAATTTGCAATGTACGAAAGTTTTGCAATATTTATATACAAAATATTTGTATATTGTACGAAAAATATATTTGTATTTTTAAGCATGAATTATTATGAGTGTAAGCCAGTGATCGGCACTCATAGCACACAGAGGCCGAACAACAAATCTCACAGCTAAGAGCACAAAAAATTCAATTATTTCATTCAGTATCATGCCAACTATCAACAGAGCGAGTATATACCGCTTTGTTGAAGAAATAAAGTACACCCTAAATTTTTTTATTATAGGTATTTTTCGTTTATTGAAGGTATATATTTTGTTTTTCGTTTACATTTTAAATTTAAATTGTGGAACGTTGAGTGAGAAGAATTATTTTTATTTCCTTTATATATATTAAATGAGGCAGAGTGTCTTGTATGCAATCAAAAAATTATTATTATTATGAATTATTTTTATTTTTTTTATAATAGAGAAAACAAAAACATTAACTATTTTAATTCAATAAATACGGATATTCTCTTAACCAATAATTCATTCATTTATTTAGAAAAATAAAATAATTTCTTACGGTGTAAAATACCAATACATTCATATCCTTCTTTCTTCCGACCACTGGTGTAAGCACAGCTGATTAAAAAAAAATAAGTAGATAATCAACATTAAAGGGTGTTCACGGTGCCCAGAGGTTATTTTTAATTTTATAACCAAATAAGCTGATAACCAACCTACCGTGAACGACCTTAATGCAATTTAATCAAAATATAAATTATACTCATAGAGTATTGTGTTCACCCAACAAAGAGTTACTTTTGCTGGTGCGAATGAGTTTAACGAATTACCAAGCAATTTGAAAAGTATTTCTGTTTTATCAACATTTAAAGCTAATTTGAAACAACATATGCTTAATAACGTTGAAATGCTTCTTACTTCCTAAATGAATGTTTCGATAAATATTGTTAATACATTTGTATAAAATTTTTTATTACTTTTTATTATAGTATTGTAAAAATTAAATTGTTTTATGATAATACATGATTATTGTCAACTTTATTAGCCTCTAAAAAGCCATAATTGGCGCTAAAGCATATAAATAATATATTGTTAGATATAAAATTTGAAATAAAATAATTAAAAAAGAAAAATGTATCAGATTAGATCCAACAGTATAATATATTCAGAATTTAGTTTATTAAAAAACGTATAAAAAATTTTAAATTAATAAAAAATATAAAAATTCTAAAAAAACAATGTCTGCCAGGATTTGAACTTAGTCTGCCAGAGTTGTAGTGAGTTAAGCACTCAGCAGTGTGTGGCTGACTTTATTTGACTACATTTTTCGTATAATTGTATTTTATATCTTCGCGACTTATATATAATTATATATTGGGGAAAATGGGAGAAAAAATTTACACATCATGGCTGAATTAATGAGACTAAATTGGTTCTGTAATCTGAACTATATGTTTGCGTGAGGGCAAAATATGTAAATTAAAAGAAAAAATACATTTTCGAATTGTTGAGAAAAAGATTTCAGATTTTATTTATATTAAATTTTTTTATAAATTACCGTGGGTGACGATGAGCACAAAAGGTATCCAAAAACTAATGAATATCTCAAAAAAGGAGACAACTTATCTAAAGTGATGAGCAACAATGTTTAATACCCGTTAACGGTTTTACTCGCTAGAATCTGTGTAAAAACTCCCAACAAAGTTGTACAAAAAGGGAAGTAATATTTAGATTCTAACGGCATTAACCCACCAAAGGCAAAGGTGCCGAAAAATACTCGGACACAAAATTAATGATTTGAAAGTAAGCATTGCCGGCCACCTTGCAACATCCAGGTGTGTTGCAAACCAAATCTTAAAGTTATCCTAAAACTAACAAGAGGTATAGTTCAGTTTATAAATAAAAGAATGTGAGCTTGAATTCAAATATTTTTTTTCAAATAACACTTATAACTAATTTGGGCATTAGGGACCACGCAGGAAATTTATTTATAAATGTTTATTTAAAAACTAAGTTAAGTGTGGCCCACTTAGGGACTCCGTAGACTTTAAAATTACGAACATTTTAATAAGTATTTTGTGTATGTGGGCCATATTGGACCCCGTAGAAATAAAAAAATGTAGTGGGTCAGGAAGGACCCCGAAGCGGCCAGTAAGGACCGATTAATAAAGTTACGAGTATTTAATCTCTAAAACGGAGAGAGGCCAGAAATGACGCATCCGAAGATGATATGTTGGGCCATAGCAAGACCCGGACTCGAAAAAATGCGATTCCTCAAAACCTGGGGATTAACCTTGGGTCCCTGAAGGTCGCGTTGCGGATTTTGCCATTTATATCGTTTATGTAAGCTCGTTAAATACTCTTCTTTACATCGACGGCAGAAGAGTTAAGCAAGCGCCTTCATTTTCCGAAATCAATTAACTAAACTCAAAGGGGGGTCGTGTATCGCAGGCTCAGAAGGAGCCAGAATTGGAGAACCAATCAAAAAATGACCAGCAGTCAGGGCTACCGGTTCCTGAGGATTGTCTGTCATAGGACAAAGAGGGCGCGAATTTAAGCAAGCTTCAATTCGGGAAAGAACCGTAGAGAATTCGTCAAATGTATATTTAAAAGCTTGTGCCTTTTTCCTAAAATGTTGTTTAAAACTCTTTACACCGGCTTCCCAAAGACCGCCCATATGAGGAGCCCCAGCTGGGATAAAACGTCATGGCAGACCCTGTATGTTGTACGCCGAACACAACGTCGATTGACTTTCTTTTATAAGCCTTCAAATCTGTCTCTATTTCGCGCGAAGCGCCGACAAAATTTGTTCCGTTGTCAGAAAATATGGTATTTGGACAACCTCTTCTCGAAATAAATCTGTGAAAAGCTGCTAAAAAAGAAGCAGTAGACAAGTCAGAAGTTGCCTCTAAATGAATCGCTTTCGTAGAAAAGCAAACAAAAACACAAACGTAGCCTTTAGTTATCTTACAAGCCCTACCAGTGAAACTCTTGATATCAAAGGGGCCTGGGAAGTCAACACCAGTAGTAGTGAAAGGCCTTCACTACTCGTTCAGGAGGAAGAGCTGCCATAATCTGAACACAAGATCTTTTCCGGTCAATAATGCACCGTTTGCAACGACTGATGACTCCACGAATTTTAGACTCTAATCGTGGGATCCAATATGCAATGCGAAGTATTCGCAACATTAACTGATTTCCACCGTGAATGGAAATCAAATGAGTATATTCCGTTAAAAGTAGCGTAAATCTACTGGAATATGGCAAAATTATAGGATGTCTCTCTGTGTAGGATAGACACAGCGATTTAGCTAAACGACCATTAATTCTAATGACGCCATCCTTATCAAGAAAAGGATTTAAAGGTATAAGCGAACTTTTCGAACATAAAGGTTTTTTCTCCAAGAGACATTTATATTCATCAGCGAAATAATATTTTTGAGCCACAATGGCCAAACGCAATTTGGTTCTTTTCACCTCCAGACTAGAAAGCGTTTTATCAACATACTGATTTCGACCTGATTTATGATCTGGGCGAATATTATAAATGAATCGCAAAACGTACGAAAGAACACGAAGTGCTCGCTCAAGACTTGAATAATTCGTAAGAATATCCTCATATACGTCGGCTCACACAAAAGTGGAATCGTATAGGCCTATTATCCAATTCGTCAAAGCTGTTCGAGAAAATCCTAATGGAAAAGATAACTATTTATGTGGAACAAAACAACTGTATTCCAGCACACCAATTTGGTTTCAGAAGAAAACACAGCACCATTGAGCAAGCCCACAGGCTAGTTACTGTTGTCAGAAAAACGTTCGAGGAGAAAAAATACTGCTCTGCCCTTTTTATCGATGTTTCACAGGCTTTCGATAAGGTTTGGCATGAAGGTCTACTGTTTAAAATAAAACTTTTGTTACCACGATGCCAGAGGAAACTCAGCCTCAGAATCGTCCGCTAACTGTAATAAAGTCCGAATCGAAAGATATGGAGCGCAATTGACACCAAATGTCACAGTCTTTAACTCATATTCCCTAACGTCCTCCGATGGAGAATTTCGAAAAAAAATAAGCTGAAATGGGGAATGAGAAGAAACGACCAAAATTTGCCTATACATCTGGGTAATATCACAATTGAAAACAAATCTAAAAAGGCGCCACCGAAGAATCAAGAGGACCAAGTCTGCCTGTAAAGTAGGTCGAACATATAAGCAATCGTTAAGACAATTCCCATTCGAAGTCTTATTGAAAACAACTCGCAACTTTGTAGTTTTCCTTTTAGGTTTAATAACGGGGTGATGAGGCAAATAACAGAAAAATTAGGATTAAAAATAGGGTTCGAAACAGGTTTCATGTGGCCGAGATCTAAATATTCCTTAACGACGTTGTCATACACCTCCCTAATTTCAGGTTTTCGCTGAAGGGAAGATTCGGTCCTAAGATACTGTGCCAAGACACTTATCCTAGACGATCCTAACGAAAGAGTTTTAGGAAATTCGGGTTTAAAAGGCAGAGTCACAATATATCTACCATCAGTGGAGCGACGAGTAGTCGCTTTGTAATTTTCGTCACAATATTTGTCAAAAACAGATAAATTTTTCGTTTTCGGAGCCTGCTCAAGTTCCCAGAAACGAAGAAGATTTTTATTAAGATTATCTTCTTCTGAAAAGTCTACATGAGTAGAATAGACTTGAACTCAAGGTTGCACTAGTGGACCAGAAATGATCCAGCCGAAAACCGTGTCCCGAGGGAAGTCCTTTACGATAATTCTAGGATACAGTTCAGAACCGAGCAAAAGATCCACAGGTCGACTGTCATAGAAATTAGAATCAGCCAAACGAAGATTTGGCAAATTTTATTTTATATTCGAAGGTACTTTAAAAGACGGAATATTACCAGAAATATTGGTCAACACAAGAAGTAAGGCCTCTAATGAAAAAGCGGAATCAATAGGAGAGCCAACTTTTACCGAACAAAGTTTTTTCGACGAAGTCGAGATTAATTCCACACCTGAAACGCCGACCTTCGTAGAAAGCGTCGAAAGTTTCAAACGATTCGCTAAACGTTCCGAAATAAACGAAGTTTATAGCCGTCCCTAAAAGCACATTTCTATTTACAGAAGCATGAAATACCTGTCTATTAAGAGGCAATGCGGAATTACCGCCATTAGAAGTGGACTGTATATTTGGATCAACTGGTGCCAGATTGGGAAGACGGGGAGCTCTACCCGAACCAGCAGCCGAATTAGAAGAAGTATTCTTTAGAGTTGATGCCTCACCAGCAGCGGAATCGCGATGCAACAAAGTGTGATGCCGTTTATTGCACTTTGAACAACTATGAATGCTGTTGCAATCTTTAGCTTCATGTGTCCTTGAGAGACAATTGACACAACAATGAAATTTCTTTACATTCGAATACCTATCAGCAACCGATAAACTTTTAATCGAGGACAAGAGCGCAAAAAATGCACCTGATTTTTACACAAAACGCATGAAGTGTTTGTAGAAGAGGAAGCCGCAGTATGATGGGATTTCATATTTAATTCAGCGGACCTTTTCGAAAGATGTGAACCCCTAAGATCACGAGAGCACTCTAAAGTGTCGATCCTTTCTGTCAGAAAGCGATCTAAATCACTTCAGAGGGACAACGCCTTTTTATCCTTAACTGACAGCTCCCAAAGATTAACGGTGATCGCAGGTAACCGTTGAATACACATAAAAACGATCATATACGAACTTAAATCTCCGGTCGCGGAAATGTCCAAAGCAGGCAAGGCAGAAAGACAACCGTTTATACCGCGCTGTAAAGTTTTTAAGCCCTCATCCGATTCCTTGTCAAGGAACGGAAGATCGACAAGCATAATGAGCTGGTGGTTCACCAGTCGACGTAAATTCTCGTATTTGTCCGTTAAACTTTTCCAGGCAATATCGAAGCCTTTATTCGTAAGCGGCGCTTTTGAAACAAGTTCCCGTGCATCGCCTCTTGTTTTTTCCAAAAGAGCAAATAATCGCACAATTGGACTAAGCGCGAGTTATTTATGTAAACCGCTGTCACGAGTCGACGTAAATTCTCGTATTTGTCCGTTAAACTTTTCCAGGCAATATCGAAGCCTTTATTCGTAAGCGGCGCTTTTGAAACAAGTTCCCGTGCATCGCCTGTTGTTTTCTCCAAAATCGCACAATTGGACTAAGCGCGAGTTATTTATGTAAACCGCTGTAAAAAGATCGCGGAAAGTGGGCCAAGAAATAAATTTACTGTCAAAAACAGGCGGAATGTTAAAATTGTGGCAAAAATCATCAGAGTTGACCGGTAAAGACGGAGACTGATTGCCGGTTTTCATGGTATCAGTGTTTCGCGGTTCAAAATTATACAATTTCTCGTTAATAGCAGTTAAACAATTGACGTAGGCATTAAAAGTCGCGTCGTATTTCGCTTCAGCTGCGTCTACATCAGCTGGTTCAGCGCTATCCACATTTTCCAAAAAACTTAAACACGATTTATAAGACAATTTAACGCTTTCCCACAGAACACTTAGTTCCTTTCCGCGTATTTCGAGCGTAAATACCGTGTGTACATTGTCGCGAAGTTCATTAAATTTGGATTTAAATTTTAAAAGAGCATCGGATTCTCTAATAAAAATATCCAAAGCGTTATCAGACATTTTATTTTAAGTTTGTAGAAAATAATTTTAAAAAAATTTGAAAAAATGCAAAAAAATTCGAAAAAGTTCGAAAAAAACCCGAAGAAATCCGAAAATTTACGAAGAAAATCAAAAGAATTCGAAAAAATATAAAAATCAAAAAATTCCAAAAACCCACGAAAAAATCCAAAAAAAAATCGAAAATTTACGAAGAAAATTAAAATATTTTTAAAATTTTGCAATAAATTTGACCAAAAATAAATAAGCACAAAAGGTATCCAAAAACGAATGAATATCTCAATAAAAGGAGACAACTTATCTAAAGTGATGAGCAACAATGTTTAATACCTGTTAACGGTTTTACTCGCTAGAATCTGTGTAAAAACTCCCAACAAAGTTGTACAAAAAGGGAAGTAATATTTAGATTCTAACAGAGCATTAACCCACCAAAGGCAAAGGTGCCGAAAATTACTCGGACACAAAAATAATGATTTGTAATTAAACACTATATATAATATTATCTATAATTACATCTTATGGAGGAAGAAAAAATGTAAAGAAATAATTTTAATACATAAAACAAAAAAAAAATTTAAATTTTCACCACTTACAGGGCTTTTGGAAACAAATATATCTAATTATATGAACCTAGAAATTTATCTCCCTGGCTGGGATATGAAACCATTGACATGGAACCATATATAATTATATCTTACATCATATCAAAACTACTCTAGATATGGAATTATATATAACAACATCTCAAAATTGTTTGTAAATATTGTACCATATATAATTATATCTTATACCATATCTAAAAATATTTATTAAACTATACCATATATTGAATCATATATAATAATATCTCATACCGTATTAAAATTATTTTTGATAATGGACCATACATTATTATATCTCAAATATTACATCACATGTATAATTTTATATAGTTCTGTGAAAACCATATATAAGTATATATCGTTCTTTATAAGCATATAAGTAAATATTATTCCGTGTAAGCCATAAGAAATTATACATTGTGTTTTATATAATTTTAAATGATATAATAAATACCATATCCTATCATATAAATCATATCTAATTTTATAAAGATCAATACATAACTAGATGTGGTTATATAGGTGCCGTGTAATAAAGCCATAGGCAATAAAGCCGGCCATATGGCTTTATTGCCTACGGCTATCACACCGCATTGGGAAATAATGCCATATGGCTTTATTTCCACAGAAGGAGTAAAATAAAGCCATATGCGTTTGTCAATTGAAGTTGAAATAATGCCATACCAGTGTAAAATGCATTTAACTGTAGTAGTTACATATGTATGTATTGCCAAAAGAATGAGTTGTTATTGTCAAGCGTTGAAAAGGTATGGCGTACAGACGTTGGAAGGGGGCCAGCGCGTCGTCTTCGCGGCCTGCGCGGCAATTTCGCATTTTTTGCGCAATTGAAGCATTTTTTTTATCTGGCGACTGGCTATGCCTGAATAACCGTTTGTTTATATGAGCACGTTTTTCTTCTCAAGCGTTGTGCCCAATTTGTCATGCCATTATCAAGGATGGCACGCACATTCATATATTGTTAATTTTGTAAAAAATAGAATCACATTTCCATTTGTTAACTGAACTTATTGTATTGTATTTTTTTTTTTTTTTTTTTTTTTTTTGTAATTAAAAAAAATCAAATACACTACAAAACAAGTAAGAGTGGCTAAATTCGGCTGTGCCGAATCTTATATACCCTTCACCATGGTTGGGAAAATAGTGAAGTTTATATATATACGGACATCTTTAAGTGGACATTTACCATTTAGTTTAGTGATAAAACTTGGACTCTGAAAGATTTATGGTTCCCGAAAATAGGTATTTAAAAAAATTTATGTTTTGGTCATAACTACTTTCAGCAAATATGTTCTACTAAAGATTTTCGATCTTTTAATATATAAGACGTATCCATTAGCCCATTTATGGAGTATTTAATTACGGTCTTACCGTTCTTAAGATATAAATTAATCTATTTTGTGCCACGCCCAATTTAAGGATCCCACCCACATTTGGTCAGATGTTGTGTATTGATAACCAAGATGCTTGCACCTTATTTGGAAACTTTTCCTCTTTCCGTTCTCCAATTATACAGAAAAGCTGACCAACATCGTTAAGACAACTGTGCTGGACGCATTTGTTTTGTTAAAAAAAAAATAAAAAATAACAAAAAGTCTTAAGAAAATAAAAAAAAAGTTTTAAAAAATATAAAAATAAAAAAAGTTGAATAGACGGAAAGTTGAATAGACGAAAAAAGTATTTGTGACAAAGCGCTTAGACCACTGAGCCATTGAAGGACATAAGCAAACGTCGTTAATAGAAGTAAATAAAGAGTTTTCGTTTAAAACAGAATTTGGGTTTTATTTAAATGACAAACCATTGTATGGATTTGTTGTTTGTGGGTAAAAGGTGAGGAGGTGAAAGACAAAAAGTTCAACAAATAAAATAAAAACAACAACAATCACGATCATAATGCCAATCAGTGTTGTCATATTTTTTTCAAAAATCTTTTTAGTTCTAAAAAAAGCTTTTTTCGACCAAAAAAAATATTTTTTTACAAATCGTTAAAAGAAATCACTAGAACTGCATGTGTTTTATTTCTACAAATATGTTTGATTTAGCTGGCAAACTTGAATTTGGGATTTTATTTCGCTTTTTTATTACAAAATCTTTTTAATTTATTTAGCTTAATTTTAAAAATTTGAAGGAAAATAGTTTATACATTTTTTTTTATAAATTATTATAAGTTATGACCTAAAATAGTTGCACACAAAGGGAAATTGTGTATAAATTTTTCTTAATATATGAGAAAATGGTTTAAAAATCTGTTTCTAAATTCTATTAAATCGGAGCAAAAAATAGAAATAAAACCGTTTGTATTTTGTTTGTATCAGAGGGTTTTTATACAAATTTTGATGTTTTTAGCCTATTTATGGATTATTTAATTATTGATATAAAATTTTATTCAAATTAATTATTTAATGTTAAAAAAAACAAAAAATAAAAAAAGTCTAGAAAATAAAAAATGTACAAAAAAAAAGTTGAATTGTGTCTTGAGTAGGATTCAAACTCGCGTTCTTAGAGAAAAAAAGTATTTGTGACATAGCGTCTAGACGACTCAGCTATGAAGGCTATATGGAATCATCGTTTATAGAGTTAAATGAATAGGGATTTGTTTGGTTTTTATTTAAATGAGAAATCTTTGTATGTATTTGTTGTTTGTGTATAAAAGGTGAAGAGGTGAAAGAAAGGAAGTTCAGCAAATCGTTAAAAGAAATCACTAGAACTGCATGTGTTTTATTTCTACAAAAAAGTTTGATTTAGCTGGCAAACTTGCATTTGGGATTTTATTTCGCTTTTTTATTACAAAATATTTTTAATTTATTTAGCTTAATTTAAAAAATTTGAAAAAAATAGTTTATATTTTTTTTTTGTAAATTATTATAAGTTCTGACCTAAAATAGTTGCACTCAAAGGGAAATTATGTATAAAATTTTCTTAATATATGAGAAAATGGTTTAAAAATCTGCTTATAAATTCTTTTAAATCGGAGCAAAAATAGAAATAAAACCGTTTGTATTTTGTTTGTATCAGAGGGTTTTTATACAAATTTTGATGTTTTTAGCCTATTTATGGATTATTTAATTATTAATATAAAATTTTATTTAAATTGATTATTTTTTGTTAAAAAAAAACAAAAACTAAAAAAGTTTAGAAAATAAAAAAAAATGTACAAAAAAAGTTGAATTGTGTCTTGTGTATGATTCGAACTCGCGTTCTTAGAGAAAACAAGTAAGAGCGGCTAAATTCGGCTATGCCGAATCTTATATACCCTTCACCATGGTATTCTGAAGGAGATGAATACATCGTTGGAATCTACTACCTCATAGCTCTCCACAAACAAGCGGTATCCCCATTTATTTTTTCTTAAATGTCCAAAAATTTTAATCCAAAATAATATGTCATGTAAAATCTCAAATTTATATTTTTCCATATGTTTCAGCGCTTTTCTTGTCAAATTTGGCATTTTCTAGGCAAAAAAAAGTTGGCGACACTACTTTTTATTTTTTATTTATATCATTCACAATAGTTGTGAAACGTATTTAACCTACGTATTTATCTTCACACTCTTATTAAACAAAGGGATTTTACTGGAAAAATTAGAGGTAGTCCTGGTTTTTTGCTAATATCTCAGCCATTTATTAACCGATCTGTCTGATTTTTAATAGCAAACAGAAATGGATCACATGTAACAGAAATAAAAAAGAATTAAGTCCTCATCATGTCTGGGTTCTTCGGAAAACCCATTTCAACACACAGACGGACAGACGGACAGACGGACATCGTTAAATCAACTTCGCTCTTCATATGGACCCAGAATATATATACTTTATAGGGTCTAAGATCAATATTGTAGAAATTACAAACGGAATGACAAACTTATATATACCCTTCCACCTATGGTGAAGGGTATAAAAAGTATTTGTGACATAGCGTTTAGACGACTCGGCTATGAAGGCTATATGGAATCATCATTTATAGAGTTAAATGAACAGTTTTCGTTCAATAGGGATTTGTTTAGTTTTATTTAAATGAGAAATCTTTGTGTGTGTTTGTTGTTTGTGTATAAAAGGTGAAGAGGCGAAAGAAAGGAAATTGATATGTTTGTTATGCGTGATATTCAACATACAAAGGAATTTTACGGAAAAAATTAGAGGTAGCCCTGGTTTTTTGCTAATATCTCAGCCATTTATCAACCGATCTGGCTGATTTTTAATAGCAAGCAGAAATGGATCACATTTAACAGAAATATATAACAATCAAGTCCTCATCATGTCTGGGGTCGTCGGAAAACCCATTTCAACACACAGACGGACAGACGGACATCGTTAAATCAACTTCGCTCTTCATAAGATCAATATTGTAGAAATTACAAACGGAATGACAAACTTATATATACCCTTCCACCTTTGGTGAAGGGTATAAATATTGCACAGAAAATTATCAAAGGTGCAATAATGCCATAATGGCTTTATTTCACTTCACCGATGGAAATAAAGCAGGGTTGGCCGGCAATACCGCTAAAATACCGTTATCGATTCAATACCCTTTCAACTCACTATCGTTACCCCTAAAATACCGTTACCGAAATAACTGAAAAATAGAAAATACCGATATAATAGAAAATACCGTTATCGCTAAAATACCGATACCGAAATAACTGAAAAAATCATCCCTAAAATACCGTTACCGAAATAACTTAAAAAATCGTTATCCTTAAAATACCGTTACCGAAATAATTGAAAAAATATTTATCCCTAAAATACCGTTGCCGAAATAACTGAAAAATCGTTATCCTTAAAATAACGTTACCGAAATAATATAAAATAACTTTACCCTTAAAACACCGATAAATTTTTTTATTAAGTAATGTCTACACAAGTTATGTTTTCAAATGCAATAAAATTTGCCATTATATATGAAAATTACACAAAAAACAACAACACTATTTTCGTTGTTCTTTTGTGTGTAATTTTTAAATTTTATTTTTTAATATGGTATGAGATATAATTATATGTGGTTTAATTTATGTTCTAACATAAGAAATATTTTTTTAAATGGTATATATAAGATATAATTATATATTATACAATATGTGCAAACAATTTTGAGATATTGTTATATGGTAAAAGATACAATTTCATATAATTATAGTGGCCCCATGTCAATGGTTTCGAATCCCAGCCAGTGAGATAAATTTTTTTGTGCTTTCAGTTTGTTTTTATTTCCTTATTAATATTTTTTTTTACAAGAACTAGAAATTTTCGATAGGACATAAGTGAAAATTTAAATATTTTTTCACCTTAAATATAATTATTTTACCATATCCCAGACGAAAACTCTAAGATGCACCTCAATAATTAGTTAGCTCATACTCCAGGTAACACATATATGAAATTTCAGGTTTCTAGCTAATAGGCTTTTTACACTCAACAACATCTTTGTGAAACGCGTGGATGATGTTGAAAACGTGAAACATTATTTACATTGGCAACACCTTTCATCTGTCATTTATTCAGCTGTCAAAAAAATAAAAGAAAAAGACGCATATTTTTTGTTAAAAATAAAAAATGGATTTAGAGAAAGCATTAATCATTGAAGTAGTTGTTGCTTTGCAAGAACAAGCCTGAATTTTAATGCAGTACATTGAAATATTAAAAGTCATTCTGGAAGAAGATGATGATGAAGAAGAACTTTTGGTAGACATAAGAATGAACTTCTTACATGTGCCGCTCATTTTCCTTGTTGAATAATTTTTTTTTGTTAATTTTCTGCAATGTCAGTTTGCTAGTGATGGCACAAAGAAAATCGATTTTTTTTGTAATTTTTTTTAGTGATGACACTTAAAATAACGAAAGATGTAAGATGGAACAAAATGAGAAAGCATCATCTTTTGTACATGTAGAAAGATGTAGAATTTTCGGCCTGTATAATTCTTATGGGAAGATGTTAACATCTTTGCAAATTGATGAAAGATCTAGCTCAGTGGAAAAAGGTTATAAATCGGTATGGGCAGCCCGTTAAGGGGGAGACTGTTCACCTTTTTTGCCCCTCTTCGTAGACTGGTGAATTTAAACGTGGTCGTACCAGCCTTAAAGACGATCCACGCGAAGGACGACCAAAAACTGCAACCACAGCAGAAATCATTGAGCAGGTACATAATATGGTTAGTTTGACTAAGCGTGTAATTGCTAATGCCATAGGCATCTCAGACAAACGAGTACTCCATATTTTACAAAAATCCGACCTAGGTGAATGTCTACACCGGAGGAGGAACATATGAACCAAATTTCAACTTCCCAGCTCCAGCGTTTTTGCCCCTCCCCTTTGGATTTTAACTTTATAGGTCCAACAGTTTGTGCAGGCTGTTAAAAAATATTTCAATTCTCCGGTTTCTAGCTATAGGGTTTGGGCAGACCTTGAATGGGGAGTTTTTTTCCTATTTGCTCTTCCCCGAAGGAGTTTCCAAGAACCTCGTCTTAGCGAAAGTGTACGCCGTAGGGGGAACCTACATACAAAATTTCAGCGTCCTACCTCCTGCAGTTTGGCTGGGCGTTGTTGAGTGAAATAAAGAAATAAATATTTACATATTTATACAGTTACACATTTTCACATTTGCAAATTCGCACATGTGTACATTTACACATTTGCATATTTGCACATTTACATTACCATCAAACCATCAATCTATCAATCAAATTTTCACTTTTGCACATTTGCACTTTTGCAAATTTTCAAATTTACGCTTTTGTAAATTTGTACTTTTGCAAATTTGCACATTAGCATATATGCACATTTGCACTTCTGCAAATTTGCACACTTTTACATTTGCACATTAACAAATTTGCACATCTGCACATTAGCATAATTGCAGATTTGCATAATTGAACATTTACATTGGATGAGGAATCTATGTGCCAAATTTTAACTTCGCAGCTCCAGCGGTTTTGGCAGGCCGTCAAGGGGGAGAATTTTCCGCTTTTTGTCCCTCCTCTTTGGATTTTCCAAAAGTCACGCCGCACGCATCTACACTGGAGAAGGAACCTGCATACCAAATTTCAACTTTCTAGTTTCAGCATTTGGAAATACGAAAATTATTAAAATACAAGACAATAACGAAATTAAATATAACAACTCCAAATCGTAGGGTGTACTGTTTTTTTATTTCTGAACTACAATTGACTATTTCTGAAACGCAGTTGACAATTTCTGAAAAACGATTGACTATTTCTGAAATACAATTGAATATTTCTGAAATACAATTGACTATTTCTGAAATACAATTGACTATTTCTGAAATTCAATTGACAATTTCTGAAATACAATTGACAATTTCTGAAATACAATTGACTTTTTCTGAAATACAATTGACTATTTCAGAAATATAATTGACTATTTCTAAAATACAATTAAGTGTTTTGAAATATAATTGATTTTTCTGAAATACAATTGACAATTCTGAAATACAATTGACTATTTCTGAAATACAATTGACTACTCTGAAATACAATTGATTATTTCTGAAATACAATTGACTATTTCTGAAATAAAATTGACTATTTCTAAAATACAATTGGAAAATGTGTAGTTTTCGTGTATATTTTATTGTTGAATCTAATCTGATAAAATTCGATCTGACTTTTTTCGGATAAATTTGGATATTAAATACTTTATAAATATATTGTTGGGTCTAATTTAATCTGCCATTTTTCGGATCAATTCAGATCCTTCTAAATCCTCAAATATATTTCTGGATCTAATTTGATCTGCCATTTTTCGGATCAAATAAGATATTAAGGAATATAAAATTGGAAATGATTAAATATTGTGCTAGATAATTTTTTTTACTCGGACATACTCTTTGCAAATTAATTTCAAACCATCTGTGGTTCATTATGTAAAAATGTTTGTGTTAGTTATAGATATTTCTGCAAGGGGCCGCTGTAAAGTAACAAGATTCAAAAATATATTCTCTGTTCATACATATCCAAAAGTCTGATCATGATGGGGTTAAATATATCGGCGTGGATTGAAGCTAGCGTTATCACTAAAATACTGATCCCGCAATAACAAAAATAACGTTACCTTTAAAATATCGTTACCGAAATAACAAAAATAACGTTATCGCTAAAATACCGTTACCGAAACAATAGAAAATACCGTTATCTCCAAAATACCGTTACCGAAATAACTGAAAAAATCGTTATCCCTAAAATAACGTTACCGAAATAATAGAAAATAGCGTTACCGGTAACCGCATGTGTTTCGGTTACCATCCAGGAAATAAAACCATATTTCTCAATGCTGTGTGAAATAAGGCCATATGGCTTAATTGCCTATGGCTTTATTACACGGCACCGGTTATATATGACACAATATAAGGTAATTTAAATATATAATTATAAAGGGTGGTTTTTTAGCAACATGTTCAGTTTGGTCTTTAATTTAACCATGAATCGACTCACAAACGAACAACGCTTGCAACATGCAGGGAATAAACATGGTTGGGGCAATCATATTCGAAGGGCATCATATATTTTTGGGATTATGATCGTGCCAACCATTGTCGTACTATAATATATATGGCCCCTATAGTTACGTTATGATTCGAAACTATGAAAAAGTTCTTTAAATTTAAGAATATTTGTTTTTCCTAAAGAAAAAAAATTGATTCTATAGGCTTTTTTAAAGAAAAATATTAAAAAATTTATTTTTTTTTAATAAAAAAACAAAGATTCTATAGACTTATCATTTTTACTAAACTGATGCAATTTTTTTGGATGAACACAATACAGTATTATGACTATAATTGTCAGTTATACTTTTTTTGTGTTATAATTATACTTTGTTATTATTCATTAATTGTTGTCAGCATTTTATAGCTCCATAATTATCATATTTTGTTCATAGTCAGAATTTTTGTTACCACAGTATGGTTACAACCAATCATGTTATAAAATAGAAAGTGGCAATTATGAAATAATAAAATATTTACTATGATAATGGTGGTAGCGACCATATTGATGGTTAGAACCTATTTATAAATGAATAACTTGACTGTGACAACCATACCCGAATGCAGCAAGAATAAAATAGTAGCAGTGATCATGTTGCAATCATGTTTTATCTCTGCGTGAAATCATTGAATTTTATTATCAAAATTCGTACTGTGTGCGAGATGTGTTTGTATAGAAAAATTGGACCGTACTTTTTCAAGCGCAGGAACGTTACTGTGAATGGCGACCGCTACCGTGCGATGATAACAAACTTTTTTTGCCTAAAATGGAAGAGCTGGACTTGGCTAACATGTAGTTTCAACAAGACGGTGCCACACAGCACAAGAAACAATGGCCCAATTTAGGGCTGCATAGATCGTGCGATTTAACGCCTTTAGATTATTTTTTGTGGGGCTATGTTAAGGCTCATGTCTATAGGAACAAGCCCTAAACGGTTAAAGCACTGATAGCCAATATTGAAGAAATTTTTCGTGAGATACCGGCCGATATGTTGGAAAGAGTATGCCAAAATTGGACCCAGCGTATGAACCATTTAAAGCGTAACGGCGGTCAACATTCATATGAAATCATCTTTATACATTGAATTATAGGTTTGTTTTTTCGAATTTTATATAAATATTCCATTCAAATTTAATTAGATATAGACTTTCTAAGTAGTTATAGATATAGCTACTTAAAAATTAAGAATGTATAAAAATGTTGCCGAGCATAAGAAATTATTGGCTTTTCTCTTTTAAATGTAAACAAAAATATTTGAAATTTTTGTATTTTTAATTTTATAAAATATAAAAAACAACAAAAGCTAACATGTATTTGTAAGTAAAGATAGAGCAGGGCAAACAATATAATTGCTCTATTTCTCGTTCCGGCGAAGTCCATATACAAAAGCAGCCGCAAATGTTCAAATTATAAAAAATAAAGAAAAGTCAGGTAAGTTGGGAGTCATTTTCTTTACAAGTAGTTATAGATATAAAATTCGAAATAACAAACCTAATAGTATACATTCGCCACAGCCATAATGAATTTAAAAAAGGCGCTCTGCTATTTAAATTTTTTTTTCATAAATTTTAACTTTATTTTCTTTGAAATATATTTCTTATTGCCAAGACCTGCGATGCCTTGTGGTAATACCTGTGTATATATTTACTAGAGTATTCAAAAAACCGGCCTTTTTGAAAACCCGGTTTCGGTTTTCTTCGAAAAATCGAATTTTGCAGAAAAAACCGGTCAACCGGTTTTTTCGGTTTTTTTAATTTGAATAAAAAGCTTATATAATTCTTTAATTACAAACAAAAAAAAAAAAAGAAATTTAATATATAAAGTAATAAAAATAAAAAAATACATTTTTTGAAAAAAATATTTTATAATATTTTTTTATTGTATTTCATTTTAACATTTTATTTATTGGTTTTAATATTTTTAAATATAATATCTTAAAAATTAATATTATAAAACTATATGCATATCAAATGAATAGAGGTCATAAAGTTTGTAAATTGGTAAAATTAGGTACGTTAGTAATTTGAACGTTTAAAACGTTTTTCATTAAATAATTTTTTTTAATATTACATTTTAAATATGTAAAATGAAAATATATTTTTTACTTCTAAAATAATATTTTAGAAATAATATTCAATTACAATGTTTCGTTTTAAGACGATTTTTTTGGTTGCTTTTGATAAAGCTAGAAGTGGAAAATACTCTTTCACTAATAGAAGATGTTGGACAAATAGTCAAAAGACAATTATATACATTTTCCAACTTTTTCAGTTCTTTTGTCGCATTTATCAAGATATATGAAATTATCATGTAATGATGAATTATTTTGTACAGTATCTTTTTTAGGATTTTGAATACTGTTTATTGTGTTATTTAGATCAGAAATTAAACTATTTGAATTTGAAATATCCAAAGTTAGGTCTTCATCGCAATCTATCAGACTTTCATCTAAATCTTCATAACCTAAAAAACGATTTTAAAAGTGTTTGTAAAAAATAAAAGAGACCAAGTAACCCAGTTGGTGATGTAATTAAAAAACCGGTCAATCGAACAAAAAAGGCCGGTTTTCGGTTTTCTTCTAATTTACAAAATATTCGAAACCGATCGGTAAAAAAAAAAACAAACCGGTTGACCGGTTTTCGGTTTCGGTTTTTGAATACTCTAATATTTACATATTTGTTTAAAATTTTAAATTTTATTATTTCATTGCGAGGATATTAGATAGTTTTAATATGTTTTATTTCTTAGATTCGCTGATGTTTATTATGTTGTTTGGCAATTCATGGAAAAAATAACTAATAGATACTTTAGATATATGCTCTTTCGATTACAATAACAAAATGTCAAAAATTCATACAAAAAGGAAACAAAGAACCCTAGAATGTCAAATAAAAACCCAAATTCTACATAATGACCTTACCTGGTATTATTATGCCATGGAGATTATGAGCTATGCTTTAAACTCTTGTCGTCCAACAGAATTTTGGGAGCGCGGGGCTTTAGTCACATGTACTATCACATTAATTAGTTGTAGCTATCCATACTTACAGTTATAGCTACTACACTAGTCCGTAGATTTGACGAATAATAATTAAAAAAAATTCTATCGAATTAAATAAAACACCTTTCCGTTATTTTGTGATTTTGTTTATTAATTGATAAAAAACAAAAATATATTCTAAAATTTAACATAAATACAAATACAAAAATTAAAATAAAAATCTAAATTTATTAAAGAATGTTTACTACAATAAACCTTGAGAAGCCTTTTCTCTACAGAAAATTCTCAAAATTTAAGGTTTTTATCTTGCAGAAAAAATATCAAATTCTATGAACTTTTTCTACGGAAAAACTTTTAGATTCTTACGAAAAAGTCCTCAGAATATTAGTCAATCTAGGTGGTTTTTATTTTCTTTTTTTGTCACTGTCAACAATTTAATAATTTTTCAAAATTAACAAGAGCTCCCTTCAAACAGAATTCAATAAGAAATTCTTAATTCTTTGTAGTCAACAACATTCTTGAATACGTATATTCCTGTTTGGGCCTCGCCTAGTAAATTGTAACTTTTTGTGTTTCTGGAATTCATGTTGCGAATTCTTAAATCAACTCAGGTCAAGTCAAGTAGGTTACAAAATTGCATGTTATTTTTATTTTAGATTTTAAAGCAATTCTCTGTTATTATTTTATAACAAAAGCAACGGCAGAAAAGAAAAATATAAGTGTTTCATTCTTAACCCTTTAACCACTAAGACCGTCTGTTTAAATTTACCTTTCGAACAGTGCCGGTTTGAACACGCTCAGTTAAATAGTTTGATAGATACACCCATTTCTGTCAAGATTTTTGTCAAAACAGACACGAAAATTATTTTTGATTTTGGTGCAAAATTAAAACTAAAAAAAAACATACTTTCCAACAGCTCAATCGACTCGAAATTTTTTTGGAAAGTAGCTTCAAGTTGTATTTTGATAATTTGTTGCGTTTTTGATTTGTAAAACAAATATTTTTGTTTGAGTCGAGCTTTTTGTCTTCAGGTTGTCCTTCATTTTTTCCACCTAGCGCTTTCAGATTAATTTTTTTTGACAAATGGACTTCACATTCGTGCTTTTTAGTCCAAAATGATACTAGAACCAAATTTTCATAACAAAATACTTCGTATTTCGACTCCAGTGGTTAAAGGGTTAAGAAAACAAAAATTTCATATTTTCACAATGTACAATTAGCTACTAAGTGGGACTTTAACTAATAAATAATTTACACAACAGAGTTAATCTTTTAAAAAGTCGATAAACTACTAAAGGTTGTACTGATATTAAATAATTGAACTTTTTTTACTAGATGGACTTTCTAGGTTAAACGTTGTTTTCCATATAAAGTTAAAATTTAACTCTTTGTTAAAACTTAACTCGATATTAACTAACCAGGCCTTACTTATTCTGGAGACTAGCTTTTCCAAAACTTTAGGTTCTGATAAGATCTTTTGCCAGACAAAACTACATGTACATTTAGGTAGTCCAAAAACAAAAGTTCGAATTTACGAGCTCCACAACCCTACAAAAATGCCATTATGGAAAAAATATGGCCTGCCAAAGAAATTTCAAAAAAAAGTTTCATTTAGAGGTAGCACATCGCCATTGAAGTTTCAAAGTTGTTCTTGTTTTATTACTTTAAATAAATTTAAAATTGAGAAAAAATAAATATAATCATTGGGATCAAATCCAATATATGTTTGGATGTACATTGCAAATATAAATTTAAAATTAAATTCGAAGTTGCGAATTTCGCAAAAATTTCATACAAAATATGTTTGATTTTCATCAAGAAATTTGCTTATATTTACCGCAAAATTCTTTTTTAATTGGTTATATTTCCACGGAATATATTCTTATGTGAGACAGAATTTTTGTTAATAATTTATTTTTAATTAGCTAAATAATAGCGAAAAACAAAAAAAAAGTTAAATTTTACGTTCATATGTAAGGATAACTATTATCTTTTGAAAAAATAAAACCAATGTCACGTTTATTGAAAGCCTTGATATTTAGATTGCAAAAGTACAAGTTGGATTTTTCGATGACAAGGTTTTTATATAGTTAGAAAAATACCACAAAAATCGAATTTTATTGAACTTTCAAAAATGAAGAATAATAAAATAATTTGCTGCATTAGGTGTTTCTAGTTAAAGATATCAACGTGAACTATAAACTCGATGCATTTACAAAAAGTTCTCATATTCTAAGGTTGGATTCTGAGAATTTATGAAAGTCAATTATTTCTTAGAACCTGGAGCAACAATTATAAGTTATATATTTTTAAAGGCAAGCAACGCTCAGGAAATTCTTCCTACTAATTAATATGTTACTTTCTTTGTAAAAGGGATAGAGGAGATATGATAGGTGGTGAATGATGAAGGGCTTTAAATATAGCAACACTGTAATTGCGCGAGATGATAAATATTAGAACAGTTGGTGCTCGCCATCTGATGAAGAGTTGTCGAAATTGTTTTTTTTTTTTTAACATCCCATTTTATTCACACCTGTCTTTATATGACAATTAGTAATTAGTTTTAAGGTTTGGGTATTAATTAACTTAAATCAACACTTAAGATAACTTATATTTAGTGTAAGTAAACATTTATATTAAATTATATAAAATATATTTTGCCAAATTATCAATTATAAGAATCGGACAAATAGCTCCGATGGAGTGCATCGCTTAAGTCTTCTTGAACCTGAGAGCTCGTTATAGGGTAGTTGTCTAATTTCATTGTTAGAATGAGTTGTAAGTTTAAATATATGTTTTAAGCTGGAAATCCTTATGACTTCTTGGACTGTGCTGACGTTAAGATCACGATGTATATTTTCATTGGATATGTACCATTCGGCGTTTATAATAGTTCTCAGTATTTTTGATTGAACTCGTTGGATGATTTTTATATTAGAGTTGCTTGCAGTACCCCAGAGCTCTGCGCCATATTTCCAAATAGGAGCTATTATTGTTTTGTATATAAGCAATTTGTTTTGTAAGGATAAAGTTGAATCCTTTCCTAAGAGCCAGTAAAGTTGTCCAAATTTGTACTTTACTTCGTTTTTTTTACGGATGATATGATCTTTCCAGATTAATTTAGAGTCGATTATCATGCCAAGATATTTGGCTTTATTATCATTTTGAATCGGAGTGTTGTTTATCGTAATTGCTTGATGATCACTTATCTTCCTATTTGTGTAAGTCACTTGTACTGTTTTTTCACTATTTACTAAAATACCCCAGGTGTTAAACCAGTTTAGAGTATTGTCCAGCAATTGTTGAAGGTTTGATATGGCCAAAGCTATATCTTTATTTGATGACAAAAGGATAGTGTCGTCTGCAAATGTTGCAATCATATCTTGCGGAACTCCCGCTTCCATTTTAATTATGCTTGAGCATTCATCTTTATATTTAACATAAAAGTGCCTGTCAGTTAAATAACTTTGTAGAATAAGAAAAAAGTCCATTGGTAGATTTTTTTCCAATTTATAAAGTAGGCCAGCATGCCACACACTGTCAAACGCTTTCGCTACATCAAGATATGTGGCCACGCAAAAATTTTTCTTATCAATTTCAGATGAGATTTTGTTAGTTACTCTATGTATTTGTTGGATCGTAGAGTGCATGGGTCTAAAACCAAACTGATGCGCTGGTATAAGATTTCTTTCTATAAGTATTGGTTCTAGTCGATCAAAAATAAGTTTTTCAAATAATTTAGATAAAAGTGGTAATAGACTTATTGTCCTGTATGAAGTAGCCCTTGTGGCGTCCTTGTTGGGCTTTGCAATAGCGATTATTTCTGCAACTTTCCATACTTTAGGAAAATATTTCATTGCTATTATAACGTTAAAGATATTTCTTATGTAGATAAGTCCCTTCATTGGTAGTTCTTTTAATAGTTTGCCCGTTACTCTGTCATAGCCAGGGGATTTTTTAGCATCAATTCTTGTTTTAATAGTAGTTTTAACTTCATGTAGAGAAACGTTTTTGATGTGGCAGTTTGTGGATGAAATGATATTAGGCAGAGTAATATTTTGTTTGTCCATTTCATTAGAGAAAGTTCTGTAAAAATGATCAGCTAATACTTGAGCCTTTTCGTTATGATTTCTGGCCCACGTTAAGTCAGATTTTTGGATTGGCGGTTGATGAATAATAGCATTGTTAATTTTTCTTGTGGCTTTCCATAATGAGTAGTTTGTTGTCTTGGTTGAATCAAGGTTTTCAAGATAACTTTTCAGTTTATCCTGTTTGTACTTTTTCAAAAGATCCTTTAATGCCTTGGTTAGTTTGTTAAGGATTGTTTTATCAAAGGGTGATCTTGTTGATTGCCATTTTTTTCTTTGTTTTCTCTTTGCCTTAATCTTTTCTTTGATGAATGGTGATATACTATATTTGTTTGATTTATGAGTTAGCTTGGGTGTAGAATCAATTGCAGCATTCAAAAGTGTGTCAATAAAATATGCTATTGAACTGTCCACTTCATCTTTGGTTTTTAGTGATATCTGTATATCAAGTTTATTTTCAACTATCTCTCTAAACCACTCCCAGTCTGTTTTCTTGTTGTAAGAAAATTTGTTATGAGTCGCAAGAAGAACATTACTTTCGAATTTGAGTATTATGGGTGAGTGATCGGAGGATAGTTCAAGGCACGATTCTATCTTTAAATTTTCATGTTTTATATTTTTCGTGATTTTCGTCAATTAAATCAGGTTTTTTGTTTAAGTTAGTTGGCCAGTAAGTAGGCTCTCCAGTGCTTAAAAATTTGCTATTTGTTTCTCTTATTGCTTCAAGTAAGTGTCGGCCCTTTGTAAGAGTTATTATCGAGCCCCAGAAAGTGTTTTTGGAGTTGAAGTCTCCTCCAGCAATAAAACGATTACCAATTGACTTTAAGAAATTAATATATTCAATTTTAGTGTTACTGTGTTTGGGAGGACAATACACAGCAGACAACACGAGTGGGCCGAACAAGTCTTCAATTAATATTGAGGTAGCTTGGCGGTAATCTTTTCTGAAACTTTCAAGTTCAGTACATTTAATTGAGTTTTTGATAATTATTGCTGTACCCCCATGGGCGGTATTGTCAGGATGATTTGTGTTAAATATTGTAAAGTTAGGTATACTTAAGTAACTTTTTTGTGTGAAGTGTGTCTCAGATATTAATAAGATATCTACAGAATTTTTAGTTCAAGGACGTGTTGACCTAGCCCATTCGAATTCCAAAGGATAATCTTTAAATCATTTTGTATGTCCATCAATTTTTGAAAGTAGAACTGTGATTATATTCATCATATTAGATACTTGTGTTATTAGCTGTTTCATCATATCTTTGATATCTTGCATATCATTATTTGATTGTTGAAATTTAGGGGTTAGTACGGAACTAGCTGTGGAGTTATTCGTTGTGTTTTTATTACAATTTAAGGTAGAACTTGTTGTGGAAATATTTGTTGTATTAGCTGTATTGTTAGCTTTTATTGCTTGGACGTATGTGATAATATGACCAGAATTATCTTCAGATCTTGCTTGTTCGTTATTATGTAGATTTGTTTGATGTGTTTCATTTCGTTTTTGAGTTTCACTAGTTGAAGGCTCATTTTCTTTCTTTCTAAGAGGGGGAAATTTTTTTACTCTTAGTTCTTTGTAAACCATACAACCTTTATAGTTTGCTGTATGTTTTTCGCCACATAGGGCACATTTAATATGATCACTCCTTTGTTTTATTAGGCACTGACTAGTTTTATGACTTCCGGCACATTTGACGCAAACAGGACTTTTTGTGCAAAAGTTTTTTGTATGTCCATATTTCTGACAGTTTGTACATTGTGGTAAGGATCTTTTTTGGTGTGGAGGTTCAAAGTTTATTTTACAATGTAAAAGGTGAGTGATGGAATATATATCTCAATTGCGAACAATGATAAGGGTTTTTTGTACCTGTTTGTAGTACATTTTGCACGTGTGTAACTTCGTGACCA
The DNA here is from genome assembly GCA_949748255.1 of Eustalomyia histrio. Taxonomy (NCBI): domain Eukaryota; kingdom Metazoa; phylum Arthropoda; class Insecta; order Diptera; family Anthomyiidae; genus Eustalomyia; species Eustalomyia histrio. The sequence continues at coordinate 12,837,620 of OX456528.1, forward strand.
AGTTCACAAAGTTCTTTTTTATTTGCTCTTTGTCTGTTGAATAATGCATATTTCTTAGCATTACTTTAAATCCTTTTTGGTCTTGCGGTTTGTATGTATAGTATTGAGTTTCTTTGTTTTTTAAAAGTTTAACAATTTCTGTATAGTGAAAAGATTCTAGAGGTTGGATTTTGACTTCATTATCTTTAAGAACTTTTAGTTCGTAATTGCAGTTCGGTAGGGTGCTTAGTGCTTCGATCAGATTATCAATAAATAGAACGTTTTGTACATATATTGGTGGAGGCTTGCGATTTTTTGGCTTTGCTATTTGTGGATTTATGGTTTTCATGTTCATTTTCTACTTGCGATTTTTCATAATTTTCTATCTGGGACCGAATTTCAAATCTGTTTGCTGTTGAAGGTTGGTCAGTAAGATTTTAACGTTTTTTGAGATTGCTCTTTAGTTTTTTCTTTTTTGGTACTATTTGTATTGTTAGGTGAATTGCGGGACCTTTTTGAGCTACTATTATTTTGTGTGTTGATTTTCTCTTTATTTACGGGAGTTTTTAGTTGGCTTGGTAAGTATGTATATGTAGACATAATCGGCATAAGAGAAGATTTTGTCGATGTAGACATGGTTGTAGTTGTAATAGCGGAGTATGAAGTAGTACTTCTTGTTGTTGTGGGAGCGAATGAACTGACTGATGTGTATGTATATGAGAGATTATTAATTTGAGTTGTTATAGTTGAGGATGTAGTTGCAGGTTGAAATTGATAGATATTATTTGCCGTTGTATTTAGATTAGGAGTAGCACACTGTCAACTCCATGAGAGCGCAGTCAACTGCGCATGTGCCATTAGAGAATTTGTGTTATTATTTTTGGCGGGGGAAAGACTTGATCTTGATTCTATATCTTGTTCGTTTACACTTGCACTACTTATCTTATTTACTGTTTTAGGACAACTAGAGTTTAGTTTTGCATATGGTTTTGCGGGAGTGCCCAACAGGCATTATTTTTATATTGTTGTTATGTATGTTTTTTTATTTTTTTTATTTTGTTTATGAATTTCAAATGAAAACAAAAAGAAAACGGTCGCCCGTGAACATTTGTTTATTGTTAATTGTTTTAAGCGTCTTTTCGCAATTTATTTATTTTTCGTATGCCCTTTGATATATTAAAAAGGCCGGTAATTACGGAGCAAATATAAACACGTCCGCACATAGGATTCTTTTATTCTTTTTGCCGTCGAAATTGTTGAAGTTTTTTATTTCATACCAATGTTATATTTTTTTACCTCGGTGGAGTTAAGTGCTATGGGAACACCAAAGGAGGCGATATGTATTAGGTAAGAAAACTCATACATATTTTAATTTTCCAAATTGATGTTGCCTTCGAACTCGCAACGTTCTGTGTAATATTCCAACGCGCTAACCGCAACGCTCTCATACATTTAAGTTCAGGTAGACGGGTTTGTTTTCCATGGAATTGGTTCTAATGGAGCATAATGTAGAATTGATGTGTTTGTGAACAGATTGTAAAATAATTTTCTTAGGAAATGTAAGAAGAGATAGAATTCTTACAAAATTAATGTGTCAATTATCTGTTATATGACATCGACTTAAAACAAATGCAAGCCTGTCTTTCAGGACATGAAAAGCCTACACCCAGGGAAAAAAGTTTCTTCATACTGATGAAACCGTTTCATAATTCGTTTGTCATCAACTCTCTATCATATTTACGAAGTTTTCATCAATATGAAGAAGTGTTTAATAAAAATTTATGACAAATGTTTCATAATTTTTTTCATGTCATAAAAAAATTTAAAAAAAAACTTTGACATATTATTTATTTAATCCACATTAAACATTTAACAGATTAATCGACATATTTTAATCGATTATTGGGGTTTATATAAAAAAATTCATCAGAATTTGGGGGAGAGTTTTTTTTATATTATTTATTGGATCTTCAGACTGCCAGACTGATGTTATGTGGTTTAGTAGAGATGATTACTGCTCCTTATTATTAGCGGACCTGATCCGAGTGTCCCTCCTTCTAAGACGTTGGCGGCCGTGATTATTAGTTAAGTTGCGGGCTAGTATGTTGGGATGTGTTTCCAGTTTTGTTAAATAGCGTTGACAGTGTCTAATAATTTCACCTTTGACCAGGGGTACATTCAGATCTTTATGTATATTGTAATTTCTAACATACCAGGGTGCGTTCGTGAACGTCTTCAAGAATTTATTTTGCATTTTATATTTTTTTCTATATTGGACGCAGAGGCAGTACCCCAGAGCTGAATTCCATAACACCATATGGGTTTCATGATCGAATTGTAAATGAGTAATTTGCAGTCCAGGCCTAATTTAGAGTTTCTGCCAGTTAGCTAAGCGAGTTGAGCAGTTTTTAGCTTCATCTGAGTTATTTTCGCATCTATATGATTTTTCCACGTGAGTCGATGGTCAAGGTTAATACCGAGATATTTCACACATGTGTGTTGAGGTATATTCAGATTATTAATTTTAATGGGTGGACACGTCTCTTTTCTCAGTGTAAAGTATTTTGGATACATTTCCACTTATCCAACCAAGCTTCCAATTGTGAAATGTGAGTCTGTAACATTTTAGACGCTATTTTTCAGTCATTATGGACCCTTAAAATTACAGTATCGTCAGCGAAAGTCGACGTCACCCTTATTCTAGTTGTCGTCATCGACACAAGACAATGTTGTCTTGGGTTTTTTTTTTTGAAATTGGTATTCCCGTTGTCGTTATCGAAAATAATCGATAACTGTCGACAAGTATTTGGTATTCTGTAAGAAAATGTGACGCCGATATTGTATTGAAACGACTCTGATTTTGTCGACACAATTTTTTGTAACGACTTGAGGAAAAGTAATGACTGAAAAAAAATGGAAAAAATTGAAAAAAATGAAGGTAACGAACGCAAACCAGTTTCAAAAACTCATAGAAGAGTTGGATGAAAATCCGTCGCTTGCAATAGGATTTCGCAGAAGCACTGTTCCTGTAATTTTAAAGAGCAATGGGAAGAAATATAAAATATATTAAATGCACTTGGCCCACCGAGAAAAATTGGAGATTGATGGCAGATGGTAAAGAAAGCATGATCATATAAAATGCATTAGAAAAATATAACAAAATTTATTTATAGGTTTGGCGAGACTTAAAATTTAAAGTTAAATGGTAGCCAACAAAGCCGAGTGTAATGCTACAGGTGGCGAAAGATTCAAGCAATTTATTTGAGCCCGCTGGAGGAAGCTGTGGCAAATCTGCTTAAGTTTCAGAAACAGCTGAAGCCTGAGCTGGTACGACCCCTGGGCTAAAAATCTTAATGTAGCTGTCAACTTCATTGTTTTGGAAATAAATGTAGACTTGATTCCGGGTTTCAAATTAGGTGCTATTGTTTCCAGCACATCTTTGAAGGCTGTTTTGTTCAGCCGAAAGTAACTTTCAAGCCTTTAAAAAAAAAATTAGAAGATTAACATTCTTTAAAGTAACAGACTTTGATTTTTCTACTCAGTTGTTATCCGGCAGGTTAAGGGTATTGGATTTGTGTCTGGGTAGTCTTCTTTCCAATAAAAAACATTTTTTCGCAAAAATAATAACAAAATAAATCTGACGACTCAATTTTTAGAGATGTGTTTTTGTTTAAATCGATAAACTGTCAACGTCATTTCAACACTGTTATGGAATACCAATTTGGTGTCAAAGTGATGTCGACGTCGAATCAAAGTGATGTTGACTCAAAAACGACGACGACATTGATAACGACAGCTAGAATAAAGGTGAATGTCTAATGGCATGTCTAAAGTATAAAGGATATATAACAGAGACCCAAAATGCTACCTTGTGGAACTCCGGCTTGTATATCTTGAGGAGAGCTGACAAAACTTTTTTCAGCAAGAGTGAATTTCCGATTTGTTATATAGCTTTCGAGTAGCTTGTGAGTATTTGTTGGTAACAAAAGTTTTATTTTAAACAGTAGACCTTCATGCCAAACCTTATCGAAATCCTGTGAAACATCGATAAAAAGGGCAGAGCAGTATTTTTTCTCCTCAAACGTTTTTCTGACAACAGTCACTAGCCTGTGGGCTTGCTAAATGGTGCTGTGTTTTCTCCTGAAACCAAATTGGTGTGCTGGAATACAGTTGTTTTGTTCTACATAAACAGTTATTTTTTTCATTAGGATTTTCTTTTTGACAAATTTTCTTTTTGAAAAATTAAATAAAAGGCTAATAGGCCTATACGATTTCACTTTTGTGTGATTTTTGCCTGGCTTGGGTATCATTTTAACGAGTGAAACTTTCCATTCTGGGGGATAGTATTCAAGGCGTATAATAGCATTAAAAATAAAGAGAATTATCTTTAATGCTATAACTCCAAAAGCATTTTGTTACCGATTCCACCAGGAGCTTTTTTGGGGTTTAGTTCAAAAATAGCCTTTTCGACCTCTCCCATCTCAAACATCAATCGGGTAGCTGCTCGGTGCTGGGGTAAAATCGGTGGCAACTCTGTTACAGAACTTGTTATATTTGGCGTGAATACTTTTCTTAAATGTTCTACAAACAGATCTCCTTTTTCAGTATCATTTCTAGCCCAACCTCCGGCTGATTTTCTCAAAGGAGGCTTACATAAGACAGGTCTTTTTAAATTTTTCGTTGCACGCCATAATGAGTAGTCAGTTCTTGATGTTGGATCTAAATTTTCAAGATATCTGTTTAATGAAGCAGTTTTCTTATGTTTAAGTAGCTTTCCTAATTTTTTAGTGCATTCTTTCAACCGTTCCTTAAGTTGAGGAGATCTGTGCTGTTACCTCTCTTCGAGCTCTTCTTTTTTTATTTAAGAGTTGTTCGACATCGGCAGACAAAATAATATTTTGTCTGTTGTGTCGTGGGGGTTTGGTAGCAATTTGAGCAGCAAGTTTGAGATTTAGTTCAAAATTTTGAATCGAAAGGTCGATATCTTCCGGTGTTCTTAGCGGTATGTTTTCCGAGCAATGTGTACTGATGATTTTTTTATATTTCAACCAATCTGTTGCCTTGCCTGTCAGTGCTAAGTCACCAGAGGGGGGTATAATTCCTTGGGGGTTTAAAATAGTAACAACTGTAGGTATGTGATCAGATGAGAGATCCAATAATGGTTCTACATGGACCAAATTTCTTGCAATAGACATTGTTATTCCAAAGTCTATCAGATCGGGTATTTTCCGTCAATCTGTTGGCCAGTACGTGGGTTCTCCACTAGAGATCACAACCATACCCTGTTTAGAAATTGTGTTAAACAAAACACGGCCCTTAGGGGTAACAAGCCGTGACCCCCCCCCCCCCCCCCCCCAATGTATGCTTGGCATTATAGTCCCCAGCTGCCAGAAAACGCGGTCCTAATTATTCGAAAAAGCCTGTGTACTGATCCTCCGTTATGGAGAATCTGGGGGAGAATAAATTGACGAAATCAGTAAGTCCTTACCGAATTCTTCAAAACATATAGTAGTGGCCTAAAGATAATTTTCGCAAAGATCACACATAAGAAAATGTTTTAATCTAGATTTAATGAGAATAGCTGATCCTTCACATGACCTGCCTCTTGGGTCCTTAGTATCATACATTGTGAATCCGCGAATTTAAAATGAACTTCTCAGGGTTAAATGGGTCTCAGAAATAAGCATTACGTCAATTTGCTGATTTCTGAGAAAATACTCGAGCTCTTCTTTTTGTTGGCATATGCCGTTAGCATTCCAGTAACATATTTTCAAACTGTTCATGGTTTAGTTAACAAAGCTTGCATCAAAATAGACTGATTTCTCATTATTTCTTGCATCATATTACTCATTGAGTTTGTAAAGTGAGTAACAGTTTGTGGTGCTTCAACTGTAACTCTGTGTGTGTTTCATTTTCTTCAACTTGATATCGCCAGGCTCTAATTCAACTCGGAAAAGAGGTTGGGGGAGCTTATCCCGGTTTCTAATATTAACAACGGACTTAACTTTAAAGCCGTTGATTTCGAGTGCCTTCTTTACTTCTAGTGGGTCAACGTATGATTCAATACCCTTAATAACTATCTGAAAACCTTTGCTGCTCTTCAACTGGTAAGTATACAATTTTTTTTCGGATTCAAGAAACGATACTAATTTTCTGAAATTGGATTCACATTGAACTTGAATCTTAGTTTCAAAAATTTGCCATTTTTTATTGGCACAATGTAAAAAGAGTTTTCCCCAATAAGGCTGACTAGGGTTTTAACAAATTCATTTAAATTTTGCTCTCTTAGATAGATAGGGGTTTAGGTATCACCAGGGCATCATCATTTTCGCTTTCCAGTATGGCAAAACGGTTTTGGGATTGGGAGACATTTATTTCGTCTCTACTAAGCTTAGGATAGGGAGCTGTTTTAACCGATTTTGGGCATCTTTTTCTCTTAACCATTTTAACATACCTGTCTAATCCAATTTGTACTAATGGTTTGGGGGTAATGATGACTGGCAGGTCAACATTGGGTATTGCGCCAGTTGAGGTGTTAATAGTTAAACTACTTACTGGGGGAGAATGGCTTCAGAACCTGAGGGGTTTTTGATGACATGAACCTGATAGCTTTTATCTCGAAAAAGTCCTCAGAGTTTGAGAATTTATCTACAGGAAAGTCCATAACGTGAAGGTTTATCCTACATAAAAACTTTCTCAGCATCTAAACACTGCTTTACACAGGGAACCATATGAGTGTTTTTTTGGATTCTTCTGAATAAAGTTAATTATGCTTTTTAGTGAAACAAATGTAATGTAATTTTGTTAAATTTAATTTTTTTGACATTTATGTCTTAACTTTTTTTTGTTAACTTCGGTTAGGAATGCCAATATGGTTCGAAAAAAAATTTGTTACAATCGAAAATCTTGAAGAATAAAGTATAATAAGCAATTTGTTAATGCCATTTGATTGTATCTACCGAAATTTATTTGCTATGTCCAAAAAAGCAGGCGTCGAATTACGGCATTCGTGATTGAATGAATTCGATCTTAAACTGTGTTTTAAATAAACTTCAATAATACTTACAATGAAAACACCAACTTTAACTTTTATTTTGAATCTAGGAACAAACTACAACATCCCCGATGATAAAAATTCCGTCCAAATGTATTTTTTTTTTTTTGTTTTTTCAAAGAAATAATTTTGATTGAAAAATTACGATCACGAATGTTGTAATTCGACCCCAGGTATTAAATATATTTTCTTCTTTTTTATACCATTACTACATCAGATTTTTTTTTTTTTTTAAATTAGTTGGGAAGCCCAATTTAATTATTATTGAAAATATTTGTTGGTAATGGAATATAAATACGTATTTATTAAGACAGTAAATATTTGATAATCATAAATAAATAAAAAAAAACTTGGGGGTCATGAATATTTCAACTAAATTATATTCTGTGTGTATATATGTATAGTAAGTAATTATTTCTTAGTTGTTAAGATGTTAATAATACTTTTTCCGTTTATTTTTAGTTACAAAAATTTATATTAATGATATTTATAAATGGTATTATTCTTAATATATTTCAAGTATATAAATGTATATAAACTATGTATTTAATTTATATAAAACAAAACTATAAAGTATATAATATTACGAATATCAGTATATTAAAAAATTTTGTTTTCACTTTTTATTATATTAAATATTATTTTCTAATCGAACACAATGTGGTTTTTTATCCTGCACCTACATTGTGGAACAGGATACTATAAGTTTGTGCTGCTTTTTGTAACACCCAGAAGCAAGTGAGATAGTCACCATTTATTTTTCAGACTACTTTGTTAGATGAATCTATCTATACATAAAAATTGCCTTTATCTCACTTCTACATTACGTTAATTAAATAAATAAACGATAATGGGGTATAATTATATCAATAATGATACCTTCTGCATTATTTCAAACCATAAAATAATGCATTTCCTATAATGGTTTATCTATAAATATATTTTAAATATAAAATAATGTCATGTTTATTTTTGTCATTAGTGTTATTCGGCTTTGTTTAGAGAAAATATTTGTTGAATATTGTATGTATGAAATAAATACTATAAGTTTGACATTGATCTGATATTCCTTTTTCTGTAGCTGGGTAGTTGGTATGGAAAGTCTCATGTATGAGTTAAATTTTAGTTAATTGCTAATGACAATTAACCCAGTTGAGATCACCGAAATCTTTTGCCGAGTATAAGTTAACCAATAGCAGTAAAAAAGTATTATATATACAAAATTTACTGATTATGTTTGCTATTTTAAGTGTCCTTATACTCTTGCTGACATATTTCTGCTGATTTTAGCATGGTAGATTGTTATTTTCCTTTAGTTAAAATTTTATTAAATACTAAAACTAATATTTTTTAGATATACAAATTTTTATGCTGCTTAGAGTCTACTACAATATTCAGCAAAATTATTCTACAATAAAAATATATTAAAACATTTCTTTATTAATTTTATAAAGCTGAATAAAAGTATTAAAAATATTGAAATTTGTATACAGATTTATACAATCTGTAGTATATTTAAATTTTAACTAAATTTTTTATATATGCCATAGAAACATAATAAACATGATACCAAATAATTAAAATTGAAAAGGAGGAATCGGAAGTGAAGATACTCTTAACAACCGACTCTTTTCTCAAAATAGAACATACACTTTAGCCCGAAAGACGAAGGAGACTATTCAACCACTGAAAAGGAATGCCTAGCGATCATTTGGGGTATTTAAACAATTAGGCCATACTTAGAAGGTTATCAATTCATTGCTTTAACAGACGATGCTTTAGTATTCTTTGACCGATTTTCTAAATGGACAGAACTAGTGCCACTAAGGAAAGCTACAGCAGATGGACTGATAAAAGCTTTTCGCGAACGATATAGTGCGCCAAAAGTATGACAACGTCACACAATTTACATCGTGTATTTTCCAAAGGTTCTTAAAAGAAATGGGGATCCGTCAACAGTTCACCGCCCCCATACAAGAAAATCCTACAGAATAAGCAAATCGCACGGTTAAGACGATTGTGACGCAATTTTCTAGTCACCAACACACCAAGTGGGACGATTTTCTGCCTGAAATTACGTTAGCTTAGAACACTAGTGCTTCGGAATCAACGGACTATTCTCCAGCTTACCTCACTCAAGGACGAGAACCTCAATTACTTGGAGAACTTTATGATGAGGTTACAATCAGCACTGAAGCTCGTAACCCAAACCCAGGCGAGCGCGAAAGAGTCGAACGAAGTATTTAAAATCGTAAAAAAGAATTTGGATAGATCATCACAGGATCAACGGCGATACTACAATTTACAACGAAAACCCTGGAAACCAAAAATCGGGGATCAAGTAATGATTCGAAAATATCCACTTTCAAAAGCTAATAAAAAGTTTTGCCTTTTGCGTTTCTGCTGACGATATGTATATATATGACGACCTGTCGAAAACGCTGGAGCTAGTAAGTTCAAATTTGGTATGAAGGTTCATCTTGCCCCGTAGACATCAGCTACGACATGCTTTTTGAATATTTCCACGTGGAGGGGCAAAAAAGGAAAAATTCTTTGGGATATTCCTTCCCTTGACGGCCTGCCATAACCGCTGGAGAGTTAAAATTTTGTATGTAGATTCCTACTCCGGCGAGATATTCGCTCAGATAAAATTTTTGGAAATTCCTACCCTTGATGGCCTGCCCAAATTTCTTTAGCTAGAAACCTGAAAATTGAAATTTGTGCTTCCTGGAGTATTAAATTACTCAGTTATAAGGAACATTTAGGAATTTTCGACAAGGACGTGGTAAAAATGGAGTTAAAGTCTCCCACTTAAAGAATTGCCTAAACCGCTGGAAATTCGAAGTTGAAATTTAGTATGAAAGTTCTTCCTCCCGCGTAGACAGAGGGGTCTTTGGAAAATCATACGGATAGGGGCAACAATTCTCCCCCTTTACGGTGTACTAAAACCGCTGGAACTAAGCTAAAATTTCTTATGTAGGTACCTCCTCCTACGTAGACATTCGCTCAGACGGGGTTTTTGGAAATTCCTACTGGGAGGAGCAATTAGGGCAGAAGTCTAACCCTTGACGACCTGCCCAAACCGCTTTGGCTAAAAACTTGAAATCTAAAGTATGTTTTTCGAATTTTGGCCAGGGATGTGGTGGAAATGTAGTTTCAAAAAGGGAAAATCTCCTCCTTAAAGGATTGCCAAACCGATTTAGGTAAGGGCAAATAATGCCATGATAACTGTTTGGCATGGTAATGGAATGCGGAATGAGCGAACTAATATATTACACAAGGAGAGCGAAATGGAATAGAACGGGAAAGGAGTGGAATTGTAACACTTGACAAGGGGAACGAGTGGAATTGGTTGGCTGGAAAAGCGATGTTTATTGGTAACGCTGTTTGGTCATTTGCGTAACGGCATTATAAGGAAAACGGTATTTTAATTAATTCTATAAAACTTTTAGAGATAGTTTAACATTTCCCTTTCTTTAATTTTAAGAGAATCTTTAACGTTTTTTATGGCATAGATTTTTAGAGCATATTGCTGGTTACCCTTGCAGCCTTTAGCTACCAGAATAAAAAAATTGATCCGTGCAATATTTAATATCTTGTTGATCATATTTGATCCGAAAAATGGGTGTTCGAATTGGATGTAGAAATATATTAATAAGATCTTAAATTGATCCAGCAATATATTTGGGGATTTAATAAGATCTAAATTTATCCAAAAAATGCGAGATCAAATTAGATCCAGCAATATATTTGGGGATTAGGTAATATCCAAATTTATCCGACAAGTGGCGAATTCTATCAGATTAAATGCAACAAATTAAATGGAATCTAATTTATTAAAAAAGTTAAAAGAAAAATTAAATTATAAATAAAATAAAATTCTAAAGAACACAACACGTTGGATTTGAATTTGGTCTGCCATAATGAACTCAACCGCTTAACTCACTCAACCACGCACTACTACACATAATGCCTGACTTTATAAGGCTAGATTGTTCGTACAATTGTGTTATATATAGTTATATATAATAATATCTTTTGGACTTATATATAATTATATTTTCGGGAATTTAAAAAAAAAAATCTGAAAAAATGGCACATATAAAGATTGAATTTATGAGGCTGAATTGTTCCCGTACTTAGTTGATTATATATGATATATATTTATTAGAGTTGGTCGAATTGTAGGCGACCGAAAAAAATGTACAAAGGTGCATCGCGATTCTTGTTCTATGGGTCATTCCAAGAAACTTTGTGGAAGAAACCATAGCTCAAAAATTGATTTCGAGCCCCGGATTTTTCGTAAATATTCAAGAATGGAGGCAAAAGAAAATTTTATTTCCTGTAGCAAAATGTGAATGCGGGGGTTATAGGGTCTAGGAATTTATTTTGTTATTTATTTTTGAGTGCCACCTGAGGGGCACTTTCGTACATTTTTTTTTGGATTTTATCGCCTTTTTTGGGGAAAATTTTTGTAATTGTTGTGGAAATTTACGAATATTTGACTTTCTTATAATGCGATCCCAAATTTTAAATAGCCCAAAATGTTCAGCGTTAAAAAGTAACAAGTACCGAAAGTTCAAGTAGTTTGAAACATATGCCTTCTCATTGGATAGTCTCAATCTGCAAAATAAACAGGATATTTTAAGATGTTTTTTTTACTTAGCCGTGCTAAAATGCAAAGTAAAACGTTTTCATATAAAACATTTACTCCCCACGTGACAGACAAATTGATTGAATTTTGGAGCAAATGAAATAACATGCAAAAAAAATATTGTTAGAAAATTTAATACTTTGCTTGACAAATACTACAGATAAATGCAGAAAAAAGGCTCCACTCTCACAGCGTTCCTAAAATCCATAAAAGAATATTTTATGTTTCAAATTGTAAATGTGACTTGAAAGCAGTACTATGCTCATGTGGATTGATTCCAGTTAAACAGTTGAAAGAGTTCATGATAGATCAACATAATGACAGAAGATCTACGATACTGGAGTACGAGACAGAAATTGAAGAGCAAGTACCTACGTGTACATAGAATCAAATGAAGAGGGAGAAACAATTAAAGAGAGCCGGGATCAAACATACGCACCAGAAGAAGATAAGGATATTGATTATGAGCATAGTTCACTAAAAGTGTTTTTTAATCGATTAGATGCTTCCAATTTAATTGCATTTTCAATTGAAGGCAGAAAAAATCGATAACAAATATCCTCCAAGGATGGTGAAAAAACCTCATCTAGTGAAAAAATGAAGATTCTGAACACAAAATTATCAAATTGAACGAATTATTCATCAATAAAGCAATATCTCTGGATTCTTTGATTGACACATGCTATGATGGGGAGCGAGCAAATACTGGCGAAAGAATTATAATTTTGTGGCGATTCGAAATGCAGTTAAACAGATCACTGCATTGGTTTGTATGTCTTCTCAACTTCAACGACCTTCCGTTTCGAAATTGTTTGACACTTTGGAAAAATCATCCACCACTGGACCACGAACTACAACCGGAACGTTGAGCAAACAAACTGAAACTTCCGGTATGTAATTGTTATAAATTTTTTGTTACTATTTTTAATTCTATTTCTTTATTATTATTTTTCAATACTAAATGATAAAATTGTATTTAATTCATATTATGTCTTCTATTTTCAGGCGGTTTTGAGATGATCACACTAGAAAATATATCTGATTTAAGTGCTGTTGAATTAATTACCGACGCAATGTACTTGTACAAAATGGCACTTGCAATTTCTTCTGGTGAGGTTTCGGCGGATTTGTCTAACATTATGGCGGCCATACACTTCTTTTCTGTCAGTTTTAACCTCACGGGTAAAACTGTGCGGTTATACACGAACAACGACAATATCCACATACTAGACGTTGTTTACTTCAGTTCAAGTAAAAAAAAAAAAAAAATAGAGCAAAAAATAATCAGCTGTCGTTCTGCCTGGTATTCGATTCTGGTATCGTAACATCGTAATCACACACACGAGCAGTTTTGAACGAACACGTTTGAAAATGGAAGGTTAAGATCAAGTTGCGATAGATATTTTTGAACGCGTCCTAAAACAACGGTTTCTTTCCACACACCGACAGTTTTACCCGTGCAGTTAAACAGACAAAAAAGAACGAAGTATAAGGACGCCTTTAAATCAGGGCCAATTGCACATTGTTGCTGACACTCCAAGGCCAGTAGATTATTACGGTTATATGTGACAACTAATAAGCAATCAAAAAATTCTAGCAAACTAAATAATGAAAGTGTCCACGCCAATGTACTTCAATATTAAATATTACAACTCTGTCGTGTACGGCAGTGTATTATTATATAAATTCATATGTTGGGCTCAATATTTGGAATAATATCATATGTTGGGCTCAATATTTGAAATAAAATAAAAATAAATAATTAAAATAAATAAATTTAAAAGAAATTATAAATATTGTTGTTAAAAAAGCGCGTATTATCGAAAATTTGGGAAGTCAAATATTTGTCAATTTTCACGACAATTTCCTCAAATTTCCCCCCAAAAACTGTTCGGTACGACGATGAGAAAAACTACACGACTAAGGTCTAAACAAATTTTACACTACCGTAACCATGTGGAAGATCCGATGCAACTGAAATCTATCATAAACTTGAATTGCACGGATTATACGAATATGATTGACATGAATGATAATTCAATCATATTCAAAACACCATATACTCTTAGCTATATATTCTTTATTCTCTGGGTGATTCAACACGCAACACATATTAGAAAAAGTTTTCCTATATTATTTTTAAGACTTAGTTTTGAAATATATCATAAATTTCTATTGTGTCTTCGATTTTTTGTTATTATTTTTGGGCTTTAAATTCATCTCACTCTTAAAGGTTGTTTTATTAATAATTTACGTGATATATTAAGGAGTTCCTTAAATTATGAATTGCCGCTTTTCAATGCTAACACCCCACAGTTTTGTGCATGATTTTAAAGAATTTTTAACCCTTGCCAAGTCCCGTCTTATGATCTGATTTTTCAAAAATTTCCAATATTGTAGATTTGTATAAATTCTCGTTCTCTTCAAGAAAATATAACACACTCTAATTTAAAAATTTCACACTGTAAATGCAGGCTGACATTTACAGAAGCTTATTTATTTATTTTGGATCCGGATGCGGATTATCATAAACACATTATAGAATCATTCCAAAAACGATTTCTTCTTTTCTGTTTGGGAAATTCAACATGGAATCCTAAAGTTATTCTTCCTCCTTATATTACAACGCTTACATTAATAAAATTACCAACGTGTGATAGCAGAAGAACTATGCTTAACGTTTCATTTTTATTCAACCTAAATTTAAATTTTTGTATATTATGTAATTTTCAAAATAAATAAATAAAAAAAATCATTCAACAAATTGGGATTACAAAATTTTATCCAATTTATTAAAAGACATTATTATATCGCTAGAAGGCACATTTTAGACCTTTTTTCTAATTTGAAGTTTATAATTGAAATTTGGCGATTTTTTACAAACCTTCTGAAAGTTTTTTTGAGAAAGTTTTAGACCTTTTTGACCCAAGTAATCATCCCTTTTCGTTTGACCTTGATTTTTATTCAATAATCTCAATCCTCCTCTAGCCCTCTGACTTTAGATAACAATACAGTTTCCTATATGAGGTTACCCCAATGCGATATGGATCTATTTTACGGGTAAACTACAAAATGGCCCACCTTTGGGGACCTTTTCACTGCGATATGTCTAAAAAGCGACAAAATGAGCAAAATTGAAAAATTAATATATTTGAAACAAAAAATTGGAGGTGGCGCTAACATACTTCACGGAAATATCCCAATGTCTAATGAAGTGTATGACCTGGCCTTGGATTGATTATTGAAAATATACGATAATAAAAGGGAACAGGTTAATGCACAATTAAGAATTTTATTTGACCTACCAAACGTGTCTGCGGATTCTGCTGCCTCTGTTCAAAAATTACAGATTACAAATTTAGAGCAGAATGTCAATGATAAAGTTCAAATAGTTAGTCACAAGTACTTCTTACAACTGCCTCGGTGTAAATCATAGCGTCAAAGATTGCAAAAGTAAATATTGTTGTAGAATCTGTCACCAAAAACATAACACGATGCTACACAGAGGGACAGAATATCAATCTACCGCTTCAGTTCATCAAAACCATACGGTGCAGCCGAGCACAAGTGCTTAACGTTTCATTTTTATTCAACCTAATAAATGATGCAGTTTTTTCCGACTTCCTACTCAGTAACATAAAACTCCAATCTATTTAAAAGTTTTTCAAACTAATTATGCTAATTCGGATCCTCTAAGAAAATTGTGTAAACATTATAATGATTTTTATTTTCTTATTGATTTCTCTGTTAATGTCATTAAACGTAATATTATTTTGTACCTTAATCAGTTTAATTAAATTTAATTAATTTTTGTATATTATGTAATTTTCAAAATAAATAAATAAAAAAAAATCATTCAACAAATTGGGATTACAAAATTTTATCTAATTTATTAAAAGACATTATTATATCGCTAGAAGGCACATTTTAGACCTTTTTTCTAATTTGAAGTTTATAACTGAAATTTGGCGATTTTTTACAAACTTTCTGAAAGTTTTTTTGAGAAAGTTTTAGACCTTTTTGACCCAAGTAATCATCCCTTTTCGTTTGACCTTGATTTTTATTCAATAATCTCAATCCTCCTCTAGCCCTCCGACTTTAGATAACAATACAGTTTCCTATATGAGGTTACCCCAATGCGATATGGATCTATTTTACGGGTAAACTACAAAATGGCCCACCTTTGGGGACCTTTTCACTGCGATATGTCTAAAAAGCGACAAAATGAGCAAAATTGAAAAATTAATATATTTGAAACAAAAAATTGGAGGTGGCGCTAACATACTTCACGGAAATATCCCAATGTCTAATGAAGTGTATGACCTGGCCTGGGATTGATTATTGAAAATATACGATAATAAAAGGGAACAGGTTAATGCACAATTAAGAATTTTATTTGACCTACCAAACGTGTCTGCGGATTCTGCTGCCTCTGTTCAAAAATTACAGATTACAAATTTAGAGCAGAATGTCAATGATAAAGTTCAAATAGTTAGTCACAAGTACTTCTTACAACTGCCTCGGTGTAAATCATAGCGTCAAAGATTGCAAAAGTAAATATTGTTGTAGAATCTGTCACCAAAAACATAACACGATGCTACACAGAGGGACAGAATATCAATCTACCGCTTCAGTTCATCAAAACCATACGGTGCAGCCGAGCACAAGTGCTGCAACCTTAAAATCAAGTATACAGTCCACTTCTCATCCAAATTTTGTAATTCCCTCAAGGACAACCTTGACCTTACAAATGAAACCCCCAAACAACGAGGAAACTTTACTGTTCACTGCAATGCTAGAAATCGAAAACAAAGGCGAACGATTCCAGGCAAGATCTATCATCGACCCTGGATCCCAAACAACGTTTATATCGGGCAAATTAAAAAACAAATTGAGGCTGCTTTCTTTAGATTCTTTTACTTTTACGGCTCCAGAAGCCGAATTTAAACAAACATACACAAAACGCGAAGTTTTATCAACAATTGCGAAATTTTTTTAGCCTTGCGGATGGCTAGCCCCAATCATAGTAGATGCAAAACTAATTATGCAACAAATTTGGCTAGATAAAATCGATTGGGATGATATCTTAAGAACTCTTACTTGCATTAAATGGCAAAAAGGTATTATTCGAGCCAATGGTCGACTTGTTCAATCGCCAGCCCTGACCTATAACGAGCGTCATCCAATTTTGTTACCTCACGATTCCAAATTCACACGTTTGATTACCGAATTTACCCATAAATAACGCTACATGGCGGAATTTTACGAACTGAATTCTGGATATTTAGACTTAGACTGCAAAGCTTGTGTCTTATACAAAAAACAGACACAGAATCAAATAATGGCTTCATTACCACCGGAACGAACAAACCTCTCCCGACCTTTTGAAACCAGGCCCCTTTGACATCCGAAATTTCACTGGTCGAGCATGTCTCATCCCAAAAGGGTATGTCTGTATATTCGTGTGCCGTATTTGCACCATTCATCGGAAGACGAGGATTTATAAAAAATCTTCAAAACCAGGTAACTTATCACTATAGCCATCAAAATCTTGACTGGAAATTTGTTCCTCCTGGTGCTCCTCACATGGGTGGACTTAGGGAGGCAGGTGTCAATCTTTTAAAAACCATTTGAAGAAAACGATTCCAAAATGAAATTCGCATTTGAAGAACTTTCTATAATTCTTACCGTAATAGGGTCCTGCTAGCGATGACCCTAATGACCTATTTCCACCAACCCCAGGACATTTTCTCATTGGTGCTTCATTAATGGCACCAGCTGAACCTAATTTCGGCAATTAAAATCCGACCTGAGTCAACCGTTGGAAACGCCTCAATGTTATTTATCATTAATTTTGCCAAAGATGGAAATCTGAATATTTGACCGAACTCCATCGTAGATATAGATGGAAAAATGAACGAGAAAATATTAAAGTCAATGATTTGGTCTTCATCAAAGACAATAATCTTCCACCTAACGAGTGGAAATTAGGTCGTATTGTTAGAACAATATAGGACCTGATAAAAATAGCCGAGTAGTTGACATACGAACCGCCCATGGAATATATACTAGACCCATTACAAAAATAGTTGTGTTATATACAAACTAACATGACCTCCTTCAAAATCATTTCTACGCTTATAAATTTCTTTTCTGACCTATTTACAGAATGGCTAACGTCAAATCTAGGCCTGCACACTCCCGTTGGTCATGTGGCCTTTGCAAGGAAGATCACCCTCTATTGTTTAAATTGTCTCGCACAATCGCATCGCACAAAACACTGTAAGGTTGAATAAGGATGTCGTGTATGCAACGAACGTCACAATACATTAATACATGGTGCCCCTTAACTACAAAGGAATAAAAGCGGCTCAAAATTAAATACGGATGATCCTAAAAATACATATATGCCACAGAGCATTACCTCAAAATCTGAAGCAGTAAAGGATGTAGATCGTAATCAATTATCTCAAAAAGACAAGTCTGGGGTTAAAAAGTTAGACGCCCTTCAACCATCTGAATTAATCTGCAATATAGCAGCTAAAGAAGCGTTGGATAAATTTAAGTCTGCAACAACTCAAACTTCCACAATTATCCCATTTATTATGCCAAACGTATTTGTCCCAACGGCCACTGTTAGAATTTTATCGAAAGGAAAGGCTGATGTATGGTCATACGCTAAAGCTCTAATTAATCAATCAACAACCATTACAAAAGTAGCGTCAACAATAGCCAAAAGGCTAGGTCTTCTGACCCAAGATAAAAAACATAAGATCGCGTAACAAAAAATTTCTGGCACTAGTCACCGGGGATCTCTTATATTATTGAGGGTACGCAGTTTTAAAAATATGATTAATTAACAATACGCTAAAGCTCTAATTAATCAATCAACAACCATTACAAAAGTAGCGTCAACAATAGTCAAGACCTAGCTTCTGACCTCAACCATCTGAATTAATCTGCAATATAGCAGCTAAAGAAGCGTTGGATAAATTTAAGTCTGCAACAACTCAAACTTCCACAATTATCCCATTTATTATGCCAAACGTATTTGTCCCAACGGCCACTGTTAGAATTTTATCGAAAGGAAAGGCTGATGTATGGTCATACGCTAAAGCTCTAATTAATCAATCAACAACCATTACAAAAGTAGCGTCAACAATAGCCAAAAGGCTAGGTCTTCTGACCCAAGATAAAAAACATAAGATCGCGTAACAAAAAATTTCTGGCACTAGTCACCGGGGATCTCTTATATAATTGAGGGTACGCAGTTTTAAAAATATGATTAATTAACAATACGCTAAAGCTCTAATTAATCAATCAACAACCATTACAAAAGTAGCGTCAACAATAGTCAAGACCTAGCTTCTGACCCAAGATAAAAATGGTCAACGTTTTACTGTTTTAAACATAAGATCGCGTAACAAAAAATTTCTGGTACTAGTCACCGGGGATCTCTTATATTATTGAGAGTACGCAGTTTTAAAAATATGATTACTTAACAATAATTTATTTTAAATATTGTACACAGTTGAAAGTTTTGATTTGAAGTGAAAAAATAATAAAAAATTATTTGACAAAAAACTGCAAACGACATATGTGATTGATATAGAAAGTATTTTATAATTTTATAACAAGTATTAACAGTAACACAACACCCCCTCTCAATCACTAAGTTGTAGCTCTTTACGAAATCGAGCAAATTTTGTTGAATCCAATGCTTTTGTGAACATATCGGCAAGTTGTGCTTCCGTTGAAATTGGTTCGACTTTAACGATTCCTTTTGAGATATAATCGCGTATAAAATGAAACTTGACATCTATATGCTTGGATCTTTTGCTGTCAGAATTCTTTGCAATGCCAATGCATCATCTATTGTCTTCATTTATAACCACAGCTTTTTCTTCAGAAATTATATGCAGATCAATTAATACTCCTCTAATCCAAATGCCTTCCGAAGCCGCAAAACTGAGAGCAATATATTCGGCTTCGCTAGAAGAAGTAGCAACCACAGTTTGTTTCTTACTGATCCAAAAACTTTGTATACGAAACCAATAACAGATTTCCGGTCTTCAGAGTCTAAAGTATCCGAATAAATAAGCTTTAAATTCTTAGTTCCTTTAATGCAACGAACTATTCGTTTTAAAGCGGTCCAGTGAACATCATTGGGATTATTTTAAAATCTTCCCATATACCCAATCTGGTAACATATATCAGGACGAACGCTCAACATTAGATACATCAAACTACCCAGCATTTCACGATAGGGATTTTTTGTTGGTTCACTATTATTCTGAGCAAGGCACAGACACTTTTCCATTGGTGTCTTTGACGCATTACAGTCATTCATTGAGAACTTTCTATTCTATTTCATAACTTTATTTGTACGATCATATTCGATTTTTGTTCCCAAATAGTATTGTAGGGGGCCACAATCAGACATTTTGAAAACAGAACTCAAATCTCTCTTAAGTTTTTCTATTTCATTTAAATTGTCCCCTGCAATTAAGAGGACATCAACATACAACAACAAATATAATAAAACACCACCAACAAACTTTGTATACAGACAGGCATCACGCTTAGAACGATTAAATCCCAATTGGATCAGGAAACTATCGAATTTTTCGTTCCAGCACCTGGGACTTTGTTTAAGTCCATAAAGAGATTTGTAAAGCTTATACACTTGATCCGGGGAAGCTTTAAGTCCCTCAGGAATTTCCATAAAAAGCGTTTCCTTCAAATCTCCATACAAAAAGGCTGTTTTTACATCGAGTTGATGTAAATGAAGTCCCTTTTTTACACTAACAGCCAATACAATACGGACAGTAGTTAGCTTGGCAACGGGAGAATACGTTTCTTCATAATCTATTCCAGCTTTTTGAAGAAACCCTTTGGTCACTAAACGGGCTTTGAATCGGACAGGATTTCCATCGGAATCCTCCTTTACACGGAAACCCACCTTGATTTAAGGAGCTTTTTGTCATTCGGACGTGGAACTAATTCCCATACATTATTCTTCCTCATTGATTCAAGTTCATTGCTAACAGCCTTCAACCATTGCGATTTATTGGGGTTATTATTTATATCCTTGTAAGACTGAGGTTCAATTATAAAGTCTGAAATTGCGGAATTATAATGACCTGTTATGTAACCTAAAAGCTTATCTTTCAATCTCTCGCTTTTTTTGGTTGATTTTCAATATTAACATCCTTACCATATGATTCATCAGCAGTTAATAAATCAGAATCATTATCACTTGCATCATTATTATTATCTGAGTTTGGATCTGGTAAAGAAACAGCAACCGCATTATCATTGTTATCCCCCTCTTGCTCGTTTCTGTCACAAACTATTAAAATCTTTGGTTCTGGAATATCATTTCTTTCTTCTTTAAAGGGATAAGACATTTCATCAAAACGGACATCCCTAGCAATTACAATAACCTTCCTTTGTTGATTCCACAATCTATATCCGTTTGAAGTATACCCCATCATAACCATTTTTACAGATTTCTTATCTAATTTCTTTCTTTTCTGTTGTGGAACCCATACAAATGACTTGCAACCGAAAACTTTTAATTTTGAAATATTTGGTTTATAGTTATACCAAATTTCAGCTGGACATCTATTGATTAAATACGTTGCTGTTAAAGCAGCTTCACCACACAAACTCTTTGGAGTATTTGAATCAAGTAACATTGATCGTACTCTTTCTACTAAAGTTCGATTGTACCTCTCAGCTACCCCATTTTGCTGAGGAGTGTACGAAACAGAAGACGAGTACTCAGAACCCTGATCTACAGTAACCATTGAAATTTGTACATTATGAAAGTCAGTTGACAAAGACTCAAATTCAACAAATTTTTCAAAAACTTCTGATTTTTTCTTAATTAGATAAATGTGTGTAAAATGCCTGTAGTCATCAATGAAACTAACAAAATATTTAAAACCATCCCACGTTTGGGGATCAAAGGGTCCACATACATCCGTATGTATTCTTTCCAAAACACGAGTCGACTTTGGACGACTTCCATTAAAAGGATAACGACATTGCTTACCTTGAATGCATATATCACACACACCAACTGGGGAAAAAGTATCTAGACCATCAACCATCTTGTAACGAACCAGCTCTTAAAGACATGTATCACTTACATGACCCAATCTTGAATGCCACAGCTTACTGGTTTCGGTAGTAGTTAAATTTGCTTCTTGATTTTTATTTTCAGCAGTATATATATTTGTTTCTTGTTGTTTTACAACCTTCAATTTTATTTCATATAGACTCCTATTCTTGTATCCTTTCATGATAATTTCATTATTTTTCTTAAATACAGCTTTTTTATCCGAAAACTATACTTTTATACCATGATCGGTTAGTTTTGTCACAGATAGCAAATTTTCGCGAAGTCCAGGAACATACAAAACCTCTTTCATGTTAACAAAAACACCACTTGAATATCCTGTAACACAACCACTTTGATGTGCCCCCAAGTTTTTAGAATCCTTAGCTACACAAAAAGAAATAGGATTAATATTATTTAATTTGTTGAAACACCATTTATCTTTGCACATATGATCCGTTGCCCCTGAATCGATTTTGAATTTTTAAAAATTTGACCTGTTCGATGACTCTTTGACATAAAACAAATTGACTTTGAAGATCATGCAGTATTTGCTTTTACATTACCACTGCTCAAACGTACACGACAGTCCTTTTGCTTATGTCCTCTTTTCTTACAACGGAAGCACACGCCAATAAATTTATTTATGTATTTCTTTTCACCACTAAAAGCTGACGTCTTATTTATTTCAGCATCACTACGATCTTGCCTCTTAGCATCTTCAGCTAGCAGCCTTTGTTTTACTATTTCAATAGTCAAATCTGATTCATTCAGCCACTACTGGGTCAAAGGCATCTGGTAGTGTAACAAAAAGTTGGGCAACATCATCATTTTCAGATAATTGAGCACCAGAAGTTTTCAATTTACGTATAAGATTATCAAAAATTAATAGATGTTTGCGAAGATCATCATCAGTCTTAAATCTTAACAATGCTAGTTGCTTTCTCAATAAGGTCTGACTCGTTACTGACTTCTTTGCAAATGTTTCTTGCAAAGCAGACCACATATTCCTAGCTGTGTGTTTATCGCGTACATTCGTCAGCAATTAAGCTAACTAAAACCGCTTAAGCCTTTTTATCCTTTGTTACAAATTGTACATTTAAACCGGGTTCGGCTGGCGCAACATTATTGATAGCATCTAAGAGATTTAAAGAATCTAAGTACATCTGTACACGAAAACTCCAGTTTTCAAAATTATCACCACGGAATTGTAAGATACTGTGGGTTAATTCACGTTTGCTATCGCCCATAACCTCTTATATTATTGAGAGAACGCAGTTTTAAAAATATGATTAATTAACAATAATTTATTTTAAATTGTAAGATACTGTGATTAATTAACAATAATTTATTTTAAATAATGTACACAGTTGAAAGTTTTGATTTGAAGTGAAAAAATAATAAAAAATTATTTGACAAAAAACTGCAAACAACATATGTGATTGATATAGAAAGTATTTTATAATTTTATAACAAGTATTAACAGTAACACAACAGGATCTTCCGCGCCACCCATATCCTGCCCAAATTCGAGGCAACCTATATGAGGAATTTTCTGAGGATACGCTAGCCGATATGGACCCAAGCTCCAACACTCTACTTAAGTTAGAATTGGGCAGTGATATATACTCTTCCATTAGGCGAGATGGTGTAATTGAATTGGAAATGGGTGAAGTTCTTGCCCAAAAAGCTGCTTCACCATATCATGGGGGCCGGGTTGTTAAGAATTGCCCCTTTTCTTCTTTAATTGCATACGCTACTGAATTTCCTTATTTCTCAATATTTCGTTGATCTTTTTTAACTCTCTTTTGTTCTTTATACTCTTATTAGTTAAGCCCAACTTTATTATGAAATTAACTAAATACATAAGTAGGGGAACATTGACATTTAAATAAAACAAAATTAATATTTTTGTAACTTGAAATAAATAAACAATAAAAGCAAAGAAAAAAAACCAAAGTGAATATTTTAAATAAAAGGAAACAAAATAAAACGAACTGTGTTTTATAAGGCTAACCCCTTAACGGATGTATTTTCCTTTAAAATAACTAAAACTTTTTACACTGCAGAGTTAATTGTTTAAATAACTTTAAAAAAATTAACTGCTCACTTCTAAAATAATGTTTCGGCAGTTGTTTATAATATTACAACTGTTATGAGTACTTTTCGTTATTTAGTTGCTTAAATATCTGTGCTGTTTTTCTGCATTTTTCCATATACAAACATTGTAATTACAATTAAAAATAACAAATACTGAATACTACACAAACAAATGTCATGGGTAACGGTCAAACTTTCTTGAGTGTACTTTGAAGATAAAGCGTAGTTACGGTGTAACCAAATTACGCATTATTATTATTATTTATTATATTATAATCTCAGATTTAGACTCAGCGTATTTCGATCGGAGATATTAATTTATTAGCAACAAATTTCGAAGACATTTGTAATACATTTGGGCACTTTTATGTGAAAGTTAATTTTAATATAATTTTTTCGTAATTTCTTTTAGTTTCATTCAAAATTTGGAAGATATCTTCCAAGGAAGAAGTAATTGGCGAGATATAAAAAAACGAAAATTTTAATTTCCTTTTTTGTCATTTGTAAAGTATTTTTTATCGCAGAAATATGGATTTTTTATCACCTAGGTGATTTTTATTATCAGTTGTATTCAAAAAACGGTAGACTGAAATTGTTTTTTGTTTACCATTGACATCAATCACAAATGTTTTTCCCTTTTTGATATAACTTGAAATGGTTCCTTATATGGGGGTTGTAGTGATGGTCGAACAGCATCATCACAAATGAAAACGAAAGAAGATTGAAGTAGTTCTTTAGATTCATAGACCTTGTATTGACCATGCCTTGCTACTTTTTTGGCTTTTACATTCTGTATGTCTTCTTTGAGTTGTTTAATCCAATCTGAGTTAATTTTGTTTACCTTATAGTCAGCAACGCCAGGTAGCGTTAATTCCATACCACAAATTGAACTAATAGGAGATACTTTGAGATCTTAATTTAAAGAAGAACGCAAACCCAACATAACGATTGGCAAAACATCTGACCAACGAGCATGATAGTCGCACATAATAGATGACTTAAGAGTTCGATGCCAACGTTCGATTGAGGGTGATATGGTGTCGTATGTATTACATGAATTACTAGACGTTTGGCCTCAGGCCAGCGAGTAAATCTGTCACCTAATAGAGGAAGCGCTTCAATTAGGTGTAAACATACGGACAAACTTAAACCTTTAATCTGGAATGGGAAATTCTCCAATTGGACTCTTTATGTGACGTACAACTTTAGATTGTTGGCACTTGATGCATGATTTGGACCAATTTAAAACATCTTTTCGTATGCTTGGCCAAACGAATTCACCAGAATCATATCGGAAATCCTTCTTCGATGCCTTCTGTGTGGATATATCACAAACAATTTGTACGTCTCAATGTGGCATTTGCAACAGTTTAAGTACCAAATTTGTTGTGGATGATTGCTGTAATTGTTAAGCTTAAATCTTTTACCTGATCTTCAGCAAGAAGCGCATAATTCAGGGACACGGCATTGAAATAACCGGAGATATGCTTTTTCTGGACGTTGTTGGAATGCAAAAATCAGCGGCTTATGATCGTTATAGATACAAAATTATCGTCCTTTAAGAAAATGTTGAAAATATTTCAGGCAAGAATAAGCTGCAAGAAGTTCGCGATCATTAGCACTATATCGCTTTTGCGTTTCTGATGGAGCTTTTATGCTCCAACAATACGTTGTTGAAGTGCATTTCCCATACAGACGTCAGATGCATCAACCCATAGAGATGTTTCAGCAGAATCGACAGGATATGTAAGAACAGCAGAAATTTCTAATTGATTCCTACATTCTTCACAAGCACCACACAGTTCGGTTGTCCAATTGATGAGTCATTTATAATTTTTCTTTTGACCGATTTTTAGAGAATTTAATGTTACTTGAGCATCAGCTGCTTTGGGAACAAACCGTCGATAATTTAGAGTACCATGAAATCGGCTTAAATCGTGCATTGTTTTTGGCAAAGTACATTCCAAATTTACAGCTACACGTTCTGGATTTAATTTGAGACCATCTTGTGTAACCATATATCCCAAAAATTGCAGAGAAACCTTCCCAAATTCGCATTTATCGTAATTAACTCTCGAAATCGAGTAAACAATTGGTGAAGATGATCCTCGTGCACTTTATCATTATTATACGCAACATTGGATGACATTCATATCCATATAAGCATAACAAAAGTCTAGACTTCCCAAAACTTCACTAATGAAGCGCTGATTATATTGAGGCGAATGATCCATTCGTCTCAGTATAATGTGTGAGAGCATGTTTAACTGGTGGAATCTTTATACTAGGAGTTGTGACATCAGGAAACTCCATTTGGATGGCTTGAAACACCCCTTATTTTTCAGAAACGCTCCTGAGGGTAAAATTTTCGGGTGTTAAACCAATACTGAGCGCCTTTAGTTTTGTTGTTAATCAACTAAGCTGTTGTTCTTCATATCAACCATTACTCCACAGTGTTTGAGAATATCTGATCCTATAATTGGCCGAGTCGGCAACAATGAATGACCAAAGGAATCTTCGTCGAAGCTCAAGATTAGCATTGGGCCTGTTTGGAAATACATCACTGCGCTGCATCTGATGCGCATCGCGTTCGTAAAAGCATAAGTTGGCATCACTGCAAATGTCAGATGTTCGAAAAAGCATTACTAAAGCACAAAAATGGCTGATGCAATTCAAGAGTAAGTACAAAGTTTGCTATTTATTTAATGTTTTTCTTCAATTAATTTTTGCTTTTGTACTTTTTAGGATCGAGGCTTATGCCAAATTTAATAAATTATATAAATAAGGGTACGTTCGTAAATGCAGAAAACTTGCGCATCACTGCGGCAGTTATGGCATTTATGTTGCTGATGCGTGATCATCTGTTGCAGGTGCTTTCCTACTGCTCAACAACTGCACAGTTTACTTTTTAGAACCTTTTGCAAAAGATAAAAATACACAAAAAAAATAACAAATATTATTGAAAATCTTGATGGTAAAATGAAAACTTTTTGTTAACTTATAATAAAAAAAATATTAATAGAAAGATGAAACGACTTTTGATTATTAAAATGAAGACTGATTTCGTAATATTGCATCAGAAACTTTAATGATGCCATAGTTGCAAAAATTTGCGGCAGCACCATCAATTGTTTGCAAAAAAAAAAAACGTTTGACGTAAATCAGTGCTTTTAAGTGATGCTTTTTTGAACGTTTTACTTATATTATGCTGCAGTGATGCGCAACTACTGTATTTACGAACGTACCCTAAATGTCATCCAAATATTCTTGGATAGTCTAAAAGTAGTTCAAGACTTTTGTAATGCGCCTCTTCTTGGTCCATATATTTTTCATCAATAAATTTCTTTTTTTTTTTTTGTACTTTAAAAATCGTTTTTTTTTTTGTAAATTGCTCAATTTACAATCAATTTTACTTTCATCCAACTCACAAAACAAATTTATTATTAAATTTTCCATTTTAATGCTCATTCGTTCGAAATTGTACACAAACTGCGCAAAAAAACAAGCATCAGCTGATTCGCATCAGCATCGCAAACTAATCACCCCTGTGCGTCAGATGCAGCGCAGTGATGCATTTCCGAATAGGCGTATTAATAATTTTCTTACCGTATGTATGAATTTTAGTATCATTAGCAGCATATAGAACAAAACAATTATTTCTTGAAATTTGTTACGTGAAGTGCCTAGTTGTTTTCAGAAGATTTCAAGGAGCATGGTAAACGGCATTTATTCGCCTGAGAACCAAATTAATGATTCCAAGAAAAAGAGCTTAAAGAGGTGGAACGATTACGATTTTTCAGAGTTTCTGGGAGAACTTCTAGGACGACGTTGATATGCAGTATACAAAGCATAAATATTTGAAATTATTTCTTGTAATTTGTTTTCCTAAATAGCAATTCGATAATCACTTTTTTTAGAAACAGCATTTATGGTTATGTAATATACTGTAGGTTCTTCAGCAATCTGACTAACGTCAAAAAGGGAGGAACACGAACCGTATCACGACATATTTCAACAATGCTGCTTTTAGAGTCTTATGTTTATTTTCTGCTGTAGGCTCTTCAACAATCTGACTCACGCCGAAAAGGGAGGAACTCGAACCGTATCACGACATATTTCAGACGATGAAGCAGTATGAAAATCTTCCGAACTCTCAACCGACATAATGATAAAAATGTATTAAAATTTACTAGCGAATATTGCGAATTTTCCTAATAACTTATTCACACACTTAGCAGGCAGCTGATAACACAAACACTTTTTAATATTTAAATCAATAAACAGAATTATGAGTTACAATATAAGTAAATAATAAAATTACCTAATATAAATTAAAGTTACAAATAAGCAAATATTAAAGTTAAATATAAATTATAGTTACGAATACGCGTATTAATAATTTTCTTACCGTATGTATGAATTTTAGTATCATTAGCAGCATATAGAACAAAACAATTATTTCTTGAAATTTGTTACGTGAAGTGCCTAGTTGTTTTCAGAAGATTTCAAGGGGCATGGTAAACGGCATTTATTCGCCTGAGAACTAAATTAATGATTCCAAGAAAAAGAGCTTAAAGAGGTGGAACGATTACGATTTTTCAGAGTTTCTGGGAGAACTTCTAGGACGACGTTGATATGCAGTATACAAAGCATAAATATTTGAAATTATTTCTTGTAATTTGTTTTCCTAAATAGCAATTCGATAATCACTTTTTTTAGAAACAGCATTTATGGTTATGTAATATACTGTAGGTTCTTCAGCAATCTGACTAACGTCAAAAAGGGAGGAACACGAACCGTATCACGACATATTTCAACAATGCTGCTTTTAGAGTCTTATGTTTATTTTCTGCTGTAGGCTCTTCAACAATCTGACTCATGCCGAAAAGGGAGAAACTCGAACCGTATCACGACATATTTCAGACGATGAAGCAGTATGAAAATCTTCCGAACTCTCAACCGACATAATGATAAAAATGTATTAAAATTTACTAGCGAATATTGTGAATTTTCCTAATAACTTATTCACAAGACACACTTAGAAGGCAGCTGATGACACAAACACTTTTTAATATTTAAATCAATAAACAGAATTATGAGTTACAATATAAGCAAATAATAAAATTACCTAATATAAATTAAAGTTACAAATAAGCAAATATTAAAGTTAAATATAAATTATAGTTACGAATACGCATAATAAAGTATGCCCGCGTTATAAACCAAAAATAATAAAAAAGGGCAAAACAAAAAAAAAACGTAAGCATGTTTTAACAGGTTCTTCCAGCAATGTCACATTTATTAAAAATATAATTAGCTATAATTTCATGCACTTTTTAGTTTCTGGTAGAATGTGTCACATGTTTCTGTGCAGCGGTCTGTGCATAGGGTAAGTAGTTATTTAAATATTTTACGGGGGCATTCCTCGAACGTTTCTATGACCCATATTTGTGTCTAGCGTTCTGTGTATACATAAGCTAAGTATTTGGTATTGAAAATGAGCAAAATCGGTTCAGCGGTAAAAAAGTTATCGAGTTAAAATGTGCAGGTACCTCTAAGTTTTCCATTCAAATTTGTGTATTTTGTACAATTTCATAGAAGCGACTGGCAAGTATTTTTTTCTCTTGTTTTTTAACCAGTCCCTTAGAATTGAATAATATTTTATCTTCACCTCAAAAAATTTTGTTCAACTCAAATTTTTTTACAACCACAAAATTTGTTTTCAAATCCATACAAATTTTTCACCTCTACAATTTTACTTCTAAAGTTTTTTACATTATTTGTATCAAAACCAGTGAGAAATAATTTTTAGGAATTGAGCCTTTTTTTACTTGTTTTATGTATGAAAACAGACATGGAAAGGACGTTTGATAGTACATTCATGCCATACAATTAATGTGTTTCGAATAGTAAATTTCCTAAAATCGTATATTTTTAATTGATAGATTTCTTTTATAATTTTTCAGGAAAAATCAGTAACTAAGTAAGATTCTACAAGCAGCTTTAGCCAACACATTCACATATAAATGCAATTGATGTATGTCCCAAATATATGACATACGTTTTATCTTAGAAAAAATATATCAAAAACTTATGTGGCATATATGTTACACAATATTTTTCTTCATGAGTCTACACGTATTAAATTTAATAAACATTAAAGAAACAAAACAAAAAACTTAAAAAGTTTTGAATTAAATAATCAAAACAAAAAATAAGTCAAGTAAAGAAACAAAACAAAAAACGTAAAGGTTTTGAATTAAATAATCAAAACGGAAAAACGATTAAGTAAAGAAACAAAACAAAAACACTAAGAAAAAGTTTTAAATTAAAAAATCAAAACAAAAAAAAAAGTTAAAGTAAAGAAACTAAACAAAACAACATTAAAATCTTTTGAAATAATCAAAAAAAAAAAAAAAAAATTTCTAGTAAGGAAAAAACAAAACCGCGTAATAATTAAAAACACAAACAAGTTTAAAAAAACGGGTAGTAAAGTGTAAGTCGATAAAACGTAACGAGGCAAAAACGGCATTGCAAAAATAAAAATTAAACAAAACTGAGCAAAACTGAATTCAGGGCTTTGGATGTATATATTCGAGTGATAAGGATGTTTGTGACATTTAAGGATGTTTGTGATCCAGAAACTTTCCCGAGGCATACACGTCATTCCTTGACTTAAGCTATTTGAACTGGCAGACAACATCTTTTCAAACACTTCCGCCAAAATTACGAAATAATATAACGGAGAAAGAGACTAAGCTCGACTTACATCCATCACATATATCTTGGTAATATAAAGCAGATTAAAAAACATTCATATAAGGTCCTTGTTTCTATAGGTTCCAATTTTCTGATGCTCATTGGGGGATTTTTCATCATATTTACAGTCCTGATATATTTTAAATGTAGGAACCGTTGGAGAACACAGGAAATATCATCCGCGATTAACTTTCCTGAGGTTAGGATCAACTACCCATAGGTTTCCTAACTGATCAGCGGGACGCCGATTCTTGAATTAACACATTTGGTGAATATTCCTAATAGTTTATTCTATTCAGTAAATACAGTTAATAACACCCAGAACATAAAACACAAGACACACACTTAGCAGACAGCTGGCACAAACTCTTTTTTTATATTTAAATCAATTATGAGTCAAAATATAAGCAAATACCAAAATAAGCATTAGAGTTAAGCCATAATCCATAAGGGCGTATATTGTGACCGAGTTGGTGCCACTATAAAGCGTGACTGGCATCATACGAAAATATGATTCACCCTCGTCTTTGTGGTTGTTGAGAGCACTCACTATGCTACTAGTTGGCAGTCCTTCATTGTGAAAAGTTCATTATGTTGAACATCCATTTACACCACATTGTGTCTGAAATTAGCACCTACGTCTGTGATTACCTAGGCAAATGCGGCATAAATGTTTGGATTTCCACCTATCAGCTGTAAAAAAAATTCTTAAATTCCTTGCACTGAGTCAATTTATGTGTGTCATTGCATAAAACAGACTTTTGTTGTGGTCCTTGTGTCGAGAAAGCTATATGAGTGTTAAAGTGACTTAGCCTTTTATGTGGTTTCTTCTCGTTACCAGTTTCAAATACAGCAACGGTCACTCTGCATGTTATGGAGTACATCTGAAAAATCCTTCAAATTTGAACGGGGTATAATCCTTGAATACATGCCAATTGAAGTACAGTATCAGGTGATTATTTATCTACTAATTCCTGTAAAAGAGTCGGCATGCACGAATTGCAGACAGTGGCTTGATGTATCATTATCATGCAAAAGATCACATTTATGTTTTATAAACTCCTGTCTCAATTGCACCTTTCGCAAGCCCAAACAAAAAGATCATCACCCTCTATGTCACAACAGCTGTTGTAGTATCATCCGGGTCAATGCACACTGGGCACGTTGTAGTTATATTTGCAGTAGTCGCCAAATTCTTATGTGTAATAACTGCACGTTTGATTCTGATCGTTTACTTCATACGACTGACATTTATTTATTCTTTCTTATTGCTATTTACATTGTATATTAATACTAATACATAGGTATGTATAACTGTTACGAAAATCTGCATGAATATGACACTTCTCTCCCCTCTAATTTGTAAATCGGTCATTATACATTGTTAATTCTAAATATATTAATTTAATTACCAAAATATTAATAGTATTTACTTTATAGAACATAAATCAATGTTGAATTCAATAGAATAACCATTATAATAAAATACTCATCTTGAAATAAAAATTTTAAATTTCTTCTATTAGCTTCATAGGCTTTTTCCTTTCTCTATTAGACCGACGTATGGTTTCACCTACGGCTTCATCCTGAATAGCTTCTGAAGTAGCAGGCACATTATCTGGTATAGTAATACCAATATCTGGTACGTCTTCATTGGATTCAGCTTCTTGTTCATTAGAAACCGTTGTTCGTTGCTGTTGAGTTGTTGGTAATAAATAATTATCGCGTTAAAAATGATTAGGTATTGGTCGAGGAACTGATTGATTGTTGGTTGAATTATCCGTTGAACTGTTGGAAATGTTTACCTTCTTTTGCCATTGTGGTTCTTGAAGCATTTCGCCAACTTTACGAATCTCGTCTACATGCCTCTTCCATATTCTACCATCATCTAATATTATATTGTAATGCAGTTCACCTAATCTTGCCTCTATTATACCAAAACGCCATTTAATTTTATGAAGATAATCACGTACCGCGCCCTTTTCACCCACAGAAAATGTTTTTGTAGTTTCCATGAAGTCGTAGTTGTTATTATTTTTTGGTAAAAGCAAATCTAATCGCGAATTTATTTGGCGATTAAACATTGCCATCGCTGGAGATTTTCCAGTTACTGGATGAATTGAACGTCTGTACGCTAATAATATTTTTGATAATTCAGCGTTCATAGTATTTGCAGTACACTTTGCTGCTGCTAATTTGTTCTTAATTGTTTGTACGTACCGCTCGGCTTGACCGGATGATACGGTGCTCCTTGCTTATGCACAATGCCATTTAAATTTAGAAAATGTTTAAATTCTGCTGAGTCAAATTGGCGGCCATGGTCGCTAACAAACACATTTGGTGTGCCAAATGTTGAAAAAATTGCCCTGCATTTTTGAATTATTGTTTCTGTTGTCATATTTGAGACTACGCGTACTTCCGGCCATTAAATGTAGGCGTCAATCAAAACAAAAAAATATTTTCCTAACACTGGGCCGGCATAATCCGCGTGCACTCTTTCGAAAGGTTTACTTGGCGTTCCCCATCCACGTATTGGCATCACTTTTTTAGGATCACGTCGTGTTGACTGACATGCAAAACAATTTGTCACCACTCTTTCGACATCTTTATCGATATTGTTCCACCACACGTAAGCTCTTGCCAGACTTTTCATTCTTGACATACCGAAATGAGCAGTATGTAACTCTTCTAATACCTTCTCGCGTAACCTTTTGGGTACATAAACACGCATACCTCTTAGAAGGCATCCATCATGTAGAGTGAATTCTATTTGTGGTATTCCGAAACGATTTTTACTATTACAATCTCGACCGTATTTTAAGCATTCCACCAATTTTAGTACTTCACCCTCGGATTTTGTTTCAATTTTAAGCTCCTTTGCCGTAACTGGTAGATTATCAATGTATTCTTCCTCGATGACATAAACTTCTTCAGTGAATTTATACGATTCAGAATTTGGTAAACGTGACATAGCATCCGCGTTAGCGTTTTCCTTGGATTTTTTTAACTTGACTGTGTAGTCGAACTGTTCCAAGAACAAAGCGTAATGCTGCATACGTGTAGAAGACAGTGTTGATAATCCCTTACTTGGTGAAAATATTTGGGAAATCGCCCGATTATCTGTAACGAGAGTAAATTTTCTCCCATATAAGTATTGGTGAAACTTACGTATACCGAAAATGACTGCATATGCTTCCTTGTCAATCTGAGAATAACGTTGCTGCACTTTATTGAGTGTCTGCGATGCAAATTGTACCGGCCTATCAGAACCATCATCGTAAACGTGACTCAGGACGGCTCCCACTCCAATAGGACTTGCATCCACAGCTAATACTACGGGTCGTTTTGGGTCATAATAAACGAGTATTGTTCCGGACTGCATTTGTTGTTTAATTTCATTAAAAGCGTTGTCACATTTTTTTGTCGAATTAAAAAGGCACCTCATTTTGCAGAAGTCGATTTAGAGGATAAACTATATCGCTTAAATTTTTAACGAATCGACCATAGTAGTTGAACAGACCCATAAACGCACGCACATCATCTTTACTGGCAGGTTTTTTGATTTGTTGGATGACATCGATTTTACTCTTCATACGTTGAATGCCATCTTTATTAATAACATATCCACAGTAGGTAATACTCTCTTTCAAAAATTCAGATTTTTCCAGATTGACCCTCATGTTGTATTTTTGAAGACGATTTAATACTTCATCAATACGCCGTATATGGGTTTCATCATCTGGAGCTGTAATTTTAATGTCATCTAAAAAGACTGACACACCTGGTATATCACACAATAGTTGTTCCATTAACCGCTGCCACTTAGCCGGTGCACTGGCAACTCCGAACATCAAACGGGTTGGTTGATATAGCCCCTTGTGGGTACTTAACGTTAACAGGTGTCTGTCACTTGGATGAACTTCTAATTGTAAATAAGAGAGATCAATTTTGGAAAATTTTGTACCACCAGCCATCTTGCTGAACAATTCATCGATGGATGGCAATGGGTGTTCGTCGACTAGAAGTGCTGGATTAAGGGTAACCTTATAATCACCACAAATACGAATATAACCGTTCTTTTTGGGTACCACCACAATTGGCGTGGCCCATTCACTCGTGTCTACTTTAACTAGTAAACCGTCAGCTACCTCCCTTCGTCGACTAGAAGTGCTGGATTAAGGGTAACCTTATAATCACCACAAATACGAATATCACCGTTCTTTTTGGGTACCACCACAATTGGCGTGGCCCATTCACTCGTGTCTACTTTAACTAGTAAACCGTCAGCTACCTCCCTTTCCAGTTGTTTTTCCACAGCCTCCATCAACGGGAACGGCACTCTTCTGGCACGAATAAATTTTGGTGTAACGTTTTGCTTTACATAAATGCGAGTTTGTAAATCTTTAATTTTTCCGACAAATGGAGAAAATACGGTGGGGTATTTCTGTTTTAAATCATTTACTCGGAATTGTTCTATTTGATTTACCCATAAACTCTTATCTGTTGTTAAAAAAACTTTATTCCAATCTAAAGTAATTTGTCGTAGCCACTCTCTGCCACGCGTTTATTTTTCTGTTGTTAATTTTTACCTTCACATACACATAACCAACAACTGTTAATGGTTGTTCACAAAAACTACTCAGTTCCAAATCTGATTTATAAACTTTTGTACTAGGAGGCACTATCTTTTACTCGGAATTGTTCTATTGATTTACCCATAAACTCTTATCTGTTGTTAAAAAAACTTTATTCCAATCTAAAGTAATTTGTCGTAGCCACTCTCTGCCACGCGTTTATTTTTCTGTTGTTAATTTTTACCTTCACATACACATAACCAACAACTGTTAATGGTTGTTCACAAAAACTACTCAGTTCCAAATCTGATTTATAAACTTTTGTACTAGGAGGCACTATCTTTTTGGCATCTTTACAATTCATTAATGCAACTAGCGATCCTGAATCCAATTCAAACTCAATTAAATTTCCATTTACCCTAAAATTATATAGAAATTTATCCCGCAGATTACAAAGATCCCCGATTGCCTCGATTTTGAAAAGATCTTCCACTGCACCACATGTTATTTCTTCAATTTGATTTAATTGTTGCTTTTTTTCTTTAAAGCACATTTTGCGAAGGTGTCCCTGTTTTTTACAAAAGTGACATTTTTCTTTTATGTATATACACTTATCTGCCAAATGTGAAGCACTGCCACATCGAAAACACTTTTGTTTGTTATTGTTTAATTCGCCGCTGTTTATTTTCTTCTTCTTTGTTTCTCCTTTTTTGTTCTTTTCAAACACCTTATTAACATAGCATTTGTCTATGTTTTTCTGCTGAAGCTCCTTCCCTCCTTTTTCAGCTAACTCATATGCGGTCGCCATATTAATATCTTCTTCTATATTCAACGTTTTCTTTTCCAATAAACAATGTTGTATTTTGTTGTCCAACAATCCGAAAACGAATTGATTTCTCAAGGCTACATTTAAATGCGAACCAAAGTTACACCCGACCGCTGACCTACGTAATGCCACTGCAAATTCTGCACACGTTTCATCCGATTTTTGCTTACGCAAATTAAAACGGAAATTTTCCAATAACTCGTTAGGCTTTGGGTCGTAGTGTTCTTCCAATATTTGTACAATTTCAGCAAATTTCATATCCTCGGGCACCTTTGGAATAACCTTATCACACAAAATGTTATATGTTTGTGCTCCCACGAAATGAAGCAACAACCGTTGATGCTTAGCACTTTGGCATTCGTACAATTCCAATGCCATTTTAAAACGTTTTACCCAACGCGACCACGTTGATTTTGTAGAATCAAAAGGCTCGAAACTAAAAACGAAACCGCCTCTTTCACTTGGGCTTTATCCTCGTTACCCATTTTAAGCCGGCAATTCTTGTACTGTAAAAAGTTTTACCGCGTTAAAATATATAATTTCGTTTTTTATATCACACGTGAATTTTCCTTAGAACTCGTCGCCAAAATCTGAAATAACTGCACGTTTGATTCTGATCGTTTACTTCATACGACTGACATTTATTTATTCTTTCTTATTGCTATTTACATTGTATATTAATACTAATACATAGGTATGTATAACTGTTACGAAAATCTGCATGAATATGAGATTATGGTTATAAGATTTTTAAAGAATTTTAAAGTAAAAAAACCAAGCTTTAATAGCTAACTGTATGTCATCGTTTTAAAAATCTATAAGCGATATATTTATTAATTAAATAATCCATACATTAAATAATATTTTACCTTAGTTTTTTATAATTCAGCTTTTAAAATTTTTCATGACGACCACAATTATATATTATATTAATAAATGGCGAAATAACTGCCAATGTATATTATAAAATATTATATTTCCGCTTATTAGCTTGTTAGCAATAATTTAAGTAGAAATTAAGTATAAAAATCGAATAAAATGTTTAACAAAATTAGTTCTCTTCAAACGTACAGGCATATTTGTTTTTACAGTGTACAGCAAAAGTCATGGCAACCTAGCTATAATAAAGAAATCTTTTGTAATTTATAAAAAAATACGCAACAAAAGTTATGATACTTATTTTTATTTAATGTTTTAACTTATATACTATAACAAATTAAAATAATATTTCAGTTATGTATCTAAAAAATAAATAAAGTAATTAAAGATCACGGTAACTTCATATTTTTGCACAGCAGAAGTCATGATACCCTTGAAAAAATAACAAAACTTTATTAACATTTTGTGTTTTTTGAACTGGACTGCTTTACCTAATACTTAACAGAAAATGCCTTAAGTCTTAAAACTTCAATCAACCATGTCGGCATTGAGGGTACAAGCTTTTTCGTATATTTGAACCCATTTAGTCAAAAGTACTTTCTTAAGCTGGGCTTTATTATAAATTGTGTGATTTCGTATGCGTTTTTCGAAATTATCCCACAAGTGATTAATAGGGTTTAAATCGGAACTTTGAGGTTTTCAGCATTTGGGTGTGTTATTTGCGATCCACATCTTAACGTCTGCTGGTATATGCTTATGATAATTGTTCTGTTCAAAGTAATAACTATCTCGAATATTCAGTTTTCAGCACTCTGATTAAAATGTTCTTTCAGAATGTTCATGTAAACTGTTTTGTACATTGTCTACTCAATGAACACTAAATTGCCAACACCGACAGCTCATTACTCCACTCTCATACTTCAAAGTTTTTAAAATATTCTTTGGATTTAGCTAGTCGCATTTTTTGCACCACACCAATTCGCGTCTGTCAGATCCAAAAACTATTTGGTGACTATTATTATTTTTCGTTATTTTATTGCTCTCTTTTCTCAACATTTTAAAACATTACTTTATTTCACTTCTGTCATAAACAAATGCTTCTTAAATATTTGGAAAGTACCGTTACATTTTTTTGAAAGGGAATCACCAAAAGTCTAAGGAATGCCAACAGTTTTGAAATAAAATTTTATAGAGTAAATATAGGTTTATGACTAGGGGTACCATGACTGTGGGTTTCTGTGGGTGGCATGGGGATGTGGGATACCAAGCCACGGTCTGATCGACTTTAACTTGGCTAAGCCCAGTACTTATCTTGGCCTCTCCTGCATCTCAAGTGGACACATACCTCCTCGTGGTGCCACCTGGGGTAGCTGCTTTAGACACCCGTTTTAAAGTAGTGAGCTAATTTGTGCCACGAGTTAGTTCACCATAAGAACTTAAAAAACATGGTTGGGGCGTTGCACTTGTAATTCACCCTCACAAAAAAATAACCTACAATGAAAGATGGAAAGAATAGAAAACGGCTCCCTACAAAAGTTGACATCCACCGCAAACGAATAAAGGACCATGTTAATGCTAAAAGTTCTACGCTGTCCTTTTGCATTATCCCCGTTACGAAAACCCTAACAGTCTATAGTCGTTGCGTTACCAATGGTAAAAAAGATACAAAGTTATCGATCCTTTTAGCTTTTTATAACATTGGTAACTACTTTAATACTCTTACTAAAAAAAACATTACTAATAAGAAATGTCAAAACAGTAAAAATGTCGCAGATGCTGTTTCCGTAGAAATATGATTGAATTTTTTTCTTTTTGTCAAGCCGTTGTTCATACTGGTAAGATTGTACTCCTGAATTTGTTCAAATAAAATATTCCAATTTTTTTCCTAATTTCCTTTGTTTTATTTCTTTCATATTGGCATATTTTATTCTATTTTCCTGAGAAACAAATTCAACTGGTGACTTTGTTTCTCTGCTCAGAGTGTAATTCCTAGATTCCATCCCCCACCACTTGCTGCGATTCAACATATTTATTGGTCCCATCGAACCAGATAACCTAGTGGGGAAAAACTGAAGAACAAAAAAATTGAAGAAATTTCATCAACAGCATCTGCATTGAACATAACAACAACGTTTAAACAGGTTCGTTTGTTTTTGCTTTTTTTTCCTATACCATTGCGTTTGATAGTGCACATTAGTTAGTTTTTTTTACTTTTGTTAATTTCTCTTCGCTTGATGGCACAGCGCGGGTAGCTACCATAAAAAATTAGTTAAAATAATAAAGAAAAAAAATTAAAATACATATTCCAAACATTAAATTAATCATCTAAATATCGGAAATTAAATTAAGTTTAATTAAAAGTTAAATAAAGAAATTAAATTAATTTTTTTTAAGATACATAACTAAAAGTGATATACGAAAATTAGAACTCGGGAAAAATTAACCAAAAAATAATACACACAAGAACAAATTTCAACAACAACAGAAAAAAATATAATAAAAAATTGAGCCGAGAAATTCAAGCCAGGAAAAGAGGAAGGTTCCATCATCCTTAACTAAGGAAACCTATAATTCCTTGGAGGGTGAGAAAATTAAGTACTAGCTGCTTAATTTTCCATACAAATTGGTGAGTTCCTTGAGATTTTCACGTAAAGTGCGTAAGAAGGATCCATTAGAAAAATAAAATAAAATAAAAGTACATGAGGTGTTTCTGGTTTTATTCATATACAACAAACAAAATTGTTGGATACTTTTCACACCTAGTGTACATATGATAAATTCCAAAAGTTAACATCCATTTTTATTTTTCTTATTTTGGCGCGCTTTTTCTTCCAGGTCATGTTATGATCATTTAATGTATGTAACATCATTTTCCCCTCCTTTTACAGCTCTAGTTACATTTAACATTACAAAATACTTCTTCCCCACACTCCCCATCTGCAGAAGTCTTACATATCTAAACACATTTACATTTTGTTTAAAGGTTAAAAGAGTAAACTCTTCTGGTGTCGTTTAATTTCAATGGAAATACTCTCTTAATGAATATTTCCCCTTTTCGATCATTACTCTTTTAACTTCACCATTTACACAATTATAAGAGGTCGAACTTTCTCTTAATTATTGTATTTTACTTTATCCACACCGACCCCGCTGAGAACAAATGGTGCTGTTTAAAACTCTTCATAAGTTTTTTTTGTATTGAGTTTTACATGTGTTTTAATAGTTAGACCTTTTTATTTTGTTTACATTCTTTTTTTTGCCATTTATACTTGTTTGCTAAAAGTTTATTTTGTTCTCCAAATTCTGAAGCAAATATTTTTGCAAGAAGAATAAAATTCCTACAACTCAACAAAAGGTCGACGAACTTTAACGTTTTTTATAATTCCCTTTGTAGATACTTTTTTCTTTAAAATAAATATCGCCGGCTGAAATTTGGAAAGGCATAAAAGCATTTTTAATTCCCCTGGTAAAAGGAAAAGTAATCTAAATAAGAACATATAAATATTTTATGATTGTTCTGTAACAAAATTATTAAAGACAAAATTAATCCAGAATTAATTAATTAATTAATTAATTTTCCGTTTTTTAAATAGTTTTCGGCGTTGCCTCTGTGAATGAACATAATTAAAATTATTAATTACAATTATAAGTCATTTTAATTCCATTCAAATTACGGCTTCTGTGTCAATTCTTCCCGGCGTATATTACTTGGTTTGCTTCCTATTTCCACAATATTTGTACACTCAAAACCATAAGTTTAGTTAGATCTAGGGAGTGTAAATTTACCTAGTTGTAAAAAAAAACCCTAATTAATGTTAGAACTTTTTTTATTGAACTCAGGGTTCAGCGAGCCATTGTAGAGTTCCAATTTTAGCTAAGTTTAATTTTTTTATTTTTTTTTTTTTTATCACATCAATTTTGAGAGTTGGTTTGGTACACAAAAGTATCATAAAATTTTAAGTAATTAAAAATAGTTGCTTAAATTAAAACTCGAATTTCAATAATTCCACAAAACCACAAGGTTTTTCTGCTCATAAATTCTATAGCTGGTGCCTAAGTAATTAAAAATATTTGTTTAAATTTAAATTTGGTTTTCAACAATTTTTTTTGGTTGAGAAATTTGTAAATTACTGATATAATCTTTTTTTTAAATATACAAGAGGTGTGTGATATTACACATAGAATTTTGCAATTTTCTACTGTGTACCGAGTTCCAATCGTTTTCTTAATTTTTCAAATACCTTGTACTTATCAAAAACTAAATTGTTCTTGAACAAAAATTCATTTCGACTCGATTAGCATTGCCTTCCCAAATCGGCTGAGTCAGTCTAGGCGTCTAAATTTTTATCAAATCTGGTGTATATTTACTACCTTTGTCTGTTAAAATTTAACTGCCTTAGTTCGAGCCACACCCAAACATACACAGGAAGTTCTGAACCAATAAAATTTTTTTTTTTTTTTTGTTTTTTTTAAATTCAAAGTCAACTTCTAACACTCTTTTTGTTTGAAATTTTTCACAAGG
Organism: Eustalomyia histrio; assembly: GCA_949748255.1. NCBI lineage: Eukaryota > Metazoa > Arthropoda > Insecta > Diptera > Anthomyiidae > Eustalomyia > Eustalomyia histrio. The sequence continues at coordinate 12,879,093 of OX456528.1, forward strand.
TATCATAAACTTTAAAATTTTAAAAAAAAAAAAATTTTTTTTTGAAATTTTTGAAAGTTTTTCAAGTAAAATTTTTTAATTAAAATTGAAGTGACACACCAAAATTACAACACAAAGTTCATTTTGATTACAAATTCCATTGTTGGTGCCCTTTTTAAAAAAAGAAAATTTTCTTTTTTTTGGATAAATATATATTCAAGTGCTATTAAGTTTAAGCCTAACTTAAACTTAAATCTAGCTTAAATTTCAATTGAATCCCTTGCGACTTTTTGCCTGCTCTGAGATTTCTTTGTACTTCAAGATGTCGCTCGATAATTTTATTCGGTTAGCGGATAGCATCGTTGAATTTGACTATGATTTTTCTGACAATCGCTACCCTGTTACCTCGTTCCATGCAATCGACGTACATCGCTCTGAATTAAAGACTACCTGGTCGAGAGTCAAAGAGGCATATGAGAAGTTTCTCTTTGATATCGAGAACTCGGATGAGCAGGATGGTGAAACAGAAAACATAGAGTCGTTTAAGGTCAAGTATAAAAGTACTTATATTACCTATTGTAATCTGCTTGCCAAGTTATCCGAGCTTTACGAGACTAAACGATCTGAGTCTCCTCCCAAAGCTGACCTTCCCAGTCCACCACTTGCTGCTACAGCAGCATATGACACAGCTTCTCCAAGGTCTTCAAATTTTAATAGCTTCCACCTCCCTCCGTGCGATATTGAAGATTTCCATGGCGATTACATATCATGGCCTACCTTCCGTGACATGTTCACCGCTATATATATCAAAAATTCTCGACTCAGTCCCGTGGAAAAATTGTTCCATTTAACGAATAAAACTCAAGGTGAAGCACGGGAAATAGTTAAAAAAAGCCCACTGACTAATCAAGGGTTTGATTTGGCATGGACAAATCTTTGTGCTCGGTTTGAAAATCGCAAAGTGTTAGTCAATGGGCAGCTAAGGACCCTTTTCAATCTTCCCACAATAATTTCCGAATCAGGAACAGCAATTAAACAGCTTCAACGCGATATAAACTCCTGTATCTCCACTCTTCAGATTTACGATATAGATATTGACAGCTGGGATCCGATATTTGTATACCTTTGCTCAAACCGACTTCCATATACTACTCTTAATCTCTGGGAACAGGGCCTGAGCGATAAAACGTCTATCCCGAAGTGGGTCGATCTGGATAAATTCCTGACGAATCGCTATAGAACTTTAGAATCAGTTGCTGAGATCCGTAATACGACTAACACAAAATCCACGGACTCTAGATCTAAACCTTCTCCCAAAAACGTTAAAACTTTTCAAAACAATGTTTCCGATCCGAAGTGCCCATTGTGTCCTAAAGACTTACATATCATTCGTAAATGCCCTCGTTTTTTGAACATGAATTATGCACAAAGGCTTTCAGAAATCAAAAAGCAAAGCTTATGCCTGAACTGCTTCTCCAAAACGCATGTTGTCAAGAATTGTACCAGCAAGAACAGCTGCTTTAAATGCAATAAACGCCATAACACTTTACTTCACAAAGATGGTGACAGTTCCAATTCTGCTTTTACTTCGCAGTCACCTAATACCAGCACCAATTCTAACTTGAACCCACGCTCAGCTCCATTTTCTACTCAATCCGATTCTAATTCAATACAGTCCATTAATAGTTCGGCAGCTGGCGTAGTTCAATCTTGTTTTGCTTCTAATTCTAGGGGTGTTTTATTAGGTACTGCAATAGTAAATGTTTGCCATCTACATGTGAAATATAAAGCCCGGGCACTTATCGATTCCGGATCTGAAGGGACCTTTATTTCTGAACGTTTGTTCAACCTTTTGAAACTTCCCTTCGAACGGACAAATGCTCAAATTTCAGGGCTAAACAATACTATTTCTGCTAACGTACAACGAAAATGCTCCTTTGTTCTCGGTTCCACAGTAGACGATAATGTCGAAATATCTGTTGATGCTTTAGTTGTTCCACGATTAGCAGGCAATCTTCCGTCCCAACCCTCCGATTCTTCACTCTTTTCAAATCTTCCGCAGATGCAGTTAGCAGATCCACAATTTTACAATAGCTCCAAGATCGACATCTTGATAGGTGGTGATCTGTTTCCGTCGATCATGCTCTCGGGCATTAAGCATGAAGTCTGTGGCTCCTTAATGGCACAAGAGACTGTATTCGGCTGGATATTAACTGGACCTGTTTCACTCTGCTCATCTCCCTCCTTTTCCACAGTAGCATCATTTGTCTGTGAAATTTCATTAGCCAAAGAAATTTCACGGTTTTGGGAGGTGGAGAATCTTCCGCGGAAGAACTTTATGTCCGATTCAGATAAATTTTGCGAAGATTTGTACTCCAGGACAACTAAAAGAGATTCGGACGGAAGATACATTGTTTCACTCCCATTCAAAGAAGGGTATCCCGAAAAACTACACATTGGTCAATCTAGGATAAGTGCAATGGCACAGTTTTTTAGAAATGAAGCTAGATTGCTTAAAAATCCATCCTTTAAACAAGAATATGATCAAGTTGTTCAAGAATATGGACAATTAAATCACATGTTCAAAGTGCCTTGTCCTGGTTTCCTCAAATTTCCATTGAATTACTACCTACCACATCACGCTGTTATTAAACCAGAAAGCACCACCACACAAGTTCGTGTGGTTTTTAATGCGTCTGCTCCTTCTTCCAACGGGTTAAGTCTAAACGATATTCTCCATATAGGTCCGATTCTGCAAAATGACTTAACTCTATTGATCCTTAAATGGCGAATGTTCCGATATGTGTTCAATGCGGACATCCAAAAGATGTACAGACAAATTTTAGTCAATCCAGAACACACTCCTTTCCAGCGAATCATATTCCGAAACGATCCAAGTGATATTGTCCAAGATTACGAATTGAAAACTGTAACATTCGGAGTCAATTGTGCTCCATATTTAGCGATTCGGACCATTATCCAGCTAGCTGAAGATATTAAATCCATTTATCCGATGGCTAGCAATATTCTTCGGAATTATATGTATGTTGATGACGTACTGGCTGGTGCTCATACGATACCAGATGCGTTGATAGCAAAGAATGAGCTTATCCTAGCTCTTCAATCAGCAGGATTTTCACTGAGAAAATGGACGGCTAATTCCAAAGCTATTATTGCCGATCTTCCACTGGATCATCTACTTAATGAAGATTTCCTCGAATTTGATGACAGCAGCACGGCGAAAACCCTAGGAATCCGTTGGAATGCTCTATCGGATTCATTCTACTTCACAGCCAAACCTTTTCCGGAGACTTCCACATTTACAAAACGAGAAGTCCTATCTCAAATTGCAAGACTGTTTGATCCAGCTGGATGGTTATCCCCATGTGTTGTACTAGCAAAAATCATAATGCAAAGGATATGGATGGACGGAACCGATTGGGATGAAGTCCTCTCTCCAGAGTCCCTTTCTCAGTGGAAAAACTTTCAATCCAATTACCCGGCTATTAATTACATACAGATTCCTCGATGGCTCGATTTTACTCCAAATGCTGAAATCCAATTCCATGGTTTCTGCGATGCGTCTGAAAAAGCATACGCAGCAGCATTATATATCCGCATAGTATCCGATGATTCCATATCCACTCACTTGGTTTCGTCAAGAACCAGAGTAGCTCCTGTTAAGACTCTATCCATTCCGAGATTAGAGCTTTGTGGAGCTGTTCTCCTCGCTGAAATGTTAGACAATCTTATTCCAAAATTAGATGTCGAGAAATACTCTATTTTCTGCTGGACTGACTCCACTATTGTCCTTTCCTGGCTAGCGAAACCTCCTTGTTCTTGGGTGACCTTTGTTGCAAACCGAATTGCAAAGATTGTTCAGATAATTGATCCACCTCACTGGCGTCATGTCACTTCAGAAAATAATCCTGCCGACTTAGCTAGCCGTGGTATTTTTCCTCAAGAGCTTATTGATAATGATCTCTGGTGGCATGGTCCACCGTGGCTGCAAGATTGTAATACCAACTGGCTTAGTCGTGAGTATCCGGTATTTCCAGAAACCGACATAGAAAAAAAACCAATAAAGGTTCACTTTACGTATTTTCAAAATTTTAATGATATTTTGGAACGTTTTTCTTCCTATTCAAAAGCTATGCGAGTCATTGCTTATATTTACAGATTTTATTATCGAACACATCCAAAATATCGCTCAAATTTTTGTAAAGAATCGACTATGGTTACTAGTTCTGAAATCGTGGCTGTACGTGACAGACTTATTAATATTTGTCAGAAAGCTTTCTATCCAAACGAGTACAAAGCACTTTCTTCCAAACAGTCGATAGCTTCTTCTAGTTCGATCCTTAATTTGAATCCCTTTCTAGACAAGCAAGGGCTAATCAGATCTTGTGGCAGACTTGAATCCTCTTCTGGACTTTCGTACAATGAAAGGCATCCCATAATACTCCCTTACAATTGCCAATATTCTCGATTGCTAGTCAAGTTTGTTCATGATATCACCCTCCATGGTGGTAACCAACTCGTCCTTCGGAGTATAAGAACTCATTATTGGATTCCAAAAGTTAAAAATATGATAAAGGCCACAATCAACAAGTGCAAACCCTGCCTATTATATAAGAAAAGATGCCAGAAGCAACTAATGGCTGCATTGCCTCCCGAGAGATCCGAAATTACACGCCCTTTCGCGCATACCGGTCTGGATTTTGCCGGTCCTTTTGATATCAAAAGTTATTCCGGTAGAGCATGCCGTATCACGAAGGGATACGTATGTGTTTTCGTCTGCTTTTCCACAAAGGCAATACATTTAGAAGCCACGTCTGATCTCTCCACTCCTGCATTTCTAGCAGCCTTCCAGCGCTTTGTATCTCGTCGGGGATGTCCTCTTCATTTGCACTCCGACAACGGCACAACGTTTGTCGGTGCCTCCAAAATACTTGCAAAAGAATTCATTCAAACATCACGCCAAGCTGTTACCGCCAACTACGCTCATCAAAATATCACCTGGCACTTTATTCCTCCAGGTGCTCCACATATGGGTGGGTTGTGGGAGGCAGGTGTAAAGAGTTTTAAATCGCATTTCAAAAAAACATCAGGGTGTTTTAGATACACATTTGAAGAATTTTCCACTCTATTGTCCCGCATCGAAGCTTGCTTAAATTCCCGTCCATTATCGCCTATTTCGCAAGATCCGTCTGATTTGACAGCTCTAACTCCAGGGCACTTTCTAATCGGATCTCCTGTATTAGCTCCTATAGATCCATCTGTTACTGAATCCGCGGCAACCTTAACCAATCGGTGGCAGAGATTGAAACTCGTCCACCAGAATTTTTGTACCCGTTGGAAAAACGAGTATCTTACAGAGCTACAGAAACGAGTGAAATGGCAAAAATCAGAGAAAAACCTGAAAGAAAACACTTTGGTAGTTGTCAAAGATGAAAACCTTCCTCCAAATTCATGGCGTCTTGGCAGAATAGAAAAAACGTATGTAGGATCCGATAATCGTGTCCGTGTGGCCGATATCTTCACCCAAAGAGGGAAGATTACAAGGCCTATTACAAAATTAGTAGTTTTAGGAACCGACTAACTCTGCCAGGTCTTAAGGTTATTTTCCGGCAGTTTTATTATTATATTTTCCTATCCTTCTCTTTCAGCTAATCATGCCTAAGAACTCCACCAACAAACATCAACATCGCCGTCACAACCGTAAGGCAAACCAGCCACTTAAAAATAATTCATTTTTATGTCGCATCTGCAATCGGCCTCATCCTTTGAGAACGTGCGCAAAATTCTTGGCTATGAACGTCACCGAACGCATCGTAGCCGTTCGTAATCATAAATACTGTAATAATTGCCTAGCTCACAATCATTCACAGGGCACCTGTTTTTCTAAAAGTGGTTGTAGAACTTGCCAAAAGTCCCATCACACACTCCTTCATATGCATCCAAGACTATCCAAAGATCCTCCGGCCTCTTCCTCACGTTCTTGTTCTCCATCTCCAAAACCTTCACAGTCCAGAAGTGTTCGTCCTAGGGATCCCTCACGTTCGACGCCCTCAACTTCCCAGTCCTCTTTACTCACGTCTATTTTAAGACAAAATAGCATTATTCTGCTTCCGACTGTGCTCGTCAAATTGGACAAAACAAGTTCCCACGCACGTTGTCTCCTCGACTCGGGTTCCTCAGTTAGTCGGATCTCCAAAAAGCTTGTCGAAAAATTGCGTCTGACGACATTGACCTTGCAGGAGGAGACAATTTGTCCATTGACCCTAAAATCGCGTTTCGATTCTACATCGAAAATCGAAGGAACTTTTAGGGTCGATAATCGTCTTACGCTTTTAACTCCAACACAGTCGTTACCAGAAGCGTATAAGAAAAATTTCCGTGACCTCTTCCTCGCAGATTCCAAATTCTACGAATCGGCAGGCATTGATATCATAATCGGGGTAGACATTTATCCGAAGGTTCTCTGCGAAGGGGTAATTTCCAAAACTGGACTTCCCACTGCGCAAAGCACCATTTTTGGTTGGACTATTTATGGGTCCTGTTCTATGTAGATAAAAAAAAAAAAAAAAAAAAAATGCACTATCAAACATCGAAAAGCAAACCCAAACGTTCTTGTATCCATATTTTGTTTACATATTGTTTATACTAAATTTAAATGAATTGGAAAAATAATAATCAAATGAATTTCATATCTAATCCTAATCCTAATTGTAATTAAATTTATTTATTAATACTTCTTCCATTGTAGTCATATCATTCCGAGAAAAAGTATCTGCGACTTTCAACTAGCCATGGTATCCCTTTTGTTGCACGTATACTGCAAGGCGGGCGGTAATGTTAATGCTAAAAGTTCTACGCTGTCCTTTTGCATTATCCCCGTTACGAAAACCCTAACAGTCTATAGTCGTTGCGTTACCAATGGTAAAAAAGATACAAAGTTATCGATCCTTTTAGCTTTTTATAACATTGGTAACTACTTTAATACTCTTACTAAAAAAAACATTACTAATAAGAAATGTCAAAACAGTAAAAATGTCGCAGATGCTGTTTCCGTAGAAATATGATTGAATTTTTTTCTTTTTGTCAAGCCGTTGTTCATACTGGTAAGATTGTACTCCTGAATTTGTTCAAATAAAATATTCCAATTTTTTTCCTAATTTCCTTTGTTTTATTTCTTTCATATTGGCATATTTTATTCTATTTTCCTGAGAAACAAATTCAACTGGTGACTTTGTTTCTCTGCTCAGAGTGTAATTCCTAGATTCCATCCCCCACCACTTGCTGCGATTCAACATATTTAGACCATAATTTAAGAATCTTAAGAATGGACATGGTGTCACCAGAACACCACATGGTGATGACATATGCTACAGCTGCTATGATACTGGACACGAGTTTGGATGTGGTTTCGTTGTCAGTACGAGAATTAAACATCTTGTCTCCAGGTTCACTCCAGTGTACGAACGGATAGCTGCGATACGCATTAAGGCGAAGTTTTTTTTTATACAAGCCTTATTTTTGCCCATGCCCCGACGGAGGATAAGAACGAGCAGGTCAAGGATGCATTTTATGAGCACCTAGGAGCATATGAACGCTGCTGATCCAAAAATTGGCAGATTCAGTCTGCACGAAGACACCGTTTATAACGGCTTGGGGATAATATCCTTCGCCGCTGCTAGAAACATGGTAGTGAGTAGCACTAGGTTTAAACATCTCGATATTCAGAAGGAAACGTGAATATCCCTTGATCAACTAACGAAGAACCAAATTGATCACTTTGTTGTGGACGGAAGGCATAGGTCCAGTGTGCTAGACATACGTTCGATCCGAGGTGCCATTGAAACTTGTTGCAGCTTAGGTTCGCACTCGTATCAATTTAGCGGGAAACACACGAACGATCCAACAGAGGAAGCTGGACGTCAAAAAGCTACACGCACAACAAACTGCTACCGCCTTATCCCGATTATATCTGCGCAGAATGGCAGCGTATTGCACACTCCATGGAAACTGCGGCCAAATCCGTACTTGGGCCTAAAAAGCCTCCCCCCAAGTACCCATGGTAGGACCAGGAGTGTCGCAATGGAACTGCAGAGAATAACGCTGCATACGTGGCATCACTGCAGTCTGCTGTAACGCGATGAGTACGGGAGAGGTACCGGGATAAAAGGAGAGAGAATAAACGCCTGTTCTGCCGCAAGAAAAGAGAAATGGAAAGGCGCGAGTGTGAGGAGATCGAGATGTATAGGAGTAGAAACGAGGTCTGCAAATTCTACCAAGAAGTAAAACACCAAATAGAGGGCATTGGTACTGGTAGTTTCTGCTGTAAGGATAAGGACGGAAACCTAGTGACAGATACTGAAAGTGTACTGAGGACATAGAAACATTTTTCCATGCTGTTGGTATCAGATGATAGTACCGATGAATATACCCTGAACCAATCATTGACGACGGTGTCGAATGTACACCACCTAGCCAGAATGGGATTGAGGAAGCAATGTCCCGGCTGAGGAACAACAAAGCTGCAGGTGCCGATGGTCTGCCTGCAGAACTGTTTAAAGGACACGAGTTGTTAGGGAGTATGCACCGACTTGTTAGCACCATTTGGCTAGAAGAACGCATACCTGATGATTGGAACCTCAGCGTGTTGGGTCCTGTGCATAACAAAGGAAACAAAACCATATGCGCCAATTATAGAGACATAAGTCTCCTTCCTATTGCTTACAAAATTCGATCGAACGGACTTTGTGAACGATTGAAAACTAAAGTCGGCGAAATAATAGGACCCTGCCAATGTGGCTTTAGACCTGGTAAATCGACCACCGACCAGATATGTATTTACATTACGGCAGATCCTGGAGAAGATCCAAGAAAAACAGATCGACACCTACCACCTGTTCGTCGACTACAAAGCTGCTGAGGAAAATCTTGCAAAACTTGGTGCTAGAAACTGGAGGCGAAGCGCATTAGATCGACGCGTATGGAAAGCTATTCTGAATCAGGCTACTGACCTAAACGGTTGTTTACAGCCATCTAAGTAAGTAAGCAAGTAGAGAAGTTTCTGTATTCTAATGCAGTTTTCAAAAAATCTAGTAAATTAGCCCAAGCTTTTTCTTTTAAACCACTCTAAGCATTTCCACCTCGTTTAGTGTAGATTTCCGGAAGAAACGAATTCTAAATTCCTTTAAAGCTGGGCAATTCCCAACAAAATGTTGAAAGGTTTCTTGCTTATGCAGGTTACTGCAATATTTTGAGTGTTCGTCTACGCCATATCTATTACTGTTAGGTCTTACCATTCCACTTCTCGCATTGGATATTCAATGATTCTTTCTAGTTTGTTATTGTTTGTCAAATATAACTGCCGTTGTCTGACGTAAAGATATTTATGCATTCTTAAAGAAATTTCTGATTTTTGTATTCTTGCTGATAAAAGTTTGTTGAAATTTATCAATTTGCTCGAAATATCCAATGAACCATACATGTGCAGCATAAGACTAGATCGCTCTACAAGCCGCAAGAAAAACTTTCCACTTCATTTGTAGTGAAATTTAGTTTTTTCTTAGAAAACTTTGGCAGATTGTGTTTATTGCATTTTTCCCGTGTATTCCATTTTCAACATGGTTTTAAAATTTTAGCAGGAGTTAGAATTAAACTCATTGGATATTTTGATTTTAAAAAACCCATCTTTCATTCATACGCAAACGGCGACCATTTCGAAAAACTAAAGTTTCCCTAATTTCTTCGAAAAACTAAAATTTTCTTAGATTTATCTACAAATTCCATGTAATGCAATAGCTCTCAAGTTTTTTTATCATTCTAGCAGTGCCGCATCATCTGATAATAAAAGAACCGGATATTTAATTTTTTTATCAAAAGCCAGATTGTCCTGATAGTCGTTAAGATCATTTATATACAATGCGAAGAGTAGCGGTGACAAAAGATACCCATGCTTTGCATCAGATTTCATTTTGATGTACTCCGATATTTCTTCACCTGTCCATACGGCCGATTCTGTGTTGTTACAAATAGCCTGTATTATTCTTACAAATTTATATGATGCCTTTCCTGAAGCATTATCAAAAGCAATGAAAAAAGCGTATGCTTTCCTGTTCTCTTCCAATTTAATGCTTACAATAGCTAAGAGATTGTATATATTATTCACAGTTGAGTATTTTTGTCTAAATCCTGCCCGATATTCTCTAAGAATTTGCCGATTTTCTACCCAGTTGTACAACCTCTCATCTCTCAAGCCTCTATAGTTGTTAGGTAGATCTACATCCCTTTTTTATAAATAGGAAAATCTGTTGATTTAACAAATCATTTTTCTATGTTGCCGTTGTTATAAATATTGCAGTTGCTGATTATAGAATTTATCTGATGCATATATAAAAAATTTGTAAGGTAGCCGATGCTTTGTTTAGCTTTACTTTTCTTAATACATTTCTCAGTTCAGGCATACTTATTGGGATATATAGCATCTTCAATGGAATTTGGATGTATTTTTTTAAAGTTAAAGCTGAGATATCTGATCCTATTTGATATCTGTGATTTCATATCTCCTTTGCTGTTTCCCACCATTGCTGGCTATCATGTACGTTCAGATTATAATGCTTTTGTACCTAACGGACATAAGACTTCGATATTCCTGTTATTTTTGCCATATCTCGAACCCAGATGTTAGGCTTTCGGTCGAGTTGTTGAACTATTTTTCTCGCCAGTTTTGTGTTGTTGGGTCCACTTTTTCTTCCAGAGCCGGGTATTCTCCAAGTTCAAAATCCTTCCCTGCATCGACGTACTACCCTCTTAACTGCACTTATTGAGACGTTGCGATTGGATTTTCGAGTATTTTGCACAACATATTTTCTCGAGTTTTTTTTTTTTTTTTTGTTTCGACGATATTTTGCAACAAATATATTTTTTTTAAATTAGAAATTACATCTGTTTTAAATGGCAGGTTGCCAAGTAATCTCAATCTTAAATGGCGCCAGTTTTTTCTATAAATGTACAATGTTTGATATATTACCAAAAAGTATTGCAGCAAATATAAACTAACTATAATAAAATAAATAGAATGATTGGATATTTCCAGTTTAAGGGAAAAAAGATAGGAAAAACCCGTTTAAACATGTATAAGAAATTCTTAAATTAATTCTTCTATCAACTTCATTACTGAAGTTAAAGAAGCTTTAACACTACAAATCTCTTATTATTTGAATCTTTGTGCTAATTTTCTTGTTACCCTTCTGCAATACTCCGTTATTTTATGCAAATTCCTGAAGGATCTTTAATATAATTTTTTCGATTGTTAAATCACGGAATGTTGTTTGTTTGCCTTTTATTGCTTTAGTCAATTTCCAAAACTTTTTATTGCCTGTTGATAACTCTTGTAAAAATTTGCACCAGCTGTTATTTCTGTCATTCAATTTCTTTCGGAAGGAATAAACCATCTTTGCAGTTTTCCCCTATATCTATTTCTTTGGCCGATTAAATACACACTTAGTTGGGGCAGCTTTGTTTGCGCATGGGAATTTTTTTAGAAGCTTGTTGAAGAATGTATCAAGCAAACTTTTGTTTAGTGTCGTATAGTTTTCATACGCAATTTATTTGTCACAATTAATTCGGAAATTGAATGTTTAATAGACACAAGTATGTCATTTAATTACCGTATTTATAATTGGTGTGTTCGACGTACGTTACTGCGGGTGCCCGCGGGAACCCAATCTTACCAGAAAGCGTTTCTTGTATCAAAACTTGGGTAAATGAGATGTACACAAATGGTTCAACATGTAAACCAAAGACTTGTATTTCCACTGAATGAATATACTCAATGCAGAATTAATGAATCATTCAGAAGTCGGTCCCAACCTTAACATTACAATGTGCTAGTTTATACTCTGGGCGATCTCAATTACATTTGGCAATTATTCACCTCTGTAATTTGTTCATAATAATATTTCTATCGAACTTATACTAGCAAGTTCGTGTATTTTTCAAAAAGTCTTTATTTTTTGCATAGTGTTATTATTAATAAATTACACAAGTGAATAATAACCAAATATAATTGAGATCGACGAGGTCTTTTTCTACTTGTGACTAAATTAGATTACATGTACATACATCATATGTGTGGATGTAATGAATACGTGAATAAAATCAAGAGGATGTATATTTTCCTTATCAACTTCTCAAATAAAGATATTGTCTGAAAACTTTGTATCATTGGATAGATGAAAATCCAAAATTGTATTTCATTATTAAACAAACGCTTTTGAATAATAAATGATTTATTAAAACCGACACATATTAAGTGCATATTTTTGGGTTTGGTGCATATTTTGCATTTTTACTGCATATTTTAAATTTTTTAGTGCATGGTGCGCCGTGAGTTAACGTTACCTGATTTAGTAAAAATCTTCAACATAGATATTTTGAAGCAAGTGCCACTAAATTGTACCCGGCAATACGCATGCCATTTTTTATCTTACAATTCGCTGTTACATAATACAAATATCGCACTCTAAATACAAAGAGTCACAACTAAAAATTTTTCAAAATTTACTTTTTATGTTAATTGCTCAAGAACAACTAATTACACAAAGTGTTATTTTGAGCTATTACTGTCATCATAGTTGTTTTGCATTTTTCCAAAGAAAGGTATCTGTAATTTTCATACTTGTAAAATGCAGTGCCTTGAAAAAGGTGGTGCCAACCCGACCTGTTGAATTGATATGGAGTAATTCTATTGGAAATTTAAAAAAATCGGTTCAAATTCGTACATTTAGCATTGAAAATCGATAATTCAGGGACACCTTAATATATATTGCTATATATATATATCAATATATATGTATTATTTTTATTTTTATATTAATAGTTAATGGTAAGACATGATAACATCTATTGTATGCCAGTATTTAAAATTGAATATAACTAAATAGAAGGAAGAGACAAAATACAAAACAAAAAAGGTATAAACAATTTAAACTATATAGCTCATTCTGCGCCACCCTGTAGAGTTGTAAAAAATTGGCTGTTTTATTTTTGTTTTAATTTTTAAACAATTTTAAAAATTGAAGAAAACGTTTATAAACAATGTAATTAATAATATATTTGCTTTTACGTTTAAATTGGGTTACCTACATGTACTCGTATTAGTCCTTTAATATTTGTATCTGATTAGGTTATTTAACGATGTTGAATTATAAAAAGGGGTTGCATTATTTATATAAAACTTATATTACTTGGTAGTTCAAAATATTTAAAAGAACATCTTATTTATAACAAATTACATAGCGTCACCTAAAATGCAAAAGGATGTAACTAACATTGTATTATTTACGGGAGAAGAAAAAAAACTGACATTTTATCTTAGAACGATAAAATTTTATTCAATGCAGTATTGATAATCACTCAACACCATTTTAAATTTTTGTAGAACAACTCGGAAAATCGCAGAAATCCGACATTTTGTGTATACATGAAATAAATCTTAATTATCAATAAAACCGGTTTTGAAAATTTTGTTAGTTATGCTCTTTTGTATTTTAGCTGACGATATGTTAAGAGATTTCACTGTGTCTCCGATCTTGACATATACATTTTCATTGACTAGGAGTTTGGTAGTTATAAAGAAACAATTGCTTAAAAAATTGCCATAAAGCAAAATTTTAAAAAATAAAACATAATCGGAGATGCAAAATATCTCATATAAAAATAGAACTTTTACATTAATTTAAGATATATAAATCTTTCATTTTTAGTTTTTTCTAGATTTGTATCTTTATAGTTAAATGTTTTTGGGTTTTGGAGAGCAAATAAATATATGTATAATTTTTGTAACTTAATTGTTCATTAAACTTATTAAGTAAAAAATTTAATACAATTACAATTTTTTGTTTCTAATTTAAGGTATTAAGTTCTCTTTCATAAACTTATTACATAATTAAAAGAATTGTTTGTATGTATTTTGTTTTCTAGTCTTCTTTATTCATGTCGTATTTTTTAATATTAAATATAATTCTAGTTATTTTTGTTTTTTTTTTGTATTTATATAAATATATAGATTTTTCAATAAAAGTATCTTTATAAATATTTTATGTATTTTTTTTAATTACTGCTTATTTAGTCAGTCGCATGTTTATATTAAAATAAAAAACACATTTGTAAATTAATGGAAACATTTTATTTAATATAATAATTGGTTGCAATAAAACTTAAATAAAACACAAATAAATTTAATTTCATGACAACCAAAGAATTTCTATAGAATAAAACAAAACGTAACAAGAGATTATTAAACAACTTGAAATAAGTTTCGCAATAGAAAAATCATAAAAATAGGTCAAGTTATACAAAATATAATTTCCCGTGAACTAATTTATATTAATTTAGTTAACAGTTACCTATTTAAAAATATTTTGCAGGAAAATTGCTCATTTTAAACAAAGTATAATTTGAATAGAACAGTTTTGATAAACAGGATGATAAAAAACAGAATTTTTAAGGACATTTGGCATTAGAAACCCGAATTTAAACACAGAAGTTTGGAAACAGTTCACAGTTGTACGTCCGGATAAATTACATCCCAACAAAAATTATTGCAGACATCAGTAAGTCAAAGTACAATAACATAAACGGATTTGGTATCAAATGAAAGGTGTTTTTTAGACCTGTCTAATGGTTGTTAAAATTTGCCAATCATGTTTCTGGGTTTATCATGATTTTGTGTTTATTTGATAATACGAGAAACCCATAATTTTCTTATGTTTCATGAAAAAATCTTTTTCCACTCTAAATGTCAAATTGGTCCACTATCTAATTCTAATATTGGATACCTGATTAAAAATATTTTTATATAATCTTATTTTGTTTGATATCACTTTTTATATGGTGCCATTCATATATTCATATATGAGTATATCACCATTTTTATATTGTTTAACTGCCATATATATTTTGAAATAGAAAATAAAATTCAAAGGGGTTTGAAATACATATGGTCCAAAATATACAATAAAAAAATGTTGTGGTTTTCCAAATTTAATGTGGCTTTATAGAAATAGCTCCTAAAATATATATAGCCAAATTTATTATATGAGACTGGGCAAAAACTATGTATATTTAAAAAAAGTAAAAACCAGGCAGTTTTTGTTTAGTCTGAATATATACTACAAAGATTTAGTTTTTTATTTAAAATTTGTATGGAATTTGACAAGTAAATACAAGTAGTTTTCAAAAACTACTAGGTTTTGGTTAATTTAAATGTAGTATAACATTTTAAATTCCTAAAAAAGGTCGAAAAATTCAATATAAAATATCGAAAAAAAAACTATAAAAAAAATTTGATTTGAAAATGGTTTTTCATCTTTGATATTTAACGTTCATCATTTTTTACCCCATTTGTTTCTTTCCATGAAAAATTTTGGTTAAAAATCCATTGTCCCAACGTTCGACACATAAACATGTAGGATATTAGGGTAGGATGTAGGATATTTAACGTTCACCATATAAAGGCGGACATGCACTTCGTTCATTTTTTGGCAGTTTTAACCGTACGGATAAAAAAGACTGTCCTTCTTGAAAGCGTAGTTTCAAACCGCCTGTTTTAAAACGTGTTCGTTCAAGATAACGCTGTTAAAAAGGACGGTTTTTGCCAGAGTCGAATACCAGGGACATTAAAAAGTTCTCAATCAAATTTGAAACCCATTTTTACACCCTATAAATTAGATTGGGCAGCCATGTTTCCTACGCAAGTTTTATTAGGAACTCGATGTCAGCATACTTGACTTGTTAGCTAATAAAATACTTGTAAATAGTACGACTATTTTTATGTCTTTTAGAGGTATAGAACATGTGTTTAAAGTAGAGCGAATAAATAGATGCGGAATGATTTGATTTTAAATTTCATTTGACTACCACCTCCTTAAAAGCAATATTTTCTAAGTGGTTTTTCTTTTTCCCAATTAAAAAATACTCCCCAATTTAAAAATATTTTACACAATCTTTTTGTTATATTATTTCATATGGCCCAAAATAAAATTCAATACAATCAAATATGATCTAATTGCATATTTCTATATGCAAATATTTTTTTTGGAACCAGCATGCATATATTTGCTGCAAATATGTCATACTATTGACCTGCTGACATTTTAACATTTATATCAATAGTTTTCATAAGAGCATGAAAACTGCAATCACTGTTCACCTCCTGCTGACATTTTAACATTAGAATCTGCAGTTTTCATAAGAGCGGATCAGCAAGTTAACAGTGACATATACCAAGGACGCCTTAAAAACATTTTCTTTATAACATTTCCAACTTGGTTCTATAATGCTTCTAATAAATTGATTTATTTTAAACAGGGTTTGGCAACCGATTCATATGTTTAGTTTTTTTTTCGTCCTTACAAACTAGATGAAATACAATTTTATTAGTAATTATATAAATGTTAATAAATTAATTGTATATATATTAATTTATATATTGGTTCCTCAAACGTCGTTGAGAAGAAATAATTGTTTACATATTGATTTTCACAGAACTGAATATGCTCGTAATGAACCTCTTGCCAGATCTATGAGATTATTTAATAGTCTTTGTTCTAAGTTTGACTTAAGTATTTCTGGTAATGAATTAAAAAATTGTTTATTTAAATTGTTATAACTTATTTAATTTTAAGCTGCTAGTCTGTAAGGATTTCATTGTATCCATAGACTGAATAAAGAAATAATAATAATAATATATTTATACTAATTATAAATATTCACCCTTATTCTAGTTGTCGTCATCGACAGAAGACAATGTCGTCTTGGGATTTTTTTTTTTGAAATTGGTATTTCCGTTGTCGTTATCGAAAATAATTGATAACTGTCGACAAGTAATTGGTATTCTGTAAGAAAATGTGACGACGATATTGTCTTGAAACGACTCTGATTTTGTCGACACAATTTTTAGTAACGACTTGAGGAAAAGTAATGACTGAAAAAAAAACGGAAAAAATGGGAAGAAATATCAATTTTATTAAATGCACTTGGCCCACCGAGAATAATGTGAGATGGATGGCAGAAGGTAAAGAAAGCATGATCATATAAAGTGCATTATAAAAATATAACAAAATTTATTAATAGGTTTGGCGACACTTAAAATTTAAAGTTAAAAAGAAAATGTTAGCCAACAAAGCCGAGTGTAATGCTACAGGTGGCGGAAGATTCAAGCAATTTATATTGAGCCCGCTGGAGGAATCTGTAGCAAATCTTCTACAGTTTCAGAAACAGCTGAACCCTAAGTTAAAGTCGTTTCCAAGACTGAGCTGGTACGACCCCTGGGCTAAAAATCTTAATGTAGCTGCCAATTTATTGTTCTGAAAATAAATGTGGACTTGATTCCGGTTTTCAAATTAGGTGCTATTGTTTCCAGCACATCTTTGAAGGCTGTTTTATTCAGCCGAAAGTAACTTTCAAACCTTTTAAAAAAATTAGAAGATTAACATTCTTTAAAGTAACAGACTTTGATTTTGCTACTCACTTGTTATCCGGCAGATTAAAGATATTGGATTTCTCTATGAGAAGTCTTCTTTCCAATACTAGATTTTCTTTATTTTCTTTATCACTGGTATCAGAATTTAAATTACACATAAAAAACATTTTTTCGCAAAAATAATAAACAAAATAAATCTGCGGACTCAATTTTTAGAGATGTGTTTTTGTTTAAATCGATAAACTGTCGACGTCGTTACAACACTGTTTTAGAATACCAATTTGGTGTCGAAGTGATGTCGACGTCGAAGCAAAGTGATGTTGACTCAAAAACGACGACGACATTGATAACGACAACTAGAATAAGGGTGATTATTTAAACAACTGGAATGAGCGTATTCTAACATTATCTGGCCACAAAGATGATTTAAAACGCTCATTGTAAAATTCGGCAGGAATGCCAATTTTAAAAGAAATTTGTTTTAGCTCAAGTCAGCATCCTTTTTAACCATTTATAGGATTTTAAGGTTATCGGTATTTTAAGTAATTTCGGTTGGTTTTAGCAGAATTTTCATCTATTTCATTAAGGTATTTTTAAAGTTAACGTTATTTTGAGTTATTTTGTTATTTGTATTTTTGACAACTTCGTGGACTGTCATTCTATTAACCAACAATAACTTTAAAGTCATAGAATATTATTGTTAGTACTGAACCATCATATTTATATATGGCTTTAATCTGGTCATATATAAGTATATACCCAACATTTTCAAACCTGTTTTATATGAGGCATAAAAATAATAAATTCATGGAGATAGAGCACATATTTTTTAACAAGATATTTGGAAAATATTGTGAACAAATTTATCCAAAAAAATTAATTCTCGGTAAAGCATATTAAGTTGTAAATTACTACGCAAAACCAAGTTTAATAGTAATTTTACTGGTTCCTTGGCATGCATTCCAAATTTTGGTATGTATTTGTCAAATTTGTTAAATTGTTGTCATTAGTTTTAAGTTGGCACGCTATACAGATTCGTTGCGGCATCTGAAGTGTTCGATTGCAACAGCCATTTGTGGCAACAGAAATTCGGTTTTTACAACCGAATTTCGGTCCGGATTGTAAATTTGAACTGTTTCATGAAAGCATTTGATTACGAAAAATAAAAGGAAAAATTAAAGTCTTGAGATCCCGAAAAATCCTGGATTTTTTAAATATCAATCCCGATTGGCATCCCTAGATAAAATACATAGAAAAAGTAAGTGCGTTTAATAATTTGAAAAAAAAAAACATGAAAGTTAACGACCGTTTATACATTTTGATTATGGATGTGAGAATGAGGGTTAATTAAAAAGCTAATTTAGTAAATTATATTAAATGTACTTTTATATATTTGGTTTTGATGTCATTTTATTAAAAATTGCTATTTTGGTAAATACAAAGTTATATTTAATGTACTTTTGTACACTACATTTAAATTGCACAGTTCAAAAACCCATACAAAATTTTAAAATTTACTAACTTACGAAACTTCCAACGACTTAAATCATAGAGGAAGAATAGTATAGAGGATGCAACGCCGTCAGCGGCCAAATAAAATTTTATACAGAATACAAAGGTTCGGAAACTTTGAGAAAACAGGGGAAAATTGAGCAAATTTCCCTGATTTCTGCAAAAATTTGAGTAAATTTCCCTGTTTTTAAACCTTTTTTTCAAATCCAATTGGGAAATCTGCTAAAACTAATTGGATTTGCAAAGAAATTCAATTGGAATCGCAAAAAAAAACAATTTGAAAAGATGCTGAACCTTTGAAATCTGCACATAAAAAAGAAAGAGAACGTTTTTTACGATGTGAGAGACATCGTCATGGTGTGCTTAAATTACTACCAACTGTAAATTAAATATAATTAGTTCATGATCTTTTGTTAGGTTTTGTTCCATTTTTTTAAATAATTAATTATTAATCATATTAACTAATATATAATTTATTATCTTAAAATAGTTATTGTTTGACAATTCTTTTTTGTTTTTTTTTTTTTATAATTATTTTTTTTTATAGTTAACAAATCATAAAATTAATATTTTTTTAGTTTAAAACTACATTGGCTACCAAAAAATATATTAAGTTTAATTGATGTTTGTTTTTAAGGTTAAAAAAAATTAAATATATTTTACATTTGAAAAAATATATATGGTGACTTAAATATATCAAAATTTAATCTAATGTATTTCCGATATCGATATATTCATTTGATACAGTTATTCTTAGTTAGTTTTCATATATTTTGCGTTTTAAACGTTTAATAAAAATGGACTTAAAAAAGTTGTCAGTGAAATTATGTTGAAAGAGAATTTTTTTGCACATCACGCCACCACAAAAAATAAGCATTTTCATTGAATTTCAACGTGAGATGTGATTAACAAAATAACACAAGTTAAATATTGATAAAATTGTAACTTTATTTATACGCTCCAAAAAGATTTACAGTGGAATTGGCTAAAAATTACAAAACAGCTGTAAATGCCGGTTAATGCCCGTAATTTGAAGCAATAGATACCTACTGGTTTTTGTTCGACTACATGAAAGATATATAAGCACGCGGCATAAGCTATATTAATATTCTATATTTTTACAGCGGTATTCATAAAAAAATCTTAATTCAAGTTTCAAATTCATTTTAGTTAAAAAACATTTTAAGCTTAAAAAAGGTTTATTCAAAATTCGTATTCATAATCAGTATTTTAACTAATAAACGATTTAATGATTTTTTAACTTGAAGATGGCAACACTGTATTTTTTTATTTGTCATATTAATCGTAATGATGCAAATCAATAATTACTAAACCATACGGTAGTACTCGTTTCTATGTATTTTTTTTATCGTTTTTCAGAAAAATTTTGTATTTATAAAACAAAATATTTATGAAAACTTGTTTATTAACTAAAAAAAGAAAAAGAGTCAAAACAAAATGCCCAATAAAAGTGTTACATAGATAATGATTTTATTGTAGATAAAAAAGTATTCAAATAACCGGTTTTATTTTCTTTGTTTTGATTAAACAACACACCACTATAAAACACAATGAATAATATCCAAAAATATTATTATTTTTGCTTAAATTTTTTATCCGGAATTGAAAACGGGTCGCTTCTCTTTTTGTAAATTTTAGTCTGACGATTGTTGGAAATTTGGGCAATAGTTTCTATTATAAACAAAATACAATTAAAAATATCACATTTTCCATATAAAAATGGTTCTTACCAATTCATTTCATCAAATATAGTGTCCATTATTTATTAAACAAAAACAAATAACTTCTGTTTAAATGCCAAATTTTTTCAAAAATTTTTAAAATGAAAATAAACACAAAGCAAGAATGTCATCTTAAAATAGGGTCGAACCAATTTTAAAATTCGTTTATTTAAACAAGGTTTAAAAAAGGTATTTTAAGCTAAAATTCGTTTATGAATACAATTTTAGCAAATTTTGCTTAAAATTGATTTGAAATACTGTTTAAAATTTTTATGAATACCGCTGTAAATGCATAACTTATGCCTAAAATGAATAAGGCCTTATAAACAACCTTTTACAACTTAAATCATCGTACTTTTTGTGTCATGCCTTGGAAAAATTCGTTCATGTTTATGTTGTAAATGAATACCTAAACAATACAAGCTGTGTTTGTGTGACAAGCTATCAACGCTGGCTAATGCTCTTTCCTTATAAATTTGACATAACCGTTATTAGCTTGCCGCAAAAACATAGCTATCGGACAATAAAAAATAAAGTATAAAAGTGTTAAAAGTAAAAATCGTAACATAATTTAAACTGTTCAAAATTTGTCAAATTGATATAAAAACACGTAAATGACACACTTTAATATACCGCCCCTTTTTTCTAATGGACGTGACATTTAAGATAAAAACTGCCAAATTGACTTCTAATGGGAATTCGTTTACAGAATAGGAAAATATTGATCAGATTTAAAAATGATGTATACACAAGATCAAGCTTATAAAATTGGCTTTCATATAATATAAATAATATTTAAACTGAGTTGTAGGACCCAAAATTATTGAATTAAGTATTTCATAATGTTGCATATAATGACTAAATCGTCAGTATTATTGGGCGTGAATATGATAAAACGAAAATTTATATCATGGCTTAATTCTTAGTTTTTAAATTTACAAAACTATAAAAAAATGTAAAATAAAAAGTAAACCAGCTCTTAAAATAAAATAGTGATATTGTTTGCAAAATAATACGTGTTTAATGCTAAGTTTAAGGCCCGATGGTTTTGATTGAATGAAGATCCACATTTATATGCCACTCAAGAGGAAATTTCATTAGCTTTTTCCATGTATAACATATCGGCTGAAAAGTTCGTAGGATAAACAATATTTTTTTTTTGGGAAAATACGACTTTATTCCTCAGCATAGGCTCCTTCATGAGCGACACAACCACTTAAACGCCTTTCTAATATTTCGATACCTTTTTTATAGAATGATTTATCTTTGGCCTCAAAATAGGCTTCTGTTTCGGCAATCACCCAGTCTCTCTCCTGCGAAAACAGGTAAAAATAGCTGGGAGCCAAATCTGACGAACGCAGTGGTGCGGAAGCAATTGAAAGTGTAATTCGTGCAATTTGGCCATCATTTGGAATCATCACCACGTTGTTGTTTTTGGTGCACTGTGAGCAAACGCGGCACCCATTTCGAAAACAGCTTTCTCATGGACAAATGTTCATGCAAACTGAAGCCAAATTAATATCTGTTTTCCGGTATCAACACCTCTTTTGGACGACCAGAGCTTTCGGCGTCATCGATGTTTGTACGACCACGCTTAAAGTCAGCAAACCACTTTTATACCATTTGTCTCGATGGAGCAGAGTCCGAATAACACATATCAAGCCAAGCTTTTGCTTGAACGGTGTTTTTCCCCATTAAATAGCAATGATAAATCAACACGCGAAATTGCTTTGAATCCATTGTTTTCAAAATCGCAAATGTAGCGTCACTAAAACAGCTGTAACTTAATCACTAATGAACGAACAGTCATTTAATTTTGACTGTCATTTAATTTTGGTTGGTAGTTCCAAAAAAACAAAATGGATTTTTCATGGCGCCACCTATGTGTCATCCTACGCATTTTTAGCTGATTCTGAATATGTGAAGCTGCGAAGTTATAAACATTTGCAGCACTTCGCAAAGAATCCGATTCTTGATTTAACATTTGCGAAAACTATCTGTCAAAATTTTATCATATCAGTTTTTATTTTTTGCCAAAAAAAAGATCATGAAAAGTGTAAGTGTTGCACTTTTTTACAAACATTGCTAGCGATTTTTTGTAGTTTTATTATTTCTTAAAATTTTTTTATTTTTTCCAATATATTTCTTTTTATTTTATTACGAAATTTTTAATTTTCAAAATAATAAGAGAACTTATAAGAACAATAATTACATTTTATTTATAAAAAAACATAAAGGCATATAAATACATTACTTTTTTATAATATAATTTTTAATGAAAAAAATAATTAATTGAAGTTTTTTAATAAAATGTTTCTTTAAACTCACGGAACGAGTGAAATGAATAAAAATTGACAGACAGTCATGATAACGAGAATGGAATCGATCAAAATAAAAATATAATGTGATATCTGTGAAGTAAAAATGATAAATTACTTATCACTTCGTAAAGCAAATTTATTCGGAATTGGTCCCCTAATCAATATTTCCTAATATGTATAAGAATTTTCAAAACATTATTGGTAGTTTTTTTCTCAAACCGCACAAGGGCGGTTTGAAAAAAAAATATATTAAAATGTTTCTCTGTGCTTAATAAATGGTGCCTGATTAGTATTTTCAAATAAATTTAAGTTTGGGTTTTGCTAAAAAACACTTTTTGACTTTTTACACTTTTTTTGTATAATAGTGTATATGTTTATAATAATTATATACGCAATAATTTATATAATTTTTTTTATAAGGTTGTTCTTGTTTAACTTAAACACTAATGAGATTTACAAGGCATCACGTAAATTGGAAGGTGTTTATAGCTGCAATTCAACTTTTAGTAATTGTTAATTAGCGGTTACTACAATATAAATGGCATCTAATAACTTCAAAACTAGTTGGAGTGTAATTATTTGATCGTTATATTAAGCCCATTTTATTATAAACACGCTCACAGTTTTAGGGAAAGTGTGTATATGTATGTATACCATTTATTTAATTATAACTGAAATATTATGATTCTTCGACAGTATGTTGCAAACAACTTTTCAGTCTAAACGATTTTAAAAGTTATTATTTGTGCTTTAGCTCTCAAAATTCGGCACAAATATGTCAGAGCCTTTTTTAGAAATAAAATTTTTCGTATGTTCAATTTTAATTTTGAAAAGCCAAAAATCACGTATTTTTAAATTTTTTTCCGAAAAACAATGAAATGATTTTTCTAAAAATTGCCATTTTATTCTTCTTTTATTTTTGTTAGTTGGTAATATATTGCACTCAATCTAATTTTAGTTTAAAAAATATTTGAAATTAATTCGTAAATCCTCTTTCGATCCATAGTTCGAAATTTTTCTTAAGACATTTTTTATAAGCTTTAAAAATTTATATACTTTAAAATATTATAATTTTTTGTCTGTACATAGTGGCCCAAAATGTATCACCCTATCTGCCAGTTTTGTTTTAATATTTGTAAAGAAAAGAGAATACACGACGGCAAGCCATGGAACACTACTCACGAAGAGCCATTACATCCACACAAACCGTTATTTATGAAAGAGATGTCATCGGACTTTATTTTTCGATGATGTGACTGGTGAGCGATACAAAACCAAATTGATGAATTGGGGCTGGAGGACATCTGGTTTTTTAAATAAAAGATTAATACTTATACGCTTCAGGTGATCAAATATTTTTAATGATTGTTTTCTAACAACGATATCATAGTATTAAGTGATTATTATTTTTCAATTTCTTTAATAACTTTATAGCACAAACTTTAATTTTTGCAATTTTTGTGTTTTCAAATATTTTCATAATAAATTTGTAAATTTCGTTTTGATTTTGTATTGACAAAAAATTTATTGCAATTTTTGTGTTTTCAAATATTTTCATAATAAATTTGTAAATTTCGTTTTGATTTTGTATTGATAAAAAATTTATGAATTTTCTTATGGAAAAAAACTGAGTGTGAAAAATTCAAATATAGAGAATTTATCAGAATCTGTCAAATGGATTGCTGGCAATACATATCTAACACAAAATAAATCTAGTGTTATACGGGCTTAAATGGGTAAGGATAGCAAAAAATCAAACGTCATTGTTTTTAAATAAATTTGCTTTTAAAACTAAAAACAAAAATCTTGAAAATATTTTTGGATAAAGAGATCGATAGTGGATTAAAATAATTTTTATAAAATAAGTATATATAAAATAAATTCAAGTATTTTATGTTACAAAAATTCCGTCACTTTAAAAAAATTAAATTTTTTTAAAATATATACTCAAATATGAGAAATAAGAAAAATCAAATCGAGTGCAATATATAACTAAATAAGGAAGATAAAAGAAAATGCATGTTTTTGAAAAATAAAATTCTTATTAGAGACAATAATAAATTCTAAGAAGTTTTAGTTGCTTTTGGACAAAAAATTAAAAACAAACTAATATTGTTGACTTTCAAAAAAAAAAAAATAAAATAAAAATGTTAGTAAATAAAATTAAAAAATCGGCTCTGACAGATTTGTGTGGAATTTTGTAAGCTAAAACACACAAAAAGAACTTTGAAAATCGGTGAAGAATTGTAGGCTGAAATGATATGTGAACAAAAAAATGCTTTTGGACACACTGTGTGCCATAGACTTCGTTTATATTGTGTTATCGGTTATTCTTCGGAGCACTTACAAGGATACACTCCTAGTGGATATGTGGTTGATGAGACAAAATTAATGAACGCGTATTTTTAGCGTCCCAATAATTCTTTTAAATAAAAAAGTTGTTTTTAAAATAAAAAAATCGTTTTTTCCTATAAAAAACACAATTTTTTCCATAAAAATACCATTTTTGTAATAGTAACGTACTGAGAATAATAAAATGTATTTCGTAATATCATTAGAAATATGTTTTATTATGAAGCCAACAAAAAATAGATTTTTTAGCCTCAAAAAAGTATGACAGCACCATCTACCGTGAGTTTTAGGTAAAAATAAATTTCAAAAAATGGATTCCTCGACCCCAAAAACAGTAAGATACCACAACTTTCGAGGATAATAAAAATAATTAAGCATTATTTTATAAAATTTTTGATGATTTTTTCTTGCGTTTCAAAATCACCAACTTCAAAAGCTTGTACTAAACTAAAAAACCCCTTGAGGGTTTTGTTATGGAAAGTGTCAACTTTTATTTGATTTTGGTTTCATCCCATTCCGATTTTGGTTGTTGCACTGTGCTATTAGCTAAACTATATAAATTTTTATCAGACGTAAACTAATTTTCAGAACTTTTGAAAATAATTCAATCAGCTTCTTAATGCAAAATATTTGCGCTTTAGTGCAGTTTTTATTAACAGGCTTTAGTTATTACTATTGACACAATGCTAATGGGTCATTCCATGCCAAACCGCACAGCATTCGGATTTGTCATCTCCGATTTTAATGAAATTCGCCACAAATATTGTAAATGGGTAGTGTTTATCAAATCATTAACCTTTCGACCCCAGACCCTTTCGGTTTTCGAAATATGACGTCATGAAAATTGGCAAAAACGTCAAAATATCTAAAAAGTGTCCATACAAAATCGCCCATAACTTCTAAACCATACAACCTAAAATTTTGCTATTGGTACCATTTTAAAGGTGAAAAGATTACCTTCAAAATGGCATCCCAAAAGTTTTTTTGTATTAAAAGGTTAAAGGTAATTTTTTTAAGTTTAATCTTCAAAGACCCATATCTCAAAATCCAATTTTATTAAAATTCTGAAAAAACTATGTTAAAATGCGAAAAAAATTATGTTAAAATGCGAAAAAAATTATTTTTGAGTATAGAACGATAAAATTTTGTGAAGAGCTGTAGTTCAATCAAAAAGTATATAATTTACTATAGAGTATGTTTCTCTCACGAGTTTTTTAGTACTCTCTTAGAACACGAACATAGTTTGGCGGCAACAAAGGTGAGTTTTGGTCGGCAACTTTTAGTAGTGTTTAGCGGTGCTGCCATATAACCAATTTTAACTATTTTTTTTGCCGTTTTTCGGGATGATAGAGATTTTTCAGATTATTTCATAAAAAAAATGTTTTTTTTTTTATTTTATTCATGTATTTTTTCAGATTTTTCATATAAAAATATAATATTTGTTCAATATAATATATATTTTACTTAAATTAGACATGTCTAATAAAGTAAAAAAAAAATACAACAAAAATTTGCAATTGTGTTAAAAAATAGTTACGAATTCAAACATAATATTGTGGCATGAAAAGTATTAAAATGTGTACACACACATTGACTAACTACATCTATTCATATCCATTATTTCCCATTTCTATGGTAAAACATATAACTAAAAAACCTATAAAAAATGTAATAATTTGAAAAAAAAAAATTGTTTTCATGAAAAAACTGGTGAACAGTTAAGAATCCCAAAAACTGGGATAAAAAATTACACTGTTTATGTGGCAGCACTGCATACACCAAATTTAATGTTTTTCAACACTTAAGCAACTTTGAAAATGTTGCCCTCTCATTTAAAAATGTTGCCGCTGAACTCTGTACCATGTTGAATTTCTGGTAGAGTGTGAAAATACTCTATAGTAAATTATATACTTTTTGTTTCAATGCAGTCCTTCATAATCACTTAATCCCATTTTAAATTTTTACAGGGAAACCAAAAAACTATGAAAATTAAAAACATCTCGAGTCGAATTTTGATCATAAACCCGCTATTTTATCGCAGAAGTCAGAAATTTTATGTATGCATTTATTTTAGCAAAATCCGGTTTTGGCAATTTTGTATTTTAGCAAAATGAATCGTAATGATTAGAGAATTCAAAAACCGAATATTTTGAAAATTCGAAGAAAACCGGTCTTTTTTGTTCGGTTAACCGGATTTTTTAATTACATCACCAACTGGGTTACTTGGTCTATTTTATTTTTTCCGAACACTTATAATCGTTTGTTTGGTTATGAAGATTTAGATGTAAGTCTGATAGATTCCGATGAAGACTTAACTTTGGATATTCCAAATTCAAATAGTTTAATTTCTGATCTAAATAACACAATAAACAGTATTCAAAATCCAAAAAAAGAAACTGTACAAAATCATTCATCATTATATGATGATTTCATATATCTTGATAAATGCGACAAAAGAACTGAAAAGATGGAAAATTTATATAATTGTCTTGATTTTTGACTGTTCAACATCTACTATTAGTGAAATAGTATTTTCCACTTTTAGCTTTATCAAAAGCAAAAAAAAAATTCGTAAAATATTATTTTAGAACTGAAAAATAGATTTTCATTTTACATATTCAAAATGTAATATTAAAAAAACTTATTTAATGCCAAACGTTTTAAACGTTCAAATTACTAACGTACCTAATTTTACCAATTTACAAACTTAATGATCTCTATTCATTTGATATGAATATAAGTTTATGATATTAATTTTTAAGATATTATATTAAAAAATATTGGTTTTAAGTTAATTTTTTGTTGAAATGAAATACAATAAAAAAAATTAAATTTAAATGAATATATTTTTCGAAGAAAACCGAAACCGGTTTTTTCAAAAGGCCGGTTTTTTGAATACTCTAGTAATGATCAATAAAACCAGTTTTGACAATTTTGTTAGTAACGCCCTTTGCATTACAGCGGACGATATATACTTTTAGTGTGTTTTTTAGAGGTGTAAAACTTTTATTTAAAATAAAACAAAATTAAAAAAATACTTTTTTCTAATTGAAGGTATATGAAATGGCAATTAATTATTTAAATACTTAAGTCTCATCATTAAAATTCGTTCTCTTTCATGGACAAGTTTATGAACAAAAGTTGTGAAAATTTTATTTTTGCCTACAGCTCTACGTTTACAATACGAAAAAATGTCAAATGGAAGTAACTTTTCATGTTTAGTATTATAAAAAATCATCAGGGAAAGGTTAATTTATCATTCGAATGCACTTTAAAGGAGGTAGTTGCGGTTCACACGTGTCCAAAATTGTTTTCAATTACTAAAATGTTTCAAAATCGTCACTTTATTTTTAATTACTAAATTATAAATAATAAGCTATCAAATCCCACTTTAGCATGTTGATTCAACGTTCTGGGTGTCTAAAATGTTCTACTTTTGGGCACCTACATGGGTAAAAACATAACAGAAATACAAATTAAAAAAAAATCATTTCGTAAGTCTTTGTGTTTTACTTTAAATAAAAGTTGTTCACCTCTAAATAAACATCTTTTACAAGATATTAAAGTCTATGGTCTGCACTTTAAACTTTAATAAAAAATATGTTAACTATTATTTAAAACGTCATCTAATATTGAAACACTCATTACAATGCATTTAAAAAAACTTGTTAAAATCAACTATGAAATTCTTTATATATTGTTACCTTAATCATAAGAAATTTTATCGTTGATCTGACACAACTTTTTCTGTAACTTGGCAGTGGATGTGGAGTGCATTATTCATATTAATACAAGTAAATAAAAATAATTAAAATACAATAACCAATATAGTAAATATTAATATCTTATTAAAGTCTTTTATCGTTTTTAAGTCTTTGTGTTAAGAAATTAGGAATTATAGTACAAATTCATGAAATGATATATATGAATAACTAGTGTTTAAAAAAAATCAATGGTATCTATTTTATAAGTTAATTCATAAATGTATTATGATTTTTTTTTGTTAGGGAATTTCATATTTTGTTTATATATATATATATATATATATATATATATAAATGTCTTTTTACTTTTAAATTCTTTATGATTTGGATTATGTGACTAGTAATTATAAAATGCATGCATGCTTAATATTTTAATACTTGATAAGTTTTTGTTTTCATTTAAAATGCAATTTCCTGGAAGATTCCGGCTTAAGGCCCAACTTCAATTGGCTTAAATGCCTTAAGCTTTGTTTTGGTATGAAACGAAATTTTAGATATACAAATTTTTAATTTTTTGTTTCATACCTAAACGTAGCTTAAGTTATTAAGCTAATTCTGTTTCTGCCTTTATTAGCACGTTTTTTTTAATTGATGTTATTAAATATTAATTCATGAAAAAATACAAAACAATTTGTTTATAAACTACTGTAAAACATATATTTTTAATTAATTTTATTTTAAATATATTTTTTATATTTGAATGAATTATTTATAAAAATCAAAATTAGGCAAGGCGTGAAAATTACAAAACAAAAATAATAAGAGGAATATATAATCGCTTATTATAAAATTTATATAGTTAAATTTTAACGAAATTACACAAAATAACTACATACTTCTAATATGAATCTTTTTAACCAATGAAAAGAAAAAAGTGAAACAAAATAAAATAACAGAATAACAACATACATTGGTGATGCTTAAATAATATTACAACTAAATAAAGAAAAAATTTGTTTTTATTTAAAATGCATATTCTTGAAAGAATACTCACTCGTTATTTTTAATTGATTTCATTAACTTTAAAAAAAAATTAAAAATACAAAAATATATTAAACTTAAAAGCAGTAAAAGTAGAAATATAAAAAAAATCAACCGAGATGTTTGAAATGCAATGTTTCTGTGTCAATTTGATATATAGAGAAATATATATAAACTATATTTTTTGTTAGTATGTTTAAAAACTTTTTCTATGGTTTTCTGTTTTTTTTTTTTTTTTGTTAAGATCTGTAGTGTAGGGTTTGTTATTAAAGAGCTCTGTAACTAATACAAAAGCTCTCATAACCCAAATATACGTTTGATTAAAGTTACTTTTTATCTGTATATTTGGCGCTATTAGGGAGCAAACGTTTTTATTACCTTTTAATTTTGTATTCTTACACTTTGATAGACTTGAGTAGAACATACCGGACAATTGGCTTCATTTTGTTGACATAGACGATTTGCACATTCCATGCAAAACATTTTATGTCCACATGGTAATAAAGTAGCAACAATATCTTTATCTTGGCACATCCAACAATTGCTACGTTTAAGTTTTTCTAATAGTTTCGATTTAGCCGAACCATTATAATGTTGATTTTGTGTATTAACATGATGTTCACCAAACAATGAATCAGTGGGACTTATAGATGTAGATGCTGGAGAACAATATGAATTGGTTAATGCCGCTAGAGTATTGGGTAAGCGCCAACTATATAAGGGAGATTCGCCAATACCTTCATCAATGTCTAAACTATCATTGACAGGACCAAAGCTATTGCCACAAGTTCCATTATTGGCTGGCATTGTTGCACTGTTTATGGACTTCCAATATTGTGGATTACTTCCACCATTATTAAAACTCTTTGAAGAAGACGCCGTAGAAGAGGCTGATGAACAAGAACGAGTTAATAAAGCATTTGACGTTGAACAGTTTTGCTGCTGGAATGTTCCTGCATCAGCATTACTAGAATTCTCTAGTAGATTAATGGTATTGATTACTGATTTCAGGTTCCTAATTCCATTTGTATTGTGCGTAATTTGGGAAAAATTTGAATTAGATTCGTTAAGAAACTCTGTAGGAGCATTCGGGTCCATCAAATTATTAATAAAATCAGTACAATTCAATTGCATATTAACATTACTATTGCCAGCATTCAATATTCGTCTTTGCATATCGTTTACAGACAATGCTGTGGGGTTTATCTCACCAACAAAACCTCCATTGAATGTATTAGAGTTATAGCATTTGTTGTTAGTCGTATTTATTACGTTCGCACCTATCTGACTGTATTCCAGGGCTGAGCCTATACCATTTTTGTAAATTGATGATAGAATCTCAGAATGTAAGTCATCATTTAAGATCTGGTTTAACGCATTTAATGACTGTAGCGATGCTTGAGTAGATGCAATGGTATCAGTTAATTGATTTAGTGTACCAGCTGGTGCCGGAGGCGGCGGAGGTGGTGGTGGTGGAGCTGGTATAGCCAATGAGTTATTCAGCGAATTGCCGGTGCGTGTGGCAATGTGTGCCTCAATCTGTTTTCTAGCCATTTGCACATTATCTGGCATTCCTGTAACTTCAAAAATGGGTTCTTTGTCTCGTGATGGTGTCACTATGTATGTTTGAGTTTCATGTTGTATATGCTTGATAGTATTTCCCTTGGGTCCTACAACTAAACCCACAACTCTATATGGTACTCGTACCTGAATGGTAACTTGTCCAGGTAATGGTGTAGCAGAGGACAAACTATTTTTGTTAAATGAAACTAAATGACCTCCTCCTCCCCCTAAACCTCCAACACCTATTCCTGCAGCACAAGCACTTATGCCTTCATTTGTACGACGAGTTGCTCGTATTAAAGTAAAATGTTCAGCTGCAGATAGAATTTCACGTTTAGCTTTAGCCACATCCTCTTTACGGCCAGTAACCACAAATACAGGCTCCTCATTTCGTACAGGAGTTTTTATGTATGTATTTGTTTTAGCTCTCAACGCCTTAATTTTACAACCTAAAAATGTTTTAAAAACGCACAAATATGCATTAATATACATACTTTTAATTATTATAAAAAGGGCTATGAGCTAAAAAGAAAACCCTACATGAGATGGCGGGCAACAACTGTTCTAAAATTTACAATCCCGCTGTTACAGTCTTGTCATATTTGGCAATATTAATTAGTAAAATGGTGAAAAATTCTCATTAGTAATGATATCGTTTTTAAGAAATTATATTATCCCACTGTCCGATATTTTCTATATCATAACGATATTATATAATCGTTTTTTCATAAAAATAGGATATCGATACCTCTTAACAAGTAAAAATATAATATCTTTTACGATATTTTTGTTCGTTTACATGCTATTTTTTTTTACCAGATTTACTATTCTTAGCAGATTAACTTAAAAATCGGTTCGAGTAGAATAATAAGTTATAAATACCGAAATAATAAGTTATAAATACCTTTAGCAAAATAATGTACCACATTATTTTTGACACAACTAAAAAAATATGTAAAATTAAAGAAGAATCTTTAAAATTCGGGAGTTTTTCGTTGAAATAGATACATATTTATATGTAAAGAAATGCAACTAAAAGCTAAAATTATTTGCGCGATCTTTTTCAGAAGGTACATCTAAATTATCACTATCATTAAAACTGGAATCATCCAAGTGTTGAAGGGAGTCTTAATTAATTTCTTTACGTTGATCTTTATTCGCCTTTCCTTTGTACATATATTGTTTTTGACCACAAACAGATTTCAGCTAGCACTGCATCTGGACACCAATCATATCGAAATCACCCAGCATCCTTTTTACAGCATCTCGATCGATTTTTGCCCAAAAATTCTTTTATTAAGTATTTTAAAGCAAGACACCTAATTAACTTTATTAAAAGATTTAGCTAACTTTATAATATCAGGGGACCGATTCTGAATGTTTGAAGCTTTGAAGTGATAAAATTTTTCACTACTTCGCAAAGAATTTGATTATTGATTTAACTTTTGCGAAAACTATCTGTCAAAATTTAATCATATTGGTTTTTTATCTTTACCAAATAAAAGTTCATGAAAAAATGTGAGTGTGGCACTTTTTTACTAACATTGTTAGCGACTTTTTTAAATTGATTATTTTTTAACATTTTATATTTTTTCTAAATTTTTAATTTTCAAAAGAATTAGAGAATGTATAAAAACAATAATTACATTTTTATTATAAAAACAAAAAACTCTCAAATCGCATTCGAAAAATCCATGTTTGCTACACTACAAAAAAATATAACGAAAAAACCAAAACAAAAAATAGCTTGCCTCCTGTTTCTCTTCCAGAAGAATAAACGCATGTAAAGACATTTCTTTATATTAAATATTAATTTTTTTAATGAAAACAAAAAGAATAAATAGAAGTTCTTTAATAAAATTTTGCTTTGAAACTCACAGTGGAATAAAATAAAATAGACAGATAGGCATCATAACATTTTTTTTATAACGAGAATGGAAATCGCTCACATGAAAACCTGAAGTGAAAAACAACTGTGAAGTGATAATGATAAGTTATTTATCACTTCGCAAAGCAACTTTATTCGAAATTGGCCCCCAGGTCCGTTAAGTACACATATTGCATTGCGGTTTTAAATATTTAGATTTAATATATACGTCAGTGTCTTTTTTTTGTGTGAAAAACACTCAAGGATCGCTGATGATCAAAATTTAGGTCCAATCGGACCACACTAAGACGTGGAGCATCGCGTTCAAAAATAAAAAACACCTTAACGCTACCTTTCCACTGAACGTGTTTTGCATGCGTTTTGAAACAAAACACTGTTTTGTACATGTTTTCCCATATATTTTTTTGTCAAAACACCACGATTTGCTCAAAACAAGCAAGGGGAAACATAGCATAATAAAGCGTATTTACCGGTATAAAAACGCGTATAAAAACAATTAAATTTTTTCAGACATAATAAGAGATTCAACTTTTCAGAAGAATACCAAACAATATTTCTAATACTTAACGATTTGAAAAAAATAATAAAAAAAAAAACCTGTACTTAAAGCTGATATCTATTTGCGGCTATAAAAAAATTAGATGAGGTGGAGCGAAACCCCGCGAGGGTTTTACTACCAAGTAGATACTTTCATTTGTCGTGTCCTAAAATTGCTGTTGCACTGTGTTATTTATAACTTTATCTGTTGTGACACTGTTTGCTGAAATTATTTGTCTTCCAAAAGCAAATAAACACAAATCCTTTTGCTTACTTATATGTAGAGAAGTTTGTTCTCTAAAATGGTTATAAATAAATACAAAGTTTCATATAAAGTAAATAGAAAACAAAAAATTAAGTCTTACTCAATTGGTTAAACGTTTACTCTTGAAATCAGCAAACAGTAGGACTGTCTAATTTAAAAACCATATTAAAGAAAATATAAGTAAATAATACTAAAGTTGGCTGGAGTTTGAAAATAAAAGTTGTGTTTAAACCACAACAGTGGGTCCCCGACAATATCATATAAGTATACTTTGCTCTTTTTAAGGTTAACATTAAAAATTTATTATTAATTTTGCGAAAAACAATTACAGGTTGGTTGAAAAGTTCCTGCGCTCACCAAGAGATGGCACTGCTAGCTCCAAACTTTTTTTCTCAAGCTGGTATAACTGTCCTGAGAACACATGCAAAGTTGCAAGTCATTCTGTCAATTCTTTCTTTGTTTACAAGCCATTTGAAGTTGACGTGTCATTGATTTTTTTTAATATGGAAAAAATTGAATATCGTGCAGTCATTAGATTCTCTGTTTTGAAGGGTTTAAAAGCAAAGGAAATTTATGAACAATTGTTAGAAGTGTATAAGGAGTCCTCACCTTCAAAACGCACCGTTGAATTTTGGGCTGGTGAATTTAAACGTGGTCGTACCAGCCTTAAAGACGATCCACGCGAAGGACGACCAAAAACTGCAACCACAGCAGAAATCATTGAGCAGGTACATAATTTGGTTAGTGAAGATCCAAGTTTGACTAAGCATCTCAGACGAACGAGTATTCCATATTTTACATGAAGAATTACGTATGAAAAAACTGTTTGGAAAGTTAGTGCCGCACACATTAACAATTCAACAAAAACTGGATCGAAAACAAATTTCTCAGCGCAATTTGGAGCGTTTTAAGCCGAATAAAACCGACTTCTTGTGTTGTTTTATAACTATGAGCCTTGGATCTACCACCATGATCCTGAATTGAAACAAGAACGTTTATAGTGGATTGAAGCTGGTTGTTCAGATCCAAAGCAGGTGAAGTCACAACGATCAGCAATGAAGGTTATGGCATCAGTTTTTTGGGATGCAAACGGAATTTTGTTAATTGATTATCTTCAGAAAGGTAAAACAATCAACTCTGAATATTATTGCAGCCTTTTGGATCAGCTGGATGAAAAAATGTGAGAAAAGACCTGGTTTAAAGAAGAAAAAAATCATTTTTCATCAAGACAATGCACCTGCTCACAAAAGTGTTTTGAAGATGGCTAAATTCAAAGAATTAAAGTACGAAAAACAGTATTCTTTCATTTCGAGCGCAGGAACTTTTCAACCAACCTGTAATGGGTTCCCAACCAAGTACTAAGGTAATAGTATAATAAATTAATTAAAATGGACATTGTTTTATGTTACGTTTTCAAAGCCTTAAGTTATTAAATTGATTATCAGAAAGTGTGCTATTTAATTTGTCGATTAAAAACGTTTGTTACATAAAATTAGTTAAAGAATAAAAATACTATATAAATATATTTTTTTTTGTACTCAAAGAAAAAACTAGTATCTAATAGTGTATAAAATTGTTAAAAAGTTTAGTCAAACCGCAAGAATCAAAAAAATCAGAACAGCATTTTTTAAGGTTTAAAGGGGCTATTTAAATTGTCGCCACTGTATATAGACTTGCTAGTTTGCTTTTTAAGCAAAAGAAAGAATTGAGTGTGCTTGATGTCGAAATGTTCAAACTAGCAATCAGTAAGTCTTAGAACTTTGAGTCTGAAGTGGACATATAATTAAGACACTTAAGTTTAAATAGGTAACTAAGCTAAGAAAAAAAACGTATTATTACAAGATGACTGTATTAACCCTTTAAAGCAGTGGCGTCCAAGCACTAATACTATAATATTTGTGTTTGTAGTAAAGAGCTTTTTTTTAGGGACGGAAAATTCAGTACGTTAGTACTGTTTCATCAACAAACACACAACGATCAATCTATGTTCACTAAAAAAATACATTTAATAAAGCGTGGGAACAGTTGTTTTTGTTTATTGAAAACACTGACGGCGATCCCGTATGTTTGGTTTGTGGTTATAATGCTAAACTCAATCACAAACATACCATTGAAAGGCATTATAATACATGCCAAGTGATTTTTGAATAAAAATTTAGATAGGGCCAAATTAGTAGATGAACTGAAGTATTAAAGTGTTTTGGCTTAAATAAATTATACAAATTATAACATTTCGAAATTAAAAATTTACATCCTTGTGTTGTGCCCTCATATATGTAAAAGCTCTCGTCGAAGCTCGCTGTAGGTGAAAAAGCTCTTTTGTAAAAGCTTGCACATTGTGCATATGAGTTGGGCGCAACTGCTTTATAGCCTCATGTAACATTACTGTAACAAACCCCGAAATAATTTATTTAGCTCACTCAAATTTGTGTGACCCTACTGTGACATACCACTGATCAAATTAGTACCAAAAAAATATCATAGATGGCGTCATTTTTTGACTTCTGTCAGTTTGAAGTTTACATAATACGAATAGTGACAAGTTTGAACACGTGTAAATTTAAAATTGTATAAAAAAAAAAATACAAAAAGCGCAAAAAATTGGGTCGTTTTTATAAAAAACTGTAGGTAAGTGAATATTTTTTACTTATTGTATACAATGCATATTTTTACATTTTTACATGAAAAAATTATATTGTTATGTTAGTAACACTCCTGTTACATTGAGTTACTATTGCAAAAAAAATTGTCTCATTTTATTTGAGAATAGCATCGAGATCAAAGGAGAAAAATAAGATATATAATAATATTTGGCAATATGACAGCGAAGATGGACTAGATGACGATGATGATAGCGTTATTGATCCCGATTATCAAACACAATTGGAGGATTTGAACTTTGTGCTGATGGTGAAGAAAATATCGGGGTTGACTCAATCATTGAAGATATTGAAAGCAACGAACCTATGGATGCGCTTATTTTCAGATCCTGGACAGCAAACGAGTCAATCAGCTGCGAATACTCAAAAACGGGGAAAGCTGCAATTGAATTGGGAAAAAATAACCTTGTTCTAAGCAACCAGCAGATACAATTTACAGGAAATACTAGTTTGCCACCTAATGTGTTAGATCTCCAAACGCCTATCCAATTTTTTTTAAATTTTTTTCCCCAAAGAACTGATAAGTTTTATTGCTGAACAAACGAATCTCTATATTATTCAAAAAAATCCCAACCAAAACTTTCAAATAACTGATACCGATATCCAGCAGTTTATTGGAGTAACTTATATGATGTCATTGATATAACTTCCGAGGGTAACCAGTCATTGAAATTCATGTATCTGTCCACCTATAATCCAGGAAACAATGGCAACACAAAAGTTTAAAAAAATAAGACAGCATATACATTTCAATGACAATTCTAATTTACCACCTCGTAAAGCCCCGAATGGTGACAGGCTTTTCAAATAAAGACCTGTTGTCGAAAAACTGACTTTTAGTGTAGTTCCAATGGAGGAATATCTATGTGTGGACGAACAGATTTGCTCCACTAAAGCAATTTGAAGAGGTATAATCCAAAGAAACCACACAAGTGTTGTTATAAGATATTTGATAATTATTTACCTCTCTGCCTTTACTGAAGTACTTAGCTAAAGACTCAATACTTGGAACAGTACGACGCAATCGAATTACCGATTGCAAATTGCCACCTGACAGGGAACTAATGAAAAATGAACGCGGATTTTCCATTGAATACGTGGCTGACATGGATGGTATTGATATATCAAATGTCATGTGGAAATACAACAAGCTGTAGCGCTTGTATCATCTTTTGCTGGTGAATTACCTAAATCCCAAGTCAGACGTTACGATAAGGCCAATAAGAAGTACATCAACATTGATCGTCCTCATGTTGTTGAAGAGTACAATCGGCACCTAAGAGACGTAGATTTGATAGTATTATGGGAAGATATAAAATTAAGATGGAAGGCAAAACACATCACCGACAAACAAATGTCTTCTGCAGATTTTCGACTTCAGGTAGCTGAAACTTTATGCAAACTTGGCGTGAAGACCAATACCAAGACCCGAAAACCAATAGAAAATGAAATTCAAACCAAAAGACATAAGGGGCCGGCGCAAAATGTTCATCCAAAGGTAGTTCGTCAGGATCAAATCGGCCACTGGACAATTTGGGTAGAAAAGAGAATACGTTGCAAGTTCCCCCACTGTAGTGGCGTATCACAAACAATTTGCGAAAAATGCGGTGTAGCATTATGCTTAAACAGACAAAATAATTGTTTTAAATCCTTCCATACCACATAAGTATTTTTTTTTTACTTTTAACTCAATGTAACAGTAATGTCACAATCCCTAAAATGTCAAATAAATAATAAATAAAGGATATTTTTTAATTTCTAATACGTTCTTTTTATTTACCTTAACCTTTCCCGTACCAAAAAAATTTTTAATTTTTAAGTTCATGGGCTACAAAGGGTTAAAAATTTCAGCTCATTCTAATTCGATTAGAGGTTTTTTAACTAACGGGCAAAAATAGAAGTACTACACCCGCAGAGAGGGAACTCATTTGGAAATGCTTCCAAAATTTTGGTTTGGAGGCTAATATAATAAAAATCACTTTCATTATTGCGTGGAAAAATAGCCAATGCAATTAAAAATTAAAAAAAAATATAAGACATATATAAGATATATTTTCCAGGAAAAAATTCTAAAATGAGTAAAAATTATACTTTCTTTACATCTACGCAAATAAGGTCTAGCATGAAGTCAGAATACAATGTTAAAATATCAACAAGAACTGTAAGAAGGTCAGAAAAAAATGTTATTTGCGTATAGCAAGACGAAAGCCGAATGTGTCAAAAAAATATTAAACATGGTCTAGAGTTTGTGACCAAAATTATTTAAAATTGTTTGTTTGGAGCGTAGTACATATATTAGAAAATAATTTGGTTAGTGCTTCCGTTGACGATTTGTCACTAGCATAGATATTCCAACAACATAACGACCAGAAGCATAAGCCTCTGGTCGTCAAGTCTTGGCTGGAGAGGAATCACATTATTGTTATCGAGTGGCCAGCACAAAGCACATATTCGAATCCAACAGAGAACATATGGTGAATCATACAACGGGGTGTTTCAGCAAGAAACCCCACAATACAATATACCATTAATCAAAATCATTTTAATTAATGAAAATAATATCTATTAAATGACTTAATTATTTGTCCACAAAATAGTAAGTGTGTTTAAAAAAGTTGAAAAAAACAGTTAAGTACTCGTGAATTATTTATGTTTTTATGTTTAAGTTATAAGATTTTAGACAAATCAATAAAACTCAATTTTTTTATGGCTAAAAAAATATTCCATAAGTTCGAATGACTTAATTATGTGACCACGACTGTACATTAGACCGTACCACCCTATAGGCAAAAAAAAAAAAGTTCACCGTACACCCTCAAATATAAAGTATTTTAACAAGAAAATTTCGAAAATGTTTTCGAAATCGAATCCAACAGAGAACATATGGTGAATCATACAACGGGGTGTTTCAGCAAGAAACCCCACAATACAATATACCATTAATCAAAATCATTTTAATTAATGAAAATAATATCTATTAAATGACTTAATTATTTGTCCACAAAATAGTAAGTGTGTTTAAAAAAGTTGAAAAAAACAGTTAAGTACTCGTGAATTATTTATGTTTTTATGTTTAAGTTATAAGATTTTAGACAAATCAATAAAACTCAATTTTTTTATGGCTAAAAAAATATTCCATAAGTTCGAATGACTTAATTATGTGACCACGACTGTACATTAGACCGTACCACCCTATAGGCAAAAAAAAAAAAGTTCACCGTACACCCTCAAATATAAAGTATTTTAACAAGAAAATTTCGAAAATGTTTTTTTTTTTTTGGCCGAACGTAGGGGTCGCCATTTTATATTTTTCGTTATATCTTCGCCATTTACCGTCAGATCTTAAAGTGTTGTATATCAATGTTTTTTGTCTAGCGGAGACCGATGTTTTCCTCGAAGGAGCCATTGACCTCAAGTAACCCGTTCTAGTATTAACCCACCAGATCTCAGTTGCTACCACCTTAATGTACTACGCTAATATTTTAAAATGAAAGCTCGCAAAAAAGCAATAAACTTTTGCTAGAAAAGTATTCCAATAATTCCAGCGGAACAATTATTTTATTTTTTTTTTAATTTTTTTTTGTTGCCGATTGTAGGGCATTTTTAATTTTTTTGTCATATCTTCTGTATTTACAGTCGGATCTTAAAGGGTTATATATCTATGTTTTTGTCGCAATGATACCAATTTGTTACATCAAAAATCATTGACCTTAAGCACCCTTTTATACTACTTAAGGGGTAACACCTATGTAAAAAGCCTATATAAAAACTTCCTTTTTTTATTTTTCTTTATTATAGGCCGGTGGCATCATTATACCGTACTTTTAAAAACACAACAAAGGCAGGAACGTTACTGTGAATGGTAAGCACTACCATGCGATGATTAAGATATTTTTTGCCCAAAATGGAAGAGCTGGACATGGCTGACATGTGGTTTCAACAAGACGGTGCCACATGCCACACAGCACGCGAAACAATGGCCCAATTGAAAGGCGAGTTCGGTAAACAGTTTATTTCACGTTTAGGGCCGGTCAATTGGCCGCCTAGATTGTGGGATTTAACTTTAGATTATTTTTTGTGGGGCTATGTTAAAGCTCATGTCTATAGGGACTCAAATAAAGATATCATACATTTGTGTAAATGTTATGTTTGTTTTTTAAATCAAATCCGAAAGCTTTTAAAAAATCACCCATTATAACCAGGTGGATTCGTCGTTGATGATGCACGATGAAAAATTTACCAAATATAATGGGCCTGATTGCCGTTAGAGTTGTCGATATCGACAGTTAAACGTTTTTACTAAAAACTTGTTATAAAAACAGTTCTTGCAAAGTTCTACAATCGAGTTCACCTTATATATCCCCTAAAATGCAAACGATTTGTGGGGAGAGTAGGATTAATTTGTAAATTTCAAAACAAAAATATCGTTTTATATGCAGGCGTATTTTTCGACACCTATAACGCTCACTGCAACCAGGCCGCTTAGCTCAGATAGTGCGTCTTTAAATTATGACCTTATCTCTGAGACTATTGTGAGTAAGCAAATTCAATTTATTGATTATGGAGGGTATTTTTAGTAAACAATATCGTATAAAACTTGACAGTTTTCTTTTTTTTAATTATGGATTTAAAAAAATAAAACAAATTGCTGGTATATTTAATTTAAACTTTAACGACAACTATCTAATGGAAAACAAATATACCACTAGCACCTAGCAAATATACCACATGAACCGATCACTTCCGTCGACGTGGAGCGGTTATTTATGTTAAAAAAAAACATTTTGCGGCCTCAAATTTATTTTTAAAAATATTAAAAAGTTCTTATTAATTTATATAAAGAACTTTTTCTTATTGTACTTAACTCATTTTATATATATGTAGGTTCACATACACAGATGGACAAAAGTGACCGTTATTTTGCCTCTGATTGTTTGGAGGAGGTGCTTACCTGGAAAATAATTTAAACAAATAATTTTGTGTAGTAAACTAAAACTATGATTTATTCTAACTTTATTTCATGTAAATTATATTTTTTTATTCCTAGGCTTTATTACAAAAACAAATATTTATATTTTATATTGCTTATTTCATGCGGACAAAAGTCACCGTCAGTTAAAGATGTGTTTCATTTATACAAGAAACAAAACTTTTTTAATATGAAGTATTTTTGCCATTATTTTTTATAACATCTTGCAAACGTTTCTGCATCGAATGTACCAATTTTGTAGTTTCGTCTGAACCAATTTTCTGCCATTCCTCCTGTAGTATTTGTTTCAGCATATTTTTCGAGGTAATATGGTGCTCTCGAACCCGTCGATCCAAATGGTCCCATAAATGTTCAATCGGGTTGATGTCCGGGGATTGTGGTGGAGTCTTGAGGGTGTGTGGGGTGTTGTACAAGACACACAAACGAACTATATCTGCAGTGTGCTTGGGGTCGTTGTCGTGTTGAAAGTAGTAGTCAGATTCAATGCCTAGTTTTTGGGTATTTTCTTCAAATTATCTTTAAGGATATTTAAATAAAGTGTTTAATCCATTATTTCTTCGATACGAGCACAACGACACCAGCCGCTGACATACACCCCCACACCATAACTCCAGCACCACCGTGTTTAACATTCGTTTGAATATGTTTCCCTTGTAACGCTTGGCCCTTCTGCCTCCATGTCAAAACACGCCCGTCCGATTTGTATACACAAAATTTACTTTCATCAGAGAAGATTACCTTCTCCCAAAAATCTGTTGTCTTGGTTATGTGCTCTTTTGCAAATGTAAGTCTTTTTATTTGGTTCACTTTGCTAATCAGTGGTTTTTTCCTGCAAGTTCTGGCATTATAACCGGCACAATTCAGCACTCTGCGCACAGTTCGAGGGTGAACAACTGTGCCGGAGCTTCCCTTCACCATTGCAGCAATTTCCGATGACGAAGTTTTTGGTACCTTTTTAATAATTTGTATTACTTATCGCTTTTCTCGGACAGATAGTGCCGGCGGTCGTCCACTTCTTAGTTGATACACACTTTGAATTATTTTTAAAGCGATTTATTATGTCAGTAATGGTGGTCCGTGGCCGACCTAACAATTCGCATATTTCCGAATAGGTATCTCTTGTTTCCAGGCATTTAAAATAATTTTTCTTTCTTCAATTGTCGTTTCTTTTCTCTTTTGGTTCATATTTAATAACCACGCGTCTTTAGAAAACTTTTTTAAAAAAGTACAGTTATAAAATAGAGACAGATCAATCTTAGTGTTACCATATTACAAGAATTCATTGAAAAAAGATGGGATAATGGCTTTCATTTTAGTAAATATTTATGTTGAGATAAAATCTCGAACACAGTGAAATATGCACTACAAAAATTAAATATTCGTTTTTGTAAAAAGAAAATTATTATTTTAACTCAATCATAGTTGAAATAAATCATAGTTTTTGCTGACTATGCTGAATTTGTGTTTCAATTATTTTTTCAGCTCTGCCACTCCTTCAAACAAAAATGACGGTGATTTTTGACCATTTCTGTATGTATCCACAAGTGACTTAATTTTTGGTTTAACTTTATAATTTCGTGTTTTACTTTATTTTAACTTGTACTTGTTTAATGCACCTTTTTACGTTTATGAAGCTAAACTTTTACGTTTTGTATGTTATATTTTATTGTTTTCTTGTTATTTTTATGTTTTTTATCATTAATAAATGTTATAAAAAAATTAAAGTGCATATTTTATATTTTTAGCACATATTTTTCTATTTTTAGTGGATGTTTTATGCGCATAAAACACCAATTAGTAACATATACATATAGTTAGCAATGTTGGTACGACTTTCTTCACTTACGCTTATGTTGTAAATTATAAATGAATTGAAATTACATCGAATATATTTTATTTAAAAAATACCACCAATGGTTAGAATAGATTGGCAACGTAGAACAATCAACTTTCGAACGCAAGTAGATCTAAACATAAAACTACGCAAATAATTAATAGTGCAAAAATAACAAATTTACATTGTAGGTAGTATTTACATGAAAATTCAAAATGGACGCCAAGTAGTTCGCAGATTTTATGGCCGTACAACGACTAATGTTGGGGAAATTTTAAAACCAACCACTTATTCTAGAGTGCAAAGTACCTCCTCAAAGACAATTTTGGTACCATATTTCGATCAAGGATCCTTACAAAAATTATATCCAATGCTTTAGAAATTACATCCAAATTAAAGGCTTCATTTCAAATTCAATAGAAACAACATAACATAATTACAACGTTAGCACCGTTTTGTTTTGCTTTAAAACAAAACTAGTATAAGTTAACAAAAATTGGAAAGCAAATTTGTAGTGGAAGTTTGGAAATTTGGTGTGGAACAATTTTATTCAATCTAGCATGAGAACAATTTTCGTGCACTACCGTGAAATGTAAATTTAAATAACAAAAATGTATACACGATTTTATGTACTAAAACACTTAAAATTATTGCGGTAAAGTAAGGAAACCACATCGAGAAGGTGCCGTGTAATAAAGCCATAGGCAATAAAGCCATATGGCCTTATTTAACACAGAATTGATATATAATACCATATGGCTTTATTTCCATCGGTGAAGTGAAATAAAGCAATTCATTCTGTGCAATATTTTTGTAGTGTATTTGATTTCTTTTAATTACAAATAAAAAAAAATAAACAAAAATACAATATGTTCAGCTAACAAATGGAAATGTGAATAGATTTTATAAAAATTAACAATATGTGAATGTGGCGTGACATCCTTGATAA
The DNA here is from genome assembly GCA_949748255.1 of Eustalomyia histrio. Classification (NCBI taxonomy): domain Eukaryota; kingdom Metazoa; phylum Arthropoda; class Insecta; order Diptera; family Anthomyiidae; genus Eustalomyia; species Eustalomyia histrio. The sequence continues at coordinate 12,923,927 of OX456528.1, forward strand.
TGAATGGCACGACAAATTGTGCACAACGCTTGGGAAGAAAAACGTGCTCATATAAACTAACGGTTCTTCATGCATAGCCAGTCGCCAGAAAAAATGCTTCAATATGCTGAAGAGCAGCAATCAAAATGCAATACGGCGCGTAATTGCCGAGCCGCTCGCGAAGGCGCCGAACCGCGCCGGCCCCCTTCCAACGCCTCTACGCCATACCTTTTCAACGCTTGACAATAACAACGCATTTTTTTGGCAATACATATGGTATGGCATTATTTCCACTTCAATTGACAAACTCTTATATCTTTATTTCACTCCTTCTGTGGAAATAAAGACATATGGCATTATTTCCCAATGCGGTGTGAAATAAGGTCATATGGCTTTATTGCCTATGGCTTTATTACACGGCACAAATCGAGAATATAGGTATAAAGTGATCATCACTGGATCAACACTGCACTTTACAATTTCTAATTATTATCATTATAGCCTTGGTTAATACTCTCAACTCTAGAAAATTGTATGGTTAAATTTAAGCATTGTTTAATAGAAATACTTGATTAAGATTTAATATTGTTTAAGATTTAAGGCTAGTAGAGGTCGTAACCAAGGCCAAAGTAAGCAAAGAAAAGGAACATTTTTTCATAAAAAACACATCTCTGAAATTTTTAGTATATCCCATAAACCCCCATATTCAGATAAAAAAATAAATAATTTACTCAGTGCTACTATCAAATCAAGAATCACATAAATTTGAGACCGCTAATTTAATTTCGCAAGTTTTAACCCATATATCTATATCATGTATGTGGATGGTATACTAATCAGAGGTTTGAAGTGGCAAGATCTTTTTTACTGGGTAACTTATTTAAAATTCAAATGTATGATTTGCAATCTTTTTTTTCGTACCTTGTCTTCCTACAATTTCAGCTACATGCTCTGAACTGGGTACGGGTACACATTCAGTCATATTTTGAGATTTTTTAGAGCGATCATCTATAGATACAACAGTCCCTCCCAAAGTTTGATTATGATTTGGTAACGAGTTAAGTTTAGTGGGACTACTTGATAAGCTAGTATCAGATACAAATTTTTGATTAAGTAGTGTTGCAGCGGCAGCTTGAGATTGTGTTTGGAGAAAAACTTTTGTAGTCATATGATAAGGATTACTACCGGACGTATATGAAGAAGAATATGGTTGATCTAAGGATGAATGTAATCGATGATTTGGTTGCACCAGCTGTTGAAAATTATTAGTTGTCGATTCTAAGGATGACGATGTTGCTGCTACTGATGTCGGCGAAGGTAGCTGATTTAAATTCATCATAGTCAATTCAACAGCTAATTGCAGTGTTCGGGCATCTTCGTTATTTAAGCATGTAGTTTCTGCAACAGAAAGTTGTTGATTGTGGCGATGATTAATATTTTCTAATAATATTTGTTGTTGGCCACTATTATCTTCATTAGTTTGTAAAGCATCAGATTTGTTTTGGTTGGAAGAAGTTTCAGATAATGAATGGGACATGATGTTAGACTCATCTTCTAAATCACCATTTACGGCAGCCAATAAAGATGAATTCAAAACACAATTAGAAGAAAAAGATTCGTCCAAATGTGATGCATTATTTAAACATAATGAATTTCCAGCTACTGCTGAACATTCAGCCGATAAATTAGATGGCACTCCTAAGGAAGCTAAATATGGATTTGAAGATGAAGATGATGTTGGAGAATTAGACAAGGAACTACATCCCGAGCTACCGCTTAAAACGACCCCACTTTCAAAAGAAAAAGATGACGAAGAACAGGTCGATGAAGCCATATAATTAGCGGTAGCTATAGGTGAAGTCGACGTGGATGTTTTAGATGAAGATGATGCTGGTGATGATTGTGTTGTTGTTAGTGTCTGATTTGTGTTGGTATTAGTTTGAGATGCAGTTGCCTTAGAAAATTTTTGTTGTTGTTGTTGAGTTTTAGTATGCTTTAGTGATGGTTGCTGCTGTCTAAATGTAGTTCCAGCTACACTTTTAGCACAGGACATATTCGAGCCTTTTCTTTTGAATATTTAGAATAAGTTTTCGCCCTTACTTTTGAATAAAATAAACTTTTGGTTTTATTCACTCATTCCTCTAGTTTTAATAAAGCAAGACAAACTGTTTTTCGGCACATATCTACAACAAATACAAAAATATGAAACGTAACAGTATTTATATTAGTATCACCAATTAAAAATGTAAAATAAAAGGAGCTTAAGAACGAAGGGCCTTATTTATTTATTTAATTTTCTTAATGATTAGTGCAAAGATTTAATCTTATATGAGAGCACCAAATTATGGGAGTAGTTGCAAAGAAAGAGTTAGGTTTACAAAGAAATAATACAAAATTGGAAACATAAGTAATCAAATTTAATCTTTTTGAATTGCGTTGCGCTGCGAGTCATTTGTAAATTATGGGGAAGACGATTCCAAATACTAATAGTATGAATAAAAAAATGTTGATCCGAAAAATGGGTATTGTGTGGCAGTTGAATAAAAGGTACGATTTTATCATTTAAATATTTGGGTTGTTTTACATATATTATCTTATGAAGGTAAATAAGCGATCTACATTTTAACAAGTTTTCAAAGGTTACTCCAAAAATCTGCTTTGAGTAGTAAGATATTCTACTAAAACGGCTTATTCCAAAGACATATCTAGCAATATTATTAAAAGCTACTTTTAGTTTACTTAAACTAGATTCATCGCAACCAGAAAACAATTCACAACCATATAGCAATGAAGGTATAATATACGTTTTGGCAATGAGCATTCTGACCTCAATAGGTATGAACCACTGTGTACACCATAAATATCTAAGCATTCCATAATATTTTCCAGTTATAATGCTGACATGATTACTCCAGAGCAGATGTTTGTTAAATGTAACACCAAGATTTTTAAAATTATCATAAATATTTAATTTCGATTGACCCTTGAGTATTTGAATAAAATCTCTGGATTCAGTCAAAAAAAATTTATATTTGCGAAAGTTTTTCTAATAAGAAATTTTATTACAGTGCTTTCCTACCAAATATTCTCAAACATTATTTCAAAAACTATGAAAATATGAAAGCATAACTTAAGGCTATTTCATCTTCCTTTAATTTAAATATTTGGGTTGTTTTACATATATTATCTTATGAAGGTAAATAAGCGATCTACATTTTAACAAGTTTTCAAAGGTTACTCCAAAAATCTGCTTTGAGTAGTAAGATATTCTACTAAAACGGCTTATTCCAAAGACATATCTAGCAATATTATTAAAAGCTACTTTTAGTTTACTTAAACTAGATTCATCGCAACCAGAAAACAATTCACAACCATATAGCAATGAAGGTATAATATACGTTTTGGCAATGAGCATTCTGACCTCAATAGGTATGAACCACTGTGTACACCATAAATATCTAAGCATTCCATAATATTTTCCAGTTATAATGCTGACATGATTACTCCAGAGCAGATGTTTGTTAAATGTAACACCAAGATTTTTAAAATTATCATAAATATTTAATTTCGATTGACCCTTGAGTATTTGAATAAAATCTCTGGATTCAGTCAAAAAAAATTTATATTTGCGAAAGTTTTTCTAATAAGAAATTTTATTACAGTGCTTTCCTACCAAATATTCTCAAACATTATTTCAAAAACTATGAAAATATGAAAGCATAACTTAAGGCTATTTCATCTTCCTTTAATTTCATTGTTAAGCAAAAAATAAAACTCTTGCTTTAAAAGCTAGGGAACTTATTTCTTTCATATACTTATAACTTTTGTGGATTTACTTTTTAAAGCTGTGTACTTATTAACCATACTTGATATCCAAATGTTGCTAAAGGTTTTTCCTAGCATACATTTTTCATAACAAACGTTCATAAACTCTTTCATTCAATTCTGTTTAAAAAACTGTGTTTAAACTAGGGATGCCAGTCTCGATCCCGAAAAATCCTGGGATTTTCGGTATTGACAAATCCCGAATCCCGGGATTCATCTAAAAAAACCGCGTGATACCGAAATTTTTAATTAAGTTTTTTAAGAAAAATTCTTAGCATGAAGCAACACTTGTAACACTCATTTATGTATTTATTTTAGGGATGTCAGTCCCGAAATCCGGAAAATCCCGGAATTAGTCTAAAATAATGTCGGGAAATCCCGAAATTTTTAATTAAGTTTTTTTTAGCAAAATTCTTAACTTTTATCAACACTTGTAAAATCATTTACAGTCAACCAAAAAAAAGTTGTACACTTATACGTATTAGCAAATTTTGAACCACATTATTTCTGTAACTTGTTAAGCTAGCATAGCCAAACAAAGATCAAATCAAAGCTTATTTAATTGACTAATTTTGGCTTTTTTTTTTTAACTCAAAGTAAGCCGTTATGGAACTGTAAACATAACCTCAAAAATACTACAATAATTGACGCAAAAAAAAACTTGTATACTTTGCAGAATTTCAAAACAAAACCAAACGAATACTACCAATTAAATTAATTGCTTGTAAGGTTAGTGCCAATCAAGTTTTATTGTTTTATATCTGTTTTGAGTTCTATAAATATTAGTTTGTATTTATTTAATGTGAAAATTTCCATGGGTGTGAATCTAGGATGTTTTATACAATTTTTAAAAATTAAACAAGATATAATTTGTCTACTTAGGCTCCAATGCATATGTTTTTAATGATTAAATGTAATAGTTTTAATAAAATAGATCCAAAATTGAAAACCATTTTATTGGGGATTTTAGAGGTTGTTAGATTCTTTCGATCCTGTAGAAAATATTTGTGGGATGAATTTGAAAATATTTATCTTAAAATTTGTTTTCAGGTGTCTAGTTAACAACTCCATCAAAACAAAATTAGATTCCGAATCATTTGGACCCAATTGTACCACACACTGTTTTACTTTTATATGACTTTTCAAACATTTTTATATAACTGCTAACCAATTTGAAATTTATGTATTTTTACAGTACTGACTTTTGGAACAAAATCTGGTCAAATTATTAGATTTTTATATATTTTTTCTAAAAAATTTATCAGATTTTGTTCTAAAGTCATTAATTTTTGTAAAAATACATAAATTCCAAATTGTTTGAAAAGTGTATGGTACAATTGGGTCCAAATGATTAGGAATCTAATTTTGTTTTGATGGAATTGTTTTTTAGACACCTAAAAACATATTTGAAGATACAAATTTTTAAATTCATCCCACAAATGTGATCTACAGGATCGAAAGTATCTAACCACCTCTAAAATCCCCAATCAAATGGATTAAAATTTTGGATATGTTTGCTAAAACTATTATATTTAATCATTTAAAACATATGTTTGTTTGTAGTAAAAAATTCCAGTTTGAAACACAAATTTTTAAAAATTGTATAAAAAGGGCGTAGATTCACACCCATAGAAATTTTCACATAAAATAAATACAAAAAAATATATATATTGAACTCAACATAGATATAAAACAGTAAAACGTGAATGAGACTAACGTTACAAGTAATTAATTTAATTGGTATTCTTCGTTTCGTTTTTATTTTTGAAATTCTGCAGTGTACAAGTTTTTTTTTGCCTGAAAAATTGTAGTATTTTTAAGGTTATGTTAACAATTCCCTAACGGGTAACTTTACGAGTTTGAAATTAGTCCATTAAATAAGCTTTGATTTACTTTTTGTTTGGCTGTGCTAGCTTAACAAGTTTTAGAAATAATGTGGTTCAAAATTTGTTAAAATAACTGTACAACTTTTTTTGGTTGGCTGTATGTATTTATTTGTATCACCATGTTAAACTTGTCAATTAAACTGGATACAAATTTACAGCCCTACTATAATTTTTTTAGTGTAAATGATTAAAAACAAGTAAAAAAGGCTTAAATTCGGCTGTGCCGAAACCAATATCTTAAAAAAATTCTCTACTGGGTTTGATACAAATAATGTAAAAAACTTTAGAAGTAAAATTGTGGAGGTGAAAAAAATTTTTGAGCTTGGGGATGTGCAGATTTTTTGGTGAAAAAAAAAATTTTAAATGAAAAAGTTTTGTGGTGAAAAAAAATTTAGAAAAAATTTTTGAGTTTTGTAGTATTTTTTGTTTTGGTGAAAAAAAAAAAATTTAAATGAAAAAGTTTTGTGGTGAAAAAAAAATTAGAAAAAATGTTTGAGTTGAAAAATATTTGAGTGGTGAAAAAATATGAGAAAATATATTGTGTACCAGTCGCTACTATGAAATTGTACTAAAATACACCAATTTGTATAGAAAATTTAGAAGTATCTTCACATTTTCACTCATAACTTTTTAATCGCTGTACCGATTTGCTCATTTTCAATAACAAACTGCTAGAGAGGATGTCCAATAATCTAGATAAAAATGAAGACAACAGACAGACGCACATCGCTTTATGGGGTCTTAGACCTATATTTCGACATGTTGCAAACGGAATGACAAACTGATATATACCCTCACCATATATGGTGGAGGGTATAAAAAGAGCTTGTGTGAAACTTTCCAGAAAACTAAGAGAAATATGTCTTAAAAATCACAAAACCAAAAGTGGAAATAAGGTGCTCCAAATGCAAAGTGCAGAATATGCAGTAAAATTTTAGAAACAAAAAAAAAGGTTCAACAAAAGATCTAACAACACATCTGAATTTAAGTTTTGTAAAACTTTTTAAATTTTCTTATTCTAATTTTTTAAGGTTCACAGTGTAAAGTTAGAAAAGAATGAAAACGATAAACTACAGCCAAAAATATCAATAATAACAATATTTAATGGCCTACCGTTTTCAGTGTTTGTAACGTCTACGGAACTTCGAAAGTCCTTGGTATCTCGAGGTTTTGTAGTTCCAAAATCAAAGGAAACATTAAAAGCCAAATTTATTGATTACTTTTTAAAGTGCAAAGTCATTAATTTTTGTAAAAATACATAAATTCCAAATTGGTTAGTACAATGCACAGACTCAATGTGGGGGGCAAAACTAAGGTGCTTATCAATAATGACTCCCAAACACCTATGTTGGTCCACAAATTCAATGCCGCAATCAATAATAGAAATACCATAGTTAGAGAAAAATCGGCTAGTCGAACCAAACATAATAGCCCTTGTTTTGCGAGGATTAATTGCTAAAGAGTTTCTAGTCGACCAGTTCGATATCTGATCAAGATAAAAATTAATATTAACTTGCAAAACATCTGCAAACGCATGATTAGTTTTAAATAACAAAAAAACATTATCAGCAAATAAATAAGGTTTACATATACCCATATCAAGAACACCAGGAAGATCATTAACGTATAAAATAAACAAGAGAGGCCCCAAGACAGATCCTTGGGGAACCCCCGAAGAAAATAACAATAAAATCAACAAATTGCGTTCTACCACACAGGAAAGACATGATAAGTTTACACGAAGAACTAGAGAAACTAAAATTATCTCTAAGTTTAGTAATCATGGTAACGTAACATATAGAATTAAAGGCCTTAGTTAAATCAAGAGAAATAAGCAACGACATCTTTTTATCATTCTCACATTTTCTAACAGTATCAATCAAATTTAATAACAAGGACCATCAAATAAAGCATAACAATTGACAATCAAATAGAGCAGTACGCACAAAGGCTAGCATCTGTTCTTTAATTAAATGTTCCATAACCTTAGACAATGCGGGTAGAATCGAAATCGGTCTCAGATCTTCAGGACCTCTGATCCTACCTGATTTCGGAATCGAAACTACACGCGCATTCTTCCACATTACTGGAAAAGTCGAAGTGGTCAAAATGGAATTAAAAAGATTTAATAAAAGGTGTGAAATGTAAGGATATATAGATTTAATAAACTGAATGGTAATGCCATCGATTTAACCTTACTTAAAGCAAGTACAACATCTGTTTCATCTACAGAATGAAATGAAAAAGAGTTGCCAAAATCGGTTAATGAATCGAAATTAAACTGAGAGGGAATGTCAACAATAATAATTCCAGAACCACGAACAAAGTAATCATTCATTACCATCAAACATAAAATCATCAGACCCAGCAAACCCAGCTTTCTTAAGTTCCCTCCACATACCGGGAGTATCTAAATTCCCAAATAATCTAGCAAAATATCTTCTCATTTCCCTACGAATAGTAGATTTAGCTCTGTTGCGGTATTTGCAAAAAACTTTCCAGTTATAATAAGAAGGATCAAAATTATAGGAAGGAAAAGACAAATCTCTCAAAGACCTAGCCAATGTTACAACCCTAAATTTCATCGAATCATTGCTACCAGATCTAACAAATCTTTTAATGGGTACAAAAGTGTAAAGGGTTTCAATTAGATAACTAAGCTAAAAACATTTAGAATCAACGTCAACACTACCCAACATAAAATAGGGATCAAAATCAGCTAAAAATAATTCGAAATACCATTCCAATCAAAATTAAAATCTATATACTCAATATATGACTCAATACTTTCTAATTTAAGATTGAAAGATGAAAATACAAGAGCATGATGTGAAATAGATGGGCATTGAACTTGCCCTGAAAAATTAATTAAAGAAATATCACTTGTCAAAAAGAAATCTATGTGATGTAGATAAATGCCGCATATCATAGTGTGTAGACCTAGAATTATGAATTACAGATAAATTATTTCTAGTGCCAAATAAAAGTTAGCCGAATAAAATGGATAAAATTCGGGATTATGTAATAAAAATTGCTCACTTGGTTGGAGTTCAGGTTGTTTCATCTGATACCATTGTTGCTCCATCAAGAGTCAGAAATGTATACTTGTAAAATTTAACTCAGTTTACCTAAGAGATACTATTATGAGGAATTATTTCAAATCAGATACTCGTGCTCGTAGTGGAGGTGTAGTTCCAGATGGTGTTAATTTTCGTCGAGGTGTTACTGTTAATGATGATGACGTGGGTCGTGATGGTGGTAAAACTTTTCGTTATTCTACTGTTACACTGAAGACATTTTACTGGATACAGCGCATTTAAAAGGGACTTTTTTGGCTGTATATACAGATGTCTTCAAAGTATGTGCAATGAATATATATATATATATATTATTTTTTTTTATATATTGGTAATTGTGCGGTGTTTTGGTATCGTGATAAGTTAGTTCGCAGTTTCTACTAGTTGAATTAAGAATTTCCAAGTTATGAATGTAAATGATATTGTAAATTGAACAAAAATTGTGAACTATTGGTTTGTAGTTCATTTGCTATTTTTTTTCATTTAGTATTTTTCTATCTACCTCACAATTACAGCTATATTATAATTGTAAATTTAATTTTTTCGATATGGTCTCATTTTTGTGAAATAATATTAAGTATTATTTTTTAATGGTGATATATTATGAGGAGTATACTGTTATTTGCACAACCATCAACTTTTTTATTTTTGATGGAATTGATTGATAACTTGGGCGATATAGCCTGTAATAGTGGAGTTGTAAATTCTGTATTAGTTCCGTGAAATTTTAACGTTTTGCATTTTAACGCGCAGAGTATTGTTCCACGCGATAATACTGTCAAATTTGATGAAATTAAGCACATGATGGAAAATTGTTCGGTAGATGCGTTTGGTATTACCGAAACGTGGTATAAGGACTTTGTATCTAACAATGCAGTTCGTATTTCAGGTTTTAAAGTTTATGGCAATGATCGTTTTCATTCTAGAGCGGGTGGTGTTTGTTTGTACATTCGCGAAAATTTCAAGGCTAGAGTTATTTATGGCGGTTCTCGTAATCTTAATAATGATCAAAATGGTACTTATAATGATTCTGATGAGCACGATGCCGATCAGTTGAATGAGCGTGATGTAGAAGCGTTGTTTGTTGAGGTATTCATAAATAGTAATATAACTATTTTGTTAGTAGTTTATCTACCACATGGGAATTTCTTGTCTTGTGAGAATTTGTTAATGGATTTATCGTCAAGGTATCAAAATGTCTTGATTATGGGAGACTTTAATACAGATATTTTTACTCAAGGAAATTTAGTGAGGGAATTTTGTATGCGTTCTTCATTATCTGTGGTACATAATTCTAGGCCAACACATTTTTGTGCACGGTATAACTCAACATCTCTTATAGACTATTTCTTTGTTTCCGATATTGATCTTGTTACTGGTGCAAATCAGTTTCAGATCCCTGCACTTAATTCTTATCATTCTATGATACAGATTTCGTACAATTTACCTATTACTGAAAGTTCATCTGAGTTTTTTTATAGGGACTACAAGAATTTTAACAAAGAACTGTGTATTTCACAACTCGAATTTGTTGATTTTTCCTCATTTTATAATGGTTCATCAGTTGATGAAATTGTTAGTTTCTTTAATTGTGTTGTAGAAAGAGCTTTTAATGATAACGTTCCTTTACGAAGATTTGTTAGACACAGTGACAATGAGTGGATAAAAGACTCTCGAATTTGTATTGCTAAACGTAATAGAAATACAGCTTACCGTGCTTATAGAGGAAATAGTTCGGAGGATAATTTTAGAACTTTTTGTGTTTACCGTAATAAGTTAAAATCAGTCATTAGAAGGATTCGAAGGCAAAAATGTATAAGTTTTTTTTCCAACTGTGATCAAAAACAGTTGTGGTGCAAGTTACGTTCTATCGGAGTGCTAAAGGAGAATGAATTGGATTTCCCATTAAATGAATTCAATGAATCCTCCCGATTGCCTCATTTGTCAAATTTGGATTCTTCGTTTAATCCTATGTCTCTAAACAATGTTGATGGTTTCTCCTTCAGTAACGTGACTGAGGAAGAAGTATTCACTGCAATATCAAATCTCAAGCAATTGGAGCAGATGGGATTCATCTCAAGTTTTTGAAGTTAATTTTTCCAGCAATATCATGCCATTTTACACATCTTATAAATACAATTATTACCACTTCTGTAGTACCAGATATTTGGAAAATTGGTAAAATTATTCCGATTCCGAAGGTAAAATTTCCAAGAGTTTTATCGGATTATCGACCTATAAGTATTCTTCCTGTATGCTCTAAGATCTCAGAAGTTATATTAAGACAGCAAATGTTGTCTCATTTGAACGCTTCTAATAGAATATGTGACTTTCAGTCAGGTATTAGAAAGGGTCATAATACTACCGGTTTACTGCTGGACATTACTGAAACTATTAGAATTAATCTTGATAAAGGTAATATTTGTTGTTTAATTTTTCTGGATTTTCGTAAGGCATTTGACTCAATTAATCATAGAGTATTGGTAGAAAAACTTCTTAATCAATATGAATTTAGCTCGAGTGGATGTATGGTCTTTTTTATCTAGTCGTAGTCAGTTTGTGCAGGTAGGCGAATTGAGGTCAGAGTCCGTTGTAGTATATAGAGGCATTCCTCAAGGTTCTATACTTGGGCCTTTGCTATTTCTATTGTATATAAATGACATTTTTCAGAATTTATCTTTTTTGACGTGTTATACGTATGCTGATGATATTCAACTTTTAGCAATTTCGGAGTTTTCTAATTTACATCGGTTTGAGAATCGTGTTAATAGTGATCTTGGTCGTATAGTGGATTGGTCTAAGGCAAATTTTCTAGAACTTAACCCATTAAAGTGTAAAATCATGATTTTTTCGAAATATTCTGATATTAATTTAAATATTTTGCTAGATAATGAGCCTTTGGAAATTGTGTCACAATATAAATCATTGGGTCTTATTTTGGACAATAGTCTTTTTTTTGATCAACATGTAAATTTGGTAATATCTAGAGTCTGTTGGACACTGCGTAGACTTTATAATGCTGCTTGTTACTTGCCGTTCGCTGTACGATATCGTGTCGCACTATCGTTATGTCTTCCACATTTTCTTTATTGTATTGAGGTTTACTCATGTACATCTGCTAGAAATATTGATCGGTTGGGAAAATGCTTCAATAGAGTTATTCGTTACATATATGGACTTCGTTTTAGAGATCATGTTGCTGAATATCGAAGACAGGTATTGGGATGTGAATTTAGTCAATATATAGACTTAAGGCAAATTTATTTTTTCTATAAAGCTGTAAAATATAGTAATCCGCCATACTTGTTAGACAAGTTCCATTTTAGTGCTTCTACTAGAACGCATAGTTTAATTTTCCCCAGACATTTCTCACTCATTATGAGACGGTCATTTTGTGTTAATACCACTAGATTGTGGAATTCTACGATACCTTACCAGGATCGTAAATTTTCACACTCTTTATCGACTTTTAAAGCCATTTTCTTTTCGAGTTTGTAGATTTGCTATTGCAGACTGGTATCATTCAATTCTTTTTTTTTGCAATACTAGGGTATGGTTTGTGCAAATATCAGGGACATCATACATGTGTTTTTTATAATAATTATGATTTTAAGTTATTTTATGAATTGTTGTAATTGTATTGTAGTACTGCCAACTTTGGCCCTATGGGCTTGCGGCATTTTATTATAAATAAAAATAAAAAAATAAATAAAACGATCAAAGTAAACATGCCTTTCCAAAATCAAACAAATTAAAGTTAAAGTCTCCCACAATAATACGAGAATAATTAAGAAATAGTTCAGAGTGAATATCCTCAAACTTGGCAAAATCAGCAGGCGGAGGACAAATATACAACACCAAACAAGACCTTAATGCCACCAAAGAAAAGCTCAATAAAAAGAGATTCAATATTGAATAAAGATATTTTAAAAACTACTTTAAATTTGATCCCTTCTGAAACATAAATATCTACACCTCCACCTCTACGATCACCATCACGGTCATTCCTGGAGAATTTGTATCCCGGCAACTCAACAGCACGGCTAGAAATAGAATCCCCCAGTCAGGTTTCAGAAATACCAATAACATCCAAATTAGAGCCAGAAAAAACAAATTCAATTTCATCAAATTTTGATGTATTAGAGCTCGGTCTGATACTGCAAACGTTAAGGTGGAAAACATTAAGTTAGCCGACGTAAGATCGTAAAACAGATCTAAAATAAGAGCTATTACTAATAACCGGACCCAAATTTTAAATTAAAAGACATCGAAATTAAATTAGACCTGCGGAGGGGAACCAAAAGAAAAACAAATGAATAAGATAAACTAATGATCATAATGAAATTCATTACAAATATCATATAAATTTAAATATATATATAACAGCTGATCAAAGCAAAAAAAAGAGTTAAAAAGAAATTATGTAAACAAAAAAATAATTATAATAAAAGTAATAAGTTAGTAATGAACCTTAATATAACGGCCAACAAAGCCTTAAAACAAGGATAATAAATTATATTATATACAAAAAAAATGCAATACCAAAAATAAGCAAAAAAAAAAAAAATAAATTAATTAGCCGGAGAAACACAGCCAGCACGAACCGCTCCACAACCGTCAACATCGTATATGACAAAAAAAGTTTCGCACTTAATTTATCAGCATTAAACAATTTATATTTCAAAATAATACCATCTTTAAGAAGATGACGACATGCTTAATTAAGTTTACTAGCTGCAGGCTAGTAAGTGTAGTGGTCATTTAAAAAGACTCTATCACTAATTCCTTGTCTAGCATTAGAAACTTCTCCTCTATTCGTAGAAACACCATTAGCGAGAGCAGCACCACCAAAATCTTTATCGTTAACGTCCCCTATAATATCACGTCTATTAAGCGTTCTCGTTTTGAAATAAGCTTTATAATGTTGTCACGAACAAATATGTTGTTGAACTTTACCAAAATAAGCTTTTTGTTGTTGATATAGCACACACGGCAAATATTACGACCAGCAACTGGTATATTAAAGAACAAGCCTAACGCAATTTTAGTGTTTACCAAATCATCCAACCCATCAGGAAGTCCACGAATAACTATGTCGGCTCCATTTAGTCTTCTGTAAAGAACATGATTTTTAGCTTGAAGCAAAGATATTTTAACAGAAACAGAAGAATCAATAGTTTTAATTAATTTCTTGCAATTTAGACCATCATCTTTCATTTACCTTAAGACAGCTATCAATACATGCTTTATTCTCTGCAACAGACTCCGCAAACGATTTTTTAATAGAGCCAATTTCATCTCGAATCATAGCCATAAATCTCTCAAGTCTATCCTCACCAGCAACAGCATCTCCATCACCACCATCTTGACCAGGATTATCAGAGTGCAACGTAAAAGAAAATAATTTGGAATTTTTCAACATCGTCAATTCCTTATCGGAAACTCCAGTACAAGACGAATGAAACCATAATTTACACTCCTTACATTGGATGCTAGGCTTCCTTCCAATATTTTCATCACAACTACCACATTTGTATACCACGATTACCAACACACAGCAGCAAAAGCAGAGACAGTTATAAGTTCCGCAATATTGACAACAACAAAATAATGCTAAAACCACGTTTCACGTCTACCAAATAAATTAACTTTATTTTAATTCCACAAGACGTTTAATATAAATCTTTATAATATTCAAAAAGAATTATTGCCGTTTAATAAAATTGTGCACGTTTCAAAATAAAAAATAAAGTTAAATCAAAGAAAAGAAAAACTGATCAGCTGCTATAAAATTTAATCAACTATTCAGGCATAGCGTTGCCAGATTAACGTTTTGCACCAGAGGTTTTAAGTTTGACTAGATTTTTAGATCGCATTAATCTCAAGAGCTATTCATTGTAGAGAGCGGAAAATTATGTCAATATTCAACTTTGAATATTTTTTTTTTCAGTTTGAGCCAAAGAATTATTAAAACTTTTTTAATTAAATTTTGAAAAATAACTAAAAATTAAATCGAATCTGATTTTTAGGAAATTCATTCAAAATATTATTCAATCTTAGAAACTTTGCTGCTAACTACATATTTTCTGACTTTTTTAATACATCCCAGATGTGTTCTATAGGATATAAGTAGGGTTATTGTGGTGGGGAATAGGTTTGCCTGGAAACAATATAGAAGTCAATACCGAACAACGTGAGGTCGAGGTAATTCTAAAATTTGTATTTATGGTCCATTTTGGCTCATATCCAGAATATATATTTATGAGATATTTACGAAAATTTGTATCTACGATTGGGTCATATTTCATGAAACGTAGTTTTTTCACGTAATTTCTTCTAAATTTATTGAAAATGATCAAAATTAGCTTAATTTATTTAAAAACATACAATTAATAATTATTTTTACATTTTTGTTATAAATAATAAAAATAATTAAAAGATATAAACTAAAATTAACTCTATCCTAAACTTTAATGTCCATTATTATAACTTTCCAATAACAAAAGTTAGGATGATAACGGAAGGAAAAACATTTCAATTTTTTACACAATTCAAAAAAATTTGATTTTTTGTTTTGTTTGTTGTAAATAAATAAAAGTACGTCATTGCCACCACGCATTTTAAAGAACCATTTTAATTTGTCAAAAGTAATCGGTTTTTGCTCTGGTCATGCCATATTTTCAAAAAAAAATTATTTTATTTTGTTAGGAAGTTGGAATAACCAAAAATAGTTAAAGGTCGCTTTATAGCTCACTTTAGCTAAACTTACTTTTAATTAACACGTACATTTAAGGCAAGTTATAAAAACGTGCCTAAATATCATTTCCCTATGGAGTCGCATGGTTTAGCGGTTAAATACATCTTACCTATAAAGTTTTTTTATACCGTCAAAAGGTGTGAGAGTATGCAAAAAAAAATTGTAATCCAAAATTATTTAAATTTGAAAATTAAAAAAAAATGCAATAAATAAAAAATTGTAAAATTGCATTTTAAAATTTTACATTTTGCATGATATATTTATGTACTCTATTGCCAATGGAAATAACATAAAAATGTTTACAACAGTATTTTAAGTACTTTAATATTGAATTCAAGTTTTGTTGTCCAAAAATTATAAAAAAAAATATATATACAAATGGTTTGGCCAAAAAATATGTGCCAACCTACATTTAAAAAAGCATTTTCCCAGCCTAGAGCAGTTATGACGATGCAAACTGAGCTTTTTTGCATTGTATGAAAACTCCATCGTAAGTATAATGAATGTTAGAAATTTAATTATTTGTAATGATATGCTAAGTCTTAATTATTGGCATAAAAGGATTTTTCATTATCGTAACTATTTTTCCGCAATCATAAAATAGTGGAGTGTATGTATGCTTTAGTCCTTAACTGTAACAGATAAAAATACACAACACCGGCATATGCTGTCTGGAAGCATTTTGTCATAAATAAAAGTAACAAACTCGCATTGTATGGAAGGCTGAGGATTGATTTTTTTATATAAAACTTCTATTAACACATGTTTCTGTCCCTTAGTTTTTTTAAATTGTTTTGTTCATTAATTAAAATATTTACAAACATATCAGCATTATTTTGTATTCACCTTTTTACTTTTGTTTATTAATTAAAATATTTACAAACATATCAGCATTATTTTGTATTCACCTTTTTACTGATTATTATTAATAATAGCCGATAGCAATATAAACCACCAATTCTTCTAAAAATAAATCACAAAATAGTGGAGTGTATGTAGACTTTAGTCCTAAACTGTAACAGATAAAAAGTACACAATACCGGCATATTGCTGTCTGGAAGCATTTTATCATAAATAAAAGAAACAAACTCGAATTGTATGTAAGGTTAAGGGAGGATTAATTTTTTATATAAAACTACTATAAACACATTTTTCTTTCCCTTAGTTATTTTAGATTGTTTTATTTATTAATTTAAATATTTACAAACATATCAGCATTATTTTGTTCATTCACCTTTTTAATGATAATTAATTATTAATAAAAGTTATTGAAGCCGCCACCTCCAGTAACCGATAGCAGTACAAACAACTAATTCTTCTAAAAATAAATTTATCAAAGCAGCTAACAAACAAATCAATAAAGATTTTTTTCTTTAAAGGCAACAACTACTTCCTTATTTACCACAAAAAAATCTTTTAAGTATACAGAGCTACAAAAAGGAAGATTCTAGAAAGAGAAAAAACAAAAAGAGAATAGTTTATTTAAAAAAATAACAAACAAACCACTCTCTTTAAAATGCAACATCTTACACCCTGTTCCCATGTGCAATAAATGTATCATGAAATATAACAAATTACATGTAAAACAACGAAAATAGTTTGTTGTTTTTTGTGTAATTTTTCATACTTACATATGGGGTTTTCACAAGACGTACGTCGCTATACGAATGGGTGACTACATATATTTTGTTTTTGTATTTCATATATTTTGTTATTGTATTTTCGTTCGTTTGAAGCAAAACGTCATCTAGAAACACCACCACAATGTCGGTACTTTCAAATGCTACTCAATACTAATAATACAAACCTCTTGCTGTCATTAATACACGAGTACGACCAAAGCAACCCTGTAATCATACTATGTAATGTACTGTTGGCAAATTTCGATTATTAATTCTTTTTTTAAGTAATTTGCCATAAATCGAATTCAATTTTAATCTAAAGTGGACGAATTATTATTTTTTTTTTGTTAAATCCAGTGAATGCATTCAATTGAACGCGTTCAAATCCAATATTGATTTAAGAACTAAATCAATTCTAACAGTTCGTTTTATCAAATAAAATGATTTAAATCACTAGGAACGCGTTAATTTTTTTATTTAATTTTATTTTTTCCGTTCAGTGATTGAGTGATTTAGGGATTTAAAAACAATTTCTGCGTTGTGATTTAAAAAAATTCGTTCAGTGATCTAAAAACAAATTTAAAAAAATAAAGTGATTCAAAATCGATTTTTTATCGTTATTTTTAGAATTTTAACCGTACAAATTTGTCAAATTAACTTACAAAAAAATAATCAGAGTTAATTCCGTATAAATTAGACGTTCATAGTTATGGTTAAACCTCTAATGCCCAAGGCAGTAAAAAGCGGTATTCGGGTTTGTTGTTGTAACTTTGAGAGGAATCGTTTAGAAAAACGGGAGTATACCCTTGAAAGTTTTCACTCCCAGATTTATGTTTTGTTTTAATTAACAGTTATTTAAGTGTAAAATTGAAGTTTGTAAAAACAACGTGATTAACTAATGCTTTTAAAAGAAAAACATAGTTTGAAAAATATTTACACTAGGTTTCATAAGTGTGCGCTCCAAGCTCATTACAAACTATTAGTCCAAAAAATGTCATTTATTTAATAAAAAATAAATGTCAGATGTTAACTGTTGCTTATGGTATAGTGCTGCCGACGTCGACGATGCACATTTTTTAAAGATGCATATTCCAGCAATTATAACGGTACCTTTTCTCAAAAAAAAAATTTAATTAAGCGGAATCAAAAGTGTACGCTCATAACTTTAAATCTTTCTTTATGTAATTATTGTGAGCTTATTGGTCATGATTTGATCTTCATTTGAGCAGGATACGTATAACTTCGTGAAAACTTACATCGTTATAATCATAAAACTTTGGAAAGATGGTCAAAATTATCGCCAAATAAGTTGGAATTAAAGCTTTTGAAATGTTATTTTATTTTTGACGTTTTTACAAAAACTATTAATAACTTTAAACAAAGTGATCTCTTATTTTAATACATATAAAGTACATAATTCAATTTAATTAAAATAAAGTATCGTAACTGAAGTTTTTATGGTTTTTTTTTTTAATTGTATTAAAAAAGACACTATTAGAGCGTAGACTTATGGCACCTAGTTTATATTGCTTTAAATGATGAAATAATTTTTTTGTTAAGTAGGGTGATATGTTGTGATATAGATATTCCAATATGTGTTAACTAATTTATGTATTTAAAGCAGGGACTGAAACCCTGAAAAAAATTGGTTCAGGTTCTCGGGTTAATCGAAATAAAAATTTTAGGTACGGTTCGGTTCAGGGTTCGGGTTCAATATTTAAAAAAGTATAAATGTTTTATTAATAGGAAGTTTATTTATTTTTCAAACAAATTGTCGTTTAGTTTTATAATAAATATATACACCCATATAAATAAATAAATATATACAGCCAGATATATACAGCCAATTTGATTTATAATTCTGTTATAAAAATCAACAGAATGTATATGCATATGGCTGATATATTTAAGTTTCCTTTTTTAAATTTGTTCTTTGATTTAGAAAATCGTTCCTTCTTCTGAAGAACAATATTTTGATTCTCTCAAAAATTTCTCTTCTTTTTCCATTTGCAAATTTTTGAAGATTTCAATTGTTTGAAAAAATATGTTTTTAAGCATTTGTAATATCTTTGGGACTTAGCATTAACTTAAATCTGTTATCCAGATATAATGCTAGTTAAATTTTTGAGTTCAACGGGTTCGGGTTAAAAGTTTTTATAAACAGCGAACCTGAACCCGTTTGGGTTCGGTTTCGGTTTCAGTGCCTCATTTAAAGCAAAGTTAAACAGCAGCTTTTTGGAATTTCGGTAAGTCTCTATATTTTTTAAGAATTCCATATTTTAAAATTTTTTTTAATAGAAGTGCCGAAAAGCTTATTATGTTTTACAATACCTCTCAGCCGAAGAAATATATGAGGTGCACAAAATATAGAGATATCTGACTTAGATGAACCCATTCCTCAGTTTGTTTTCCAAGCAAATGTAAATGAATTAAAACAGGACTCACCAGAGTTTAAAAACGTTTCATTGAAAAAAAAGGTCACTTGAAGCTTCCTGTAACTGAACTTTATTTCAGAGGCAATATACTCTACCGGAAAAATTAGCCAACTTCGTACCAACTGTTTTCATATTTATTAAACGATGAGATTTTAAATTTTCTTTCTAATCAAATGCCCGACAAAAAGACATATAACAAAAAAATTGGAGTTTAGAAAACTAATTGAAATATTATTGTTTATGACTGTATATAAATATCCAAATATCCGATCTTACTGGACTAAACATTTATTTGCAGCCATTAGAAATACAATGATGGTAAGGCGATTCGGAGAGCTTACGAGGGGTACTATTTATATTTGGGGATATATGCGTATGTGCCGAAAATAAAACAGCAATCGACCGTGTGGATAATACAAGACGAGCAAAATCTAACAATAGTTGTTCGTGGAAGCACAGCGAAGCAAATGGTCGCCTGTTTCTTCGACCATTTGTTTGCCGAAAGTCTTCATAGAAATTCGTAAAACCAACCGCCGAAGACAAATCATTCTCCATCATGACAATGCAAGCTCTCACACATCTCGTCAAACAGGTGAATTTTGAGCAGTCAAAACATCGAATTGATGACTCATCCTCCGTACAATCCCGATTTAGCACCCAAGGGCTTCTTCTTGTTCCCGAATATCAAAGGTAAAATGCGTGGTCAACGATTTTCGAGCGCCGAAGAAGCAAATGAAGCGTTCAAAATCCATGTTTTGGAGGTGTCTCAAGAGGAATGGAAAAACTGCTATGACAAATGGTTTGAACGAATGCAAAAGTGTATTGATTATCAAGGGAATATTAATAAAAAAATGCCCGACAAAAAGACATATAACAAAAAAATTGGAGTTTAGAAAACTAATTGAAATATTATTGTTTATGACTGTATATAAATATCCAAATATCCGATCTTACTGGACTAAACATTTATTTGCAGCCATTAGAAATACAATGATGGTAAGGCGATTCGGAGAGCTTACGAGGGGTACTATTTATATTTGGGGATATATGCGTATGTGCCGAAAATAAAACAGCAATCGACCGTGTGGATAATACAAGACGAGCAAAATCTAACAATAGTTGTTCGTGGAAGCACAGCGAAGCAAATGGTCGCCTGTTTCTTCGACCATTTGTTTGCCGAAAGTCTTCATAGAAATTCGTAAAACCAACCGCCGAAGACAAATCATTCTCCATCATGACAATGCAAGCTCTCACACATCTCGTCAAACAGGTGAATTTTGAGCAGTCAAAACATCGAATTGATGACTCATCCTCCGTACAATCCCGATTTAGCACCCAAGGGCTTCTTCTTGTTCCCGAATATCAAAGGTAAAATGCGTGGTCAACGATTTTCGAGCGCCGAAGAAGCAAATGAAGCGTTCAAAATCCATGTTTTGGAGGTGTCTCAAGAGGAATGGAAAAACTGCTATGACAAATGGTTTGAACGAATGCAAAAGTGTATTGATTATCAAGGGAATATTAATAAAAACAATAAAGCCATTTTCATTTAAAAATGTTTGTTATTATTTGCTATTTCCAAAATATAAATAGTACCCCTCGTATTAGCAATCTTCATTACAATGATAATGCATCAATAGATGACAATGTGAACCATGATCGCCTTTACAAAATTCGTCCCATAGTTGACCATTTCAACACAAAATTTGGATCAGTTCCAATGCTACAGCACCTTTGTATGGACGAACAAATGTGTGCAAAAAAAATGGGAGGAACCCCTAACGTCAGTATACGCCTAGAAAGGCACACAAATGGGGTACTTAACTTTTTGCACTCTGCGATTCAACAGTTCCCGAAAATTCTCCTAATCTTGGAAATGCTTCAAACGTCGTTGTTGGATTATCCAAAAATATTCCCAAAAATAACATATATTTACGCTGAGTTTTTAGGATGTAGATTGTCTTTAAACTCAGTTTATCGCAGTTTACAACTGGAATACTGCTTTTAAAATTTGGTTTATTTTGTTTTATTTCAATGAAGACCAAAATTCTATGCTGATAAAATTCGTTTTCGGTTTAATTTAGTTTAACTCGGCTCCCAAAAACTCGGCCTAAAAAAGACAAGTAATACTTAGCCTTGGAACTAGGATTGC